>VWZL01001619.1:335979-401409 GCA_013396915.1 Stercorarius parasiticus
CTGAGGGTGAGCATCTGGGAGTCTGGTCGGAGACCGGCTGCTGCGAGTGTGCCCAGAGGGTCCCACCTCAGAGGCCCAACAGCCACTGCCGGGGTCACCCTCGGGAGAGGACGCCTCCCAGCCTGGTAGGTCCCAATAAATACCCCCCTGGATACACATATGGCCCACATCTGAGATGGGGGGGAATTTCTTCCCAGGGCCTGAAGAGCTTGCCCAGCTGGCAAGCTGAACGGTGGCATTTGAACACGTGTGTTGTCTTGTAGGTCTGCCAGCACTGGGAGTGTTGCTGGGGCTCGCTGTGGAAGGAGGAGCAGCCTTGGCGTGAGCTATGCTGGTGTGACACAGCAGTGGGACAGGATATATCTTTGGAATGCTACTTTTTCAGTCTTCAAGAGTCCAAGTCTACCTCCTTTAGGTTGGGGTAGGTCATCTCAATGTTTTAAAACACCCAGATGGTCTCAGTTCGTGGGCCTTCAGGTAAAAGACAAGTAGATGTGCCATACGAGGACTTTTTCTCTCTCCCTCTCCTCACCAAAGCACACAAGCACGTTCAGCTTCCAGCCTCAAAGCACACGCCCGCTGGCAACAGCAAATGTGTTAACCTATGTGTGCAAAATGAGTAAGTACCTGGCAAAACAGCACCATGTATATGCTGGTAAGATTAGAGTAAATACCAACATTATATATACACAGATGCTTTTCAAGTAGTCATAAACCAATTTGGGAATCCTATAGTTAGAAAATCTAGACAAAAGAATTTACACACAGGATTGAACGACTGAATTCGGGGTTTTTGCCAACCTTGGGCTACACAGGAAAGTGCAAGGAACTATGTAGTGGGCAAATACAGGATAATCTGAGCCTAAATTTCATCTCAATGTAACAGTTAGAAGTTGGTTTAAACTCTGTAATTTTCCACAATATTTTCTATATTTACTATTTTAATTCTGGGTATTGCTGTTACCTACCTTACACCGTTTTTCTGCCCAAATTTCACTTCTCTCTTCAAACCTTTCTAGCTTCTTGGCTTTGTCAATGCAGTGTTGAAATGGGTATCACAAATGAAACACGTACTATGTATAAAGTGTTTTTGGTCTCATCTGAATTTGCCAATTTATGACTTCATTAAGTGATGAAGACTTTCTAATTTTAAATTATGATACATGGGGAAAGGCATGATGTGATCCCAATTCTTAATATTAGTTGTGATTTTTTAATACTTTTAGCTATCCTTTGCCATTTCTCTCTTGAGACTTTTCCACAGCACATTTGAGGGAACAAGTCCTAATTGCTTTCTGAAGTAAACATTTTCTAGTTTTAAATCCTGCCATGGATGTTCTCCATGCTTTTGCGCAAAATCTTTTGAAATTTGATAAACAATGTTTGATATATTCTCATTAGAATTCAGTATTATTTTCCTTCTCACTATTTATTTGCTCAAACTTAACGGATTTTGGATGGACAAATTATTTGTAATGATGACCAGGTTTGTCTTCAGTTGATTTAGTCAATTAAGAACTTATTAGTGAGGATAAGTAGCTCGACGTTTTTGCTCCAATATTGTGAGGTTTATTTATGAGCATACAGTTTCTCTTGCTATCACACTACCCATTCACCCAGTTGATGAGAAATTTCTGAATATCCTCACAATCCTTTTTGGATTTGAATAAACTAAACATTTTGTGTCATTTGCAAGTTTTGCCATCCCACACTTGTCTGTGTTTCCTGACCATTTATGAATGTATTAAGCACAAAACTTATTACAGAACTTTCATAAACCCTCCCCTGATTTCTTTTTGCTATAATCAAACTTGCTCTTTGTTTCCGTTTCCCATGTTTTGACCCATGGAGATATTTTGTTCCTTAATCCATAACTACTTCATATCCTTGGTGGTTCCTGTGTGACAGTTTTTCAGCAGAGTTCTCAAAATGTGTTTGTTGTGTTAATGATCTTTTTTTAAAATCTGGTTTTGCAATTATGTGTTTCAAGAATTGCAATAAATTAGTTGAAATGTAATTTCCTTTTCATAAATTTTCTATTGTTATTCATTTAATCATGATTTCTGTCAATTTACCATGTATATATTTGTGGTTTACTGATCTGTATTTTCTGAATCACTATAAGAGCCTTTGTTTAAATTTGATAAAATGTCAGCTATTTTCAAAGCATTAAGTACAGTACCTGTGCTTAATTAGAAATACTGTACTTTGGTAGTGGCAAAATTATTTCATCTAGTATTTTAACTTTGGCTAGCACCTTTTGGCCCAAAAAATCTGAAAATGTCTACATTCAGAAATGTAATCAATGGAACTGAAACAGCTTATACATTAATTGCATTACCTAAATCAGCTTTTTAAATCAATTATGACTGGCTTATCAATTTAGCTTAATTTTGCTGTTATTCAAGTAGAGTCTGAAATCAAGCTTCCTAATAAATTTTAAGAGAGTCAGATCAAGGTCTTTTGTATTGTAGGTGAGCGCATCATTCTGTTTCATATTCATTCTCAACCTTCACAGGCGGTTCTCCTTTATTCACTCTAGTTCCAAGCCATCAACATTGCTATATTGTTATTACAAAAATGAATGGTTTTGCTGGCCGCCTTTGTGATTGATATTATCAGTGTGTATTTATCTTCTAGGTTCCTATTGCACAAGTAGATATTCAATGCCTTATAAACCTGAATGGGTTTTATTTCCAATCTATTTCCAGAAATGCAAGGTGAAGCTGTTATGAGAATTATTTTCTCATGCAGTGTTTTATAATGATTTGGTTTTTTTGTAACAAAATTTACCTATCCAATATGGTAACATTTCTATGAAATGAAAAGTTGTAGTACTCTGAAAATAATATACAGCTCCTCTGTCATAGGGGAAGGTCATCTACTATGAAATGCTGCAATAATTACTTAGTATTACTCATGCAGAATCATGAGATTACCTTTATACTTCAGATTAGTTAAATGCCAGATGATAACTTCAAATCCCGAGGAAGGAGAATTTGTTAAAAAAAATTAATAACTGAAATTCTGCTTGTCCTTCTGCCCTGACTTCACTTAATGTTCTCGACACACTTTGCAAGAACAAAGCGTTGAGACAACAGACTTACATGTAGTAATTGGACACTATTTTAGGTTTATGGTATGTAGTAATCAGTGAGGTATTCAAGGATAAATGCAAGTAAACAGAATTTAGCTATGTCTAAATTGAACAACACAGTGTTCATGCACTTTCTGTCTATTCATCTGGGTGTGTAGAACTATTATTTTATTTACTACTCTGGAAATAGGACAGAAGATGCTTTCAAAAGGTGTGGTGTAGAATGGATTGCATAATTCTTGTGGGAAGAACCAGAAGATGTCTTTGTATTTGGCACATCTGAACAGTTGGCATTTTGCACTGCTACTGCAAGATAAATGATTCATATTAAACCTTTGACTGTACAGTTCAGTAGTCAGCGAAAGAAAACAGGTGCCATGAACGCAGGCTGAAGTGGAAGTTGATACTTGTAATAAAAATACAAAATTCTAGTGCGAACATTTAGAAGTTTGTATGAAAACTATTGATTCTATGTATCTGAAAAGCACTGGTATATTTATTTTATGTTCTGAAAAGCACCAGTTTGAGATGCCCTTGTGTATTGTTCTATTCAGTCCTCTTCAGAAGCAAAACTATAACCCAAACCGCAATGTTGAAGGAGACACACGTGTTAAAGGGAGATGATGATTCTGTACATCGGAGTTTGGTTTATTCAAACTCAGTGCACTTTTGGTATAATAGACTAACTGGACTCTGTACAACAATTATTTTCTTTATGGGATATTGTGGACTATACCACTGTTTAACTACCCTGGAATTTTGTTGCATTGATAAGCTTGGATAGATGTATGTATAGACCAGTCCCACAGACTGTGATCTGTGCAGTCAGCATCTTCGCACACTAGGCAGACGGACTGTATCGAGAAACTATCTCCACTATAATGTTCTAATTATACAGATATACATATAAAATGCTCAAAACTTAAAATTACTATCATTAACTTCAGTGGTACTGTTCAGGTGAGTAACATAAAGTACATGTTGAAAATTTACTGCTAGCGTAAATAAGATATTCTTAAATTCCCTTCTCCATATTATGCAATAGATGTAACATTTTTCGTAAATAATGAAGCTTTGCTACATTGCCAATTTAGGCAGATTTTTCATGAAGTTTCACAAAACACATTTCAATAATATTAAAAATACCTTCTGATTTTCAGTGTATTTCAATGGCAGCTTGCTTGTGTGAGCACTACAATCTCTATAGAGGAGGCTGCTTCCATTATTAGTTCAGAGCACACACAATCTTTGCTTGTTGTTTAGTTTCATTTCAAGGACTTGACTTAAAAAGGGCTCTTTATCAAGGGAGTAATGTGCCAACCTAACTCCCATTATGCTCAGTGGAAGTATTTCTATTTTCCTTCTTAGAAGAGTGGTGAACGAAAAGATTAATTTTAACCTCATCATTAGTTGAAAACTGGTCTGAGTTACCAGCAAGGAAAAGGGACCATATTGGGTGTAGTCGGTTTGGCCACACGGAGAACAGGTGTTTGTGCCAAAAAAAGCACTGGGACAAGTGGTTCCCCATGGCAGTGTCAGGAGCTGGCACAGAGTGATGCTCCCGCCAGCATCCCCAGGGAAGCCTGGGCACCCACGGGTCCCAGCAGCTCTATCTGCTTCTTACAGGTGTATCACAATACATCACTATTAGCTTACTAAAGCAAAGAGTATAAATGCATTTTTATGTTTGACTTTGGTGAACTTGTTATCCTAAATCATTTAACAAAACTGCAGTGTAAACATATGAAATTTTACTACAACTGTGAGTTGGTTTGTAAGTATGGCTTTGAATACAGGAGGACTGAGGAAGATACAAACACTTGTTTCTGGCATCTGTATGTGCAAATACTAACTAGAAAGAGGCATGTTACAATTTTTCATGTGGTAAGCACAAAATGAATTGTTTTACAATGTTTATTATTTGAATACTTGCCTAGTTCTGAAGTTACACGGATTTGAGGGAACTCCAGCTATATGTTTCATATAATCTTACTTGCATACAAAAAAGACAATTAAATAATTTTAGCCTGACTTCTTGTATAATAGAGGACACCAGACTTACTGAATTGATATGTTTCATATATTCTCTTTATATAAAGAAATAGATAAAAATACCATGTCAGCCATACAATTTGGACACTTGCAAAATATTAGCACATGTACAATAAAATTATAGACAGGGAGTAAATCACCATAGTCCAGTACTTAGAACATTTACATGTGGCCTGTGACTAGGACAAATTTTGTCTTAGTCATATCATTCTGTTGTTATGCATTACAGCATCTTGTGTGGCATCCAAAACATCTTGTACTTGCCCTGTGAAAGACAAAAGCTGTGATTAAATGGACTGCTGGCACTTTCTCTATCCTCTTTTCCTTTGATTTTATTTTCTGCCCAGCTTCCAGTTCCGAAAGCAATGTACACCGTGGACTATAGTGAAAATGCAGTTAAAATAGAGATCAGTGTGACTGATCCCTGAGACAACCGTTGGTTTTCATATCTGTCTCCTTGCTAAAAGTGTACTGGCCTGACTTTTGCCTGGAGTTATACACCTCACCTTAACAGTGCAGCAGCTAGCGAACTAATAGGTGCTAAAGTAAATGGGGATGCCAACTACAATACTCCTCCAGTAAATTGGAACTGCAGCAGACTTCCCTTCCATGGCCATAATGGTTTTGTCTTCTCTAAAAAATATGCTTGTCTAATGCAGATGTTTGTCAGTTGAGTGATTGTAAAAAGCATTAGAACTTCTATAGCAGATTGTCATTTATAAGTTGCTGTATATAAGTTCCTTTTCTACCTGAAGACTATAGGGAAATGATTTATTGTATATCATCAGAATCTGGAACTAACCTTGGTATGGATAAACCCTTGTCATAATTTAAAAAATAAGCAGTAAATTATATAAACAGACAACAAAATTAAACATTTACTTAAGCAAATTCATAAGTATGTCCCATCTTCAAAATGCAGGAAGCAAGTTGCCCTGGCAATTAACTGCATATATGCCTTTATCACTTAGCAGTACCTGAACAACATTACAATATAAACAGTGAAGTGTGCAAAGAAAGAAGATATGTTCATACCGATCATGTGAGACTGTTCACTTTGGACAAAAGTAGCACATATTTTTGAAAAACACCCTGCCTAAAACTTGGTATAAGGCTGTCTGGAGACAAGTCCGAAGTCAGAGTACTGTTGGGTAGATGAGCTCCTCTGTGAAATCAGTAGTCAGACTGTTGCAGAGGTCATCTTTGGAGGGAAGTCTGAAATAGAACAGATGAATAATCCCCTGGATATGCCTGTTTTTCTTGACCCAGTCTGGTGAAGTAGAGTCCCCAGCCGTGCCTTCCCACCTCTTCCCTTGCCTGGGATGTAATTGCAAGGTGAGTCAGATGAGTGACATGATCCAACAGGGAACTTTCCGCAGTGAGGTAGTTTTCGGCTGGATCAGCTGCTTGTGCAGCCACAAATGAATTGGATCAAATTCCAAACCTAATATGAGAAATGTGGTGGCAGCACATAGTTGTGGGCACAGGGAGTGCAGTGTTGCTACATTCTCGATCAGCTGTAGTTACCCTGAAATTAGATGCAATTTGAGACTGTACCTTTGAACTAGATTCCTTACTTTTAGATAGCTTAGGCAGCATGAGTCCCATTTCAGATGCAGTAGGAAATTACAAACATTTTGAACTAGGTCCAACAAAGGAAGTTTAACACAACCTTTTTTTAATAGCATACTTACTATACTACTCACACGTAAGGTGGAAAATCTGTTTTCCGTAGCCATCTGTGCCTGAGAGGGTAAACCACACACTTCATGGAAGAGTGCTCTAACCACCACCCACTGCTGTGCCATGGAAGAATGCTAGAGCCATGGGACAGGGAAAAGAGGGAGATACAGTATAATACAGGGTATTCAAAAGCCTCTTGTAATTCACAGCGTGTTCAACAGAAAAAAACTCTTTCAGAAACAAAACATGAGCCATGACTACAGAGCCTTAAGATGCTCCCTGAGCATAGACTACGTTTTTCAAAATGGGGCAAAAAAGTTGGGTTGTGAAGTTAGGTTGGAATCCTTTCAGGCTGAAGACAGTCTAAAACCTCAGTTCCCCACGTCTCTTGTGTTTGCTCTTACTGCAGGACTACTGCATAAAAGATTGCCTGTTTTGAAAGGATCCTTCCAATTTATTTTGAAACCCATCAAGAGGGAAGGGATGAAAAAGGAGGGGATAAAACAGGCTCTGAGAACATCTACCATATGTCTTTTGTGAACATAATGGGGGATGATGAATGGTGAGGTAAAGCATCCTTTGAGAATATCTACCAGATGTCGTTGAACTGAGGCTGAATCAAAAAAACCCATGCAATTCCTTAAAAAATAGTCAGTCCTAAGCAGTAGATCAATAATGACCTGCATCAGCTGCTGAAAACAGTTGCTGTGGACAGGGAAAAAAGCAGAACTCGAGATCCTGAAGAAAAATTTAGTAAAATAAGGAACTGCCTAATGACTGTAAATCCCTGTGGGAAGAGGCTTGGTGTGCAGTTTTCATTTGATGTGTCAGAAGCCTGCCTAATGCATGCAATCACATTCATTATTGAGCACGGTTAGTGCTATTGATTGCAGCTAGTGTTTCTGCTCTGTGAACAATAATAATATCTTTTTCATTTCTTGTTTGCACTCTTGTGATGTTCCCACAGTGCTCTTTTAGATGTCTACGACTCTTCCCTCACGTGTGTGCGTGTGCCCTTTTTTGCTTAATTTGTGATCCAACTAGTTCGGAGTAATTAAACCGTACTAAAAGTCCTTAAGGTTAACGACTTGAGTTTTATGTGACAGCAGGAATAGGCTAGGAGTCAAACTGTTATTGTGGGATACATCCCACCAAAGCCAACAAGACACTTGTACAAAGCGAAGGAGCCAAAGGCTGTGAGATATTCATAGAATCATAGTATGGTTTGGGTTGGAAGGGACCTTAACGATCATCTAGTTCCAACCCCCCTGCCATGGGCAGGGACACCTTCCATCAGACCAGGTTGCTCAAAGGCCCATCCAGCCTGGTCTTGAACACTTCCAGGGATGGGGCATCCACAACTTCAAGGCCCTGTGGACAACAGACAGCTACCGATCTCAGCAGGATCTAAGCCCGAAGAAGAGGTCAGGCTCCCATGCCATGCTGTGCAAGGCATTGCCATCACTAACACCCTCCACCTCCAGTGTCAGGCCCCCTCCTTTAAAAGCACGGTGGCATTAACAATGAAAGACTCGGTCAGCCCCATGTACAGGGAAGCTCTGAAAACTTCCCATAGGGAGTGAGCATGTCTGGCACCAGCTCACCCCCTAACCAGGGAGACACGAAGGAGCTCAGCAGAACTAAGTCAAATAAACCCCCGCCTTGAGCCACCCTGGCGGCCTTAACCTGCCTGGCCCGGGGCGGCACGGCCGGCGCGGTGGGCAGCAGGGTGCGTGCCTCAGGGAGCCGGGCGGCAGCCGAGGCCAGGCCAGGGGAGACCAGGCCGTGCGGGCCGCCCACCCACCCACCTGCCAGGCCCGGCGAGGGCCAGGCACAGTTCGGGTGCCTGCGGAAAGGGCCCGAGGGGCCGTCCCACCCGCCGAGCCCCGCTGCCCGGGCGCTGCGCCGCTGCGGCCGCCGGGCGGGCAGGGGGTCTGGAGCCGGGGCCGGGCGTCGGGGAGGCCAGCCCCGCTTTCCCAGCATGCTGTGCGGCGGGCTGGCTCCCCGGCCCTGGGAGGAGGCGGCGGCGGAGGTACCGCGGCGGGGAGGAGGAGCCGCTGCTGAGGGATTCTCGCTCCGCCGCCGCGCTGCCGGGAGGTGAAGGGTGGCCGCGCCGCGCCCCCGCGATGCCGCTCTTCGCCACCAACCCCTTCGACCAGGATGTGGGTGAGTGGCTCCCGCCGGGCCCCGTCCCGGCCTCCCCCTGAGGTAACCCCACGTCCGGCCCNTCGCCTGTGGCGGGGAACCGGGGACGGTAGTGGCGGCCCGGCCGGGACGGCGGTCAGGGCGCGGCGGGGAGCGGCCGGGCCGGCGGCGCTTCCTGGCAGCGGGCGGCGATGGCTGCGGCCTGGTCGGTGACAGCACGGGGGGTGCTGCGGGCCCTGCTTGGCTTCGTAGGGCTGCGGGCGACGGGGGCGAGCGCCGGGGTGGCGGTGGGAGTCAAGCTGGCCTGCTTAGCCCAAGTAACGTCGCATAGCAAAACAAGTGGTGAGAAGGGCTGGTGCTGGAGCGTTGCTGAAAGGGTGGAAAGTAAAAAAGCACCATCCACAGTTGCTTCACAGACAGGTTTGAGAAAACTGTCAAAGCGTTTTGTACTCAGTGCTTTAAGGTCAATTCCTGCGGAAGCCTTCTTTTTTCCTTTCAAGAGAAACTTAACGTGCTGTGGTCAGGTTTCATCCCCACCTCTCTTGTTCCAAGGCCCAGCTAGATGGAGAGGAAACGTCAGGCTTTGACTTGACAAAAATTACACTTCATGGTGGTGTGTCCAAACTGAAGGTAAAATAATGTATAGGCAGTTAAAAATCTGTTTTGCACATCTGATTTGTGATTGTGCAATATGGTTTGTCTCCTACCTGCTGCTGACATCTGTTTTACTTTGAGTGAAGCTTTGTCTGGGGAACAGCATAACATAAAGGGACTTCTTCTCGTACTTGGATAAGTACCCCCCACCCTAAGTTGTTTTCTTACAGCAATATGACACTGTATACGTTTCTTGAAACAAATTTATCTATGCTTGTTGAAGCTTTCAACTACAAATTCATTGTTTCTCTCTTAATGTTGATCCAACTTTAGAAGTCAGGGCTTCAATCTAATACTTCCAGCTCTTCAAAAAAACAACTCAAAACTGTTTGAAAACTATGTATCTTTTCAGGGAGGAAGGGTTAGTACGGAAATGAAGCACTGTGACACAAATTCTGTATGTACACTAACAGGATTTCTTAGTCTGTTGCATCTTAATAAAGCATAGCTTGTTTTTCTTCCCATGTTGAGCAGTTAAGAACACTTTTCTGCTGAAGACTGCCCTTCAATTTATCATTTTCTTGGTGGCAAAGTTGACAATGACTTATTTTGAAAAGTAGTAAATAATTTTTCCTAATTGCTTTGCTGTCTTTTAATGTAATTTGGCAGTTGAAAATGAGGAAGAGATTGCACTGCTTGCCAATTTTCAATGGACCGTTAGAGGATTGAAGCGTTGGTAGTAGTATTTGTGAGAATGATTTGAACTAATAAGATTTAAAAGTGATAACTGAGGTTCTGGCAAGTGTTCACCTTTTTAGTTCCTAAGGCTGCTGTCTAGCAGTGAAGATCAGACTGCTTGAGTGGTTTTCTCTAGAACTAGGTCTGATAGATGTGCTTGTCAGCACTGGAAGTTTCATAATGCAAGGTAGTAGCACCCAACTGTTACTTCGGTGGGTTATTTGCTGTTTTCTAGGTGCAGAGGATGCCAGCACCTTACCTGTTGGTCTTTCCTAGTAGGATCATCAGTAGATATTTTTCAAAAGTGTTATTCTGTATGAGCACAGGGAAATAACCACTAAATCCCAAAGTGTTCTTAGAAAAGCAGATAGTGAGGACTGGGCTAATTTTCACCAGTAAACACAGCCTCTTTCCCTTATCCCCTTTTCTGGTGTCCTGAGGGAGACTGGAGGAGCAGTAGGCTGTTCAGTTAGTGGCAGCCTACTTTCAGCAGCCTGCTGCCTTTATCCATCACTTAACTGGATTTGTGCCAGCGAGACGGGAACGAAGAAGTCTCCCGGAAAGTGTCCCTGGGCCCTTCTTCCCTAAGGTCCCTAGGGAATGTGCTATTACCTGGATGAACTTCTTGGCAGGCTTCATATGATAATGCCAATTGTAAATTAAGCTCTCATGTTCTCAGGAAACTTTGAAAAGTTGTCAAGCAGTAGTGTTATTTTTCATTTCTTTTCTCAGAATGAAAGTTGAGTGCTCTGCTTTTGTTCTTGACCAGCAAGAAAGTTTTCTTTTGAAAATCGGATGCCTGAAGGAGGAGGGCAGTCAAAAGCTGTTCTTAATTTCATACGAATTTGGACATTGGTGTAGTTGCTAGTATTGCTGTGATAGCTGTGTGTTTTCATCTGCTGGACAGTTAATCAGTACTGTGTAATAGTTGGAAATGATTTTGGACCATTTAGGGTGATGGATTGCAGAGAACACATCTGGAACTAAATTGTTTTCCATTGTTTTGAGGAGCATAAGTATCTCTCAGTTCAGAAAGAGAAATTTCTCAGTTTGTCCAGCCATCAGCATTTGGCTAGTGCTGTTAGCATGCTCCTGCTGGGCAATGTGGTCATCCATAATAGCTTACCATTTAGTGTCAACTTTGTATAGAGATTTTTGAGGGCTGCACCTTTTCTTTAGATGTGATTGGCAAAAGAATGTTGATTAAGACTGCTGTTAAACTAATAATATTAAAGAATGCTTTAAGCTGCCCAGAGATTTGAGGAGGTAAGCCATTGTCATCCCCAGTCCAAAAGAGTTCAAGTCTGTGAATGAATCCCGAATATTTTTTGTTTTCTGAACAGTTTTTTTACCATATTTAGGAATATTTCAAGAGGAAGGGATACTGATCAGTGGTGACACAGGTCAGTGTGGAATTTCGCAATCAAGTCTGGGCACCTTTTGACAGTGTGTCCAAGTAAGGAACATAATATCGGAATTTAACAAAATAAAAAACCTTCAAGAAACCACACTGCTGAGGGTATAATTAAGAAACTCTAACCCTCCATTTAAGGAGTTGGAATTAATGGTGTTCTTATTAGTTTGATGGGAAGTCTATTTCTGCCTTATTTCACAACGTTAATCATAAAATTACTCCCAGAGACTTGTTCCTGGGAAGTGCAGGTTTATCTGTAAGTTTGATGTGGGCAAAATAATGGTGAAGTGTGCTTTAAGAACCAAAAAACTATCTGATAATCTGTCATGACAGACTAATTAGTACTGTCTCGGTGGTTAGGCTCGGTTTGATGAAGAACTTACTGCTAAAGCAGTTCTGAAGTGTCATTTAGATGTTATCTCAAGAATAAAATCTGTAACTCTGGACTTAATGTAATGTGTACTTTATTGTAACTTGATGTCAAGCATTGTAAACTTAATATATGTGGTAAGAAGAGAACTGGAAGAACTTTTTTACTCCTTGCTGTAAGCTTATTATTTCTGAAATTTTATAAGCTGTGATAAATACAGGTTCTGGTGTGAGTATTCATAAAATCACATCTGATATTAAGAGCAGGTGTTTAAAAAACATGGGGGGGAATGTTTTGCATGATTTTTCTGGCTTACACACAGTAAGGGATGAAGGCACTTCTTGCATTTGCTTTGGATGTTAGTCTAGTTCTGAATATAGCTGGTGGAGTGGTTTAAGGCACCACAGGAGTGTGAAGAAAAGAAAGATTCAGGCTTACTATTTACAGTAATAGGAAATTAAGCAGATAGTTTAGTAATGTAGTAGAACTGTCAACCTTATGCGACTTAAAATTATTTTCCCATGTTTTATTAGCTGTAGCAGTTACTGATCATTTTATGCTCACAACTCTTTAGATATTTAATATTACGCATGAATTACATGTGAGTAAGTAAGGATGTTATGGTACCACAGCATATAGAATGTAAGAAATGCTTTGACCATGATTCCCATGGTGCAGTTTCTTGTAGTAAAATACTGTTGCTATTTAAACTCATTATTCTTGAGATTTACCCCCTTGGTTAGTCAACATCTTCAAACCATCCAATTAAAAGTCTCTCTGAGCCGGGCTTTTCTCTGTTTAGGCCGGGTTTGTCAGAAGGAGGGAAAATTGTTGCAGAGGAGATTCTTGACCCCAGATAATTATAGAGACTGCAGACTGTGAGTTAACTTCTGGCTTCAAGGGAAGAAGAATTCCAAGGATTGGTTCAGCTTGTCATGAGGTTGGCGCTTTTTTGCCCAAGTTGGCCTACTGCTTTTCTCAGCAGTGTTTTAGGGAGAAGGATATTAACTGTGGACTAACAGGAAGGCTGAGTAGAAAATGTGTGGGAAAGGAGCTTTTCAGTTATTTATGAATATTTATGAAAAACAAGAACTTCTCACTAAAGATACCTTTGGTATATATTCTCAGTGAAAAATTGCAACACTGACAGGATAAAAACGAGTGGAATACCCCTTCTGTGTAACAGCAAACAAGAAAATCTTTTCCAGTACCCCTTTCTGAAAATGAAATGCCAGACTTTGAGTTCAGCTGGGCAATTTGAAGCCAACATAGTATGTTCCATCGGCAAAGGAATTTTTGTAGATTGTGCTTTCCCAGTAATTCTTTTTCTTTCCTCCCGGGGAAGAGCTGTCATTTTAAGTGCTTCCCCTCATTTCAGTTGTGACAGTGTGCAGTATAATATCAAAATTCAGAAGAATCAAAGTAATTCTCTAACATGTAAAATCTGTTCCTCTAGCTGTTAAAAGTAAGACTGTATATTTGATGTGAAAAGTTAAGTCACTTGCTGATATTCCTTCTGAAATGCTGCTTCTACTGTGGCTTGGTTTGTGAGGCTCTGCAAATAGATCCTGGCACCATTTATTAGTATAACATGGCTGTGATACACCTTATTTACAGAGTAATTATTATCGTTCTCGTGTATCTTTAATGTGCTCACCTTCCTGCTGTGTTGTATTTCTGGGTGAGAGGTAGTTTGAGTTCCATGAATATGTTAGAGTTTGCCGTAAGATGTCTAAACATCTAAATTATTTTTGCCCCGCTTGTTGTACTGTTGTTTTCAGCATTGTCTTACCAGATCATGAATCCTTTTGTCATCATGCTCAACTTACTCAGTTGAGTGATGTCTATGTTGGCTGGGCTGCCTCATGCATGGTGAGATCCTACATAGTCTTCTGAAGGAGTGAGTTGAGGTGTCCTCATGTCAGCTCAGTCACTGCTGCTTGCTTTGCCTTGGATCAGCTAGTGATGCTTTCATAGGACACCTTCTACAAGTGCTCCCATAAGGACTTATTAGGAATACTGTAAATGGGGATACAGTTAAACTGAAGAAGTTGGTTTTCTGAAATTAATGGTTCAATAGGGAATTCTAGATTCTGTCTATGTTGGCATTGTCTGATAGAGGTTATTTTCAATCTTGTCTAAATGGAATCTGGTTGGACATATTCTTCGGTGCAGTTCTGAGCATGCTAGTGAAGTACAGAGTGGTTAATATTTAAGTGGTGTTTTTTGTAGAATGGGCCAACAAATGCATTTGTTCATTTTATTTGACAGACAAAAAGAACAAAATTAATTACTTTTAACTTCAGTGATATGGAACCGTATGTAATCAGAATTTCTTGGTGAGTGACTGCAAAAAGACAGAAAAATGTGCAATCAGTTTCAGTCTTTCAGGACTATTTAAACTGTATTGAAGTGAATGAAGTAGTTAATTTATGCGTTTACAATGATTTGGAGTTTCAGTATTTGCATTTATATAGAGAAGGGGAAACTTATTTATTTAGCCTTGGTAAGAAAACGAGATTTTCGGTGGGAGAGAAGGCTGAGGGGAGTGTTGATTTTTTTTTTTTTTNTCTGTGGTGTTAACATTGATAAAATGGATTTTTGAGGATTTTTTAACACACTAGAAACTGGTTGTAGTTTTAGTCTGTGAGTGAAGACTTTCTTTAGCCATTCTTTTGAAGACTTGCTGTACCCATTCTTTTCTTTGTAACTTCATTCACTGAGAACTTCAGTATTTAATTTTAGAGATATGCAAATGGGAAAATAGAATTATGTCCTTAGTTTAGTAGAATATTTTGACAGTTTTTACTCATATTTGTTTTAACTGCTTCAAATCATGTACAATTTAGGTGTTGGGTTTGGGAGTGTTTTGATCTGGTTTTGTTATTTCTTGAAATTCTATGTAATTTTAACAGCTTGGAGACTTTGTAGCAGAAAAATAGCTCAGTTCTAAGATTGGAAATTTTTTTAAATAAACTTCAGTAAAATCTAAAGCTTAGGAAGCTCAAACCTGCCAAGACTTCCCTCTAAAAATGTTGTTAGCAATGGGTAGTCTTTAAGGTTATAATTTCTAAATAATGCACAAAACCAAAGGAGAAAACAGAATTTTATTGATGCTTCAAGCTTTCACGTTTCTGTAAATTGGGGGAAAATGAGGCCTCAACAAAATTAATGAACTTTACAACACAAGGAGAGGCTGGTTGTAGGTATCCCAGAAGAGCCCATGCAAGAGCCTACGTACTTTCACCACAACCAAAGTGTAAGTAATGTAACTCATATATTTAGATCTTTCTGGCCTGGTTTCTGATCAATGGGTGTTACACTGTCTCCTGGGTTTTTGGTACAGTATTTCAGTGAGATTAGACAAAATTTATACTAAGGAATGGCGATTTCTTTAGAAGGCAGATGATATTCAGGTTTGTATAAATTTTATGCAAAGGTTTAGTTGAAAAAAAAAAAAGAAGATAGAAAATATGTTTGGAAGTATGATTTCAGCATATGAATATTTTATTTGAAGGAGATTATGCTCTAGAAATTATTAAGAAAATTTGAAGATACAGACACAGCTGAGATTTCTATCAGAGGAGGTGCATTTTGTTTCAGAACACTTCCTTAGTTGTTTTATACGTGATTAGGATTACGCTTATGCGGTTGATGCACCATTTCTGACTCAGGAGTTATGAAGCTGCAAATAGTTGGTCACTGAAAGGTGTGTTGTAGGGAAGTACAGCTAATGCTTACCTTATTATTTTTTATGTTTTCCTAGGCATCTACTTCTTTAGGTATAATATATATGAGAGACTGAATGTTGGGCAAGGTGGAATTGGTCTGGCTCAGTATGAGTACAGAAGAAGTATAAAGGGAGAAGCCTAGTGATCCCATGCTCTGTATGGGAGCATATATTTGCTTTGAATGTCTTGCTTTTGTTTTAGGAATTAAATAAACCGTTGAAGATATTTAGAAAGGTATTCTTAATTGTGCAGAATCATTGTTGTTGTTGTCCAAAGAAGCCATAGTTCTAAATATTCTTTTCCTCTGAAATGATGGTGCTTACCACTTTGTGTGTCTATCTTTGTGGAATTAATTGTAAGAAAATAATTTTAAATAACTCCTAGAAAAATAAAGGTGAAAGTTGAAGAATTTCAATCTGAGTAAGATTTTATAGTCTTGCACAGGTTAAAGTTACTACATTAATTTGTATGCCTTGCTTGTGCTAGGAAAACAATGCCTCAAATTTGAGTGATACAGCTTTATGAGGGAGAGCTGTTTTGGAAAACTAGAGACAAAGTTCCATCATGTATACCTCTGTGTCACATAGTCCTGTTTTCCATTGTGTTTCATATAGCATTAATAATTTTTAAAGAACACTGATTTCATGAAGGAGCCATCGCTGTCTTTAAAAGTTGTTTTAGTAAAGTCTGAAATGTTATCTGATCCTGTCTTGGCATTTACTAAGTTGAGAAAGATTTTGTAACAATGATGAGGTGGAGTGATAGGGTCTGAAGTAAACATCAATATTGCTATGGCAGAATTATTTTTGATCAGAGATGGGAGATGAAGGCCATTTCTAGTTTCAGTTATCTTCCATCTCCTGTGCCAACCTACCCTAAGACTTTAAATACGAATGTCTGTTTTGCCCTCCCTATCAGAGTCCATTTTAGTACTAAGATAGTCTGGCAGTGTCATGTCAGCTGTACCTGAAGGCTGGTAGGGTGCCAGCTATTAGTCACGGTAAGCAAATACTGAATGTTCATAAAGTTTTTTTTTGGCTGTGCACATGTGCCTCACGTTAGAAGAGAGAGCATTCATGGATTTTAAGTGATAATAGTGTAAGTAATTTAACTTAAGTAGCGTGAAGTCATAATTTTGTCTACGAAACACTGATGCAACATAGGATTTTTGTCAAAGTGTCTTTGTTGCTCCTGTTCCCAGAGTGGTGAAAGGTGATAGTCACTCGCTAATGCTCTGACAGAGATAGTGGCCTTTATGTGGACAGTCAGATAGTGTCAGATAGTGTACTGCTAACATTCACAGTATGCCATTAACTTTTAACTGCCCTTGTTTGAGACAGAATTTAGACTCTAGAGGCATTTTTTTTTCTCATGTCTTACAATTAAATTTATTATCTAAGGGAATTAATGGATGCTTGTTACTACAGAAGACAAGAAAGTACACAATGAAATTTCAGACTGAAATTTAGGAAGAAGCTATCTAGTGTTTGTTGGTAGAGGAAACATCCTGACTAACAAGAGGGAAGGTGTTGCAAGCAAATGGCATTTTTTATACAGGACTAAGTTCAACTTCCAAGAAGGAATATAGCTGTGATAGAAAACTTGCAGATAAATTTGCAAAATATTCTTACTGAGAATTAAAATGAAAGTTGTAATTGGTGTGATTGATATGGATCAGGGATTTCATCAATCACCATCTTATTTTTAGTTTTAGCCAAACTATTTAAATTAGCATAAAAGACTCTTATTTTTAAACTTTAAGCATGCAGTGGTTTACTTTTTGGTTTGTAAAAACATAACCAATTGCCATGCCACTTCTCTCTGATGACATTGTGAGGAAAGAAAGATCAATTGTTGCCAAAAGTACAGACAACTGTCTGTTGTGTAGAACAATGGAAAAGGTCAGAGTTTCAGTTCCATTGGATTTCTCAGCTCAGACTGCTGAAGGATGTGCTAACTGAAGCACGACATCAGACATGGGTAAACGGTGTGGGTTTGCGAAGCTGCATGTGAGCTCTAAGCCTGGTGGGAACTTGCGGCTCTGGAGAGCATCATGCAGACACACATGGACTGGAGCTGGTCCAGCTCCAGCAGAACCAGCAATGAACTGGAGCAGTGGAATCCTGGAACTAAACTGCCTCCATGCGGTCTGCTTTGTGTGTCTCTGGACTGTGCTTGTCAGCTGTTCAGTTTTGGGAATGTCATGTAAGCGCACCTTCAGCTCAGGTACAACTCCACTTGGGCTCCATGTTTCAAAAAAGCAGTTATGATGCCTCAGCCTTGAGGCTGGCTTTGGAAGCAGTACAGCTGCTCACGGACTGTGATTACAGAAGACTGTCTTGGCCTGTGAATGCTCTATGCAAGGCATTCAGTTCAGGTGTCTTACCACCGGTGGCACAAGTATTCTGCCTACAGAGGACTGAGAGCTGGCTATATTAAAATGATAAATAACAAGCAGGAAAAGTGTAATTCATCATTCTGCTATGGGTTTTTCCTTGCCTTTTTTTTCCCTCCTGTCTCCTTAGCTTGTATGTATAAGGTATCCCCAACTAAAGAACTGAAATTCTGGAGTAATGAAACAATGCTGAGTGGATTCTGCCATTATGGTGTCCCCTCAATTTTTGCTTCACTGTTGACATGTTTCCTTTACGAACAAGATTTAAAAATCAAGAATTTCTCTGATTGTTAGCTGTACTAGCCCTAAGCATGACTTGGAACAATAGTAGATTGAAAGAAAAATAAAGTGGTTGGTTGATCAGCTGGTATATCTTAGTGCGAGATGTTAGCATGGTGTCTATCCAGAATTTTCATATTTTTACTGATTATGACCATTTTTTTGTAATCAAGTAGGTTTTCTGATTCAGTTTAGAGAGAAGAGGTAGTGCTCTTTTACTTTATCTGAGCGAACATATAGAATTGTAACTAACTTCCATTTAGGATTTCCCTATGCTGCTTTGCTGTTTTCCTTGCATCAGGTGGTACAACTGATGTGTTATCATTCTAGTTGTGTATGACCATGTTTAATTTTCCCTAAGAAATACTCTGAGAGCACATAACCACAGAGCTTTGCTTTTCTGCGTTTTAGTTCTGAGTAAGAAACTAATTAACTGTAACCTGACTTCAATTTGTAGGACAGAGAAACTCATTTATAAGGACAAGCCATCAACTTTGGGATGAATAATTCCTAGTAATTTTTGGAGGTTACATGTTTTGCTTTGTTCTTCTCTTCTCTGCAGTCTTGCAAGTGCTGATACAGATAATGAATGTTTCCTGACAGATAAGGTTTTATAGGAAATCTTTGCTTACTTCCATAAAACTAAGTAGTCCGAGACAGTCCCTGAGGGATGGTACTCATTGCTGAATCATATTTAGTGTTTTGTGGATTAAGAAGTGAATATTAGATGAAACGGGGATAGGAAAAAAATTGTGTGCTATTCTGTGCCCATTCTCCTTCTATTTAGTGAACAATGGAAAGTCCTTGTGCAAACCCTTACGCTCTCCAGCCCGTATCTGATCTGTCAGTGTTTAAATAATCTTCCATTTAGCTGCAGTGTAAGGCACAGTTTCCTTTAACACTTTTATTTATTGTTATTCTCTGTGTACCTAAGCTTTTCTGTGGGAGAAATAGGGAGGGAGTCTTTTTTTTTTTTTTTAATGTGGAATCTATTTCTTCTCCACCTACCCTCTTTATTTCTTCACTCTTCAGCAGGGACTCTTCTTATCCTGTTCAAAAGATTTGGAAGAAAGAGACCCAATGGCTTCTATCAGATTAGCTTTGGTTTAGCAGTCTTTATAGCTGAAAAGACAGTGGAATATATCATCCAAAGCAGAGATGAGAATGAGGAGATAAAAGTTTAGTGATTATTAATGAATTGTTGAATCCTTTTTCTTGAATTGTAGTACAGAGAAAGGAAATGCAAGACACAGCATTTTAGTGTCTGAGGAAGTGGTAAATGTGGTTGTATCTGACTCTGCAAAGGGTGAATTAATGCTTTGGGTATTCATATCCTATTAAGCTTTATAGTTCCAAATGAAAAAAAAAAATCTGTTGGTAGCTATACTACTTTTGTCATATTCTGAGTATATCTTTATTATGTGGGAAAACAACCCCACATTGCTTATGAGTTTAAATTCATGGCCACAAGTGAGCATTAGAAAGTCAAAAAGTATTAGGTATAACAGTTTTAATATATGATTTTATTAAATATAGGGATTTGTCATGCATTTAGCAATATACAAAGAGGTAATATTGCAACATATATGTTGACAATTTTGTTAAATTATTTTTTCATCAGAGAAAGCAACCAGTGAGATGAACACTGCAGAGGACTGGGGCCTCATTTTAGACATCTGTGATAAAGTTGGACAGTCACGCACAGGGTAAGTGACTTTAGAAATTTCTTCCCCAAACTTTTTAAATTTTGTTACTTCGGTCTCATACTCTCATGAGAGGAATGGAATTTTTGTTATTTTGCATAGACTTTTGCAACAGCTCAATTTGACTTTATTACAAGTAAAAGGAAAATGTATGGATTTTCTGCTCAAATATTTTGCAGTGCTTCCTTTGGAGATACTAACTGATCTGTTAAAATTAGGACTTGTGTACAGCAGCTTTTCACCAATGTAACGGAATAAATAAACTGGTATGTTTTAGCAGTGTCACTGTAAGCCCAGGAGACTTCATTAGGGATTTTTCTTACGCAATCATAATCTGGGTTGGAAGTGACCTCCAGAGGTCATCTTCTAGTCCAACCCCTCCAGCTCGAAACAGGTCTAATTAGATCAGGTTGCTCAAGACTGTGTCGAGTCTTGAATGCCTCCAAGGTCAGAGTTTCCACAACCTCTATGGGCAACATGTTTCAGTATTTAACTACCCTCACAGTAAGTAAGTAAATAAATAAATATCCTGCAATCTGATTACAATTACCTCTGTTCCAGCTTGCCTGTTGCATCTTGTCCTATGACTGTGCGGCTCTAAAACAGAGTCTGGCTGGATCTTATATGTATTCTCTGATTAATTAGTTTAGAAAGCAGTAAGGTCCCCTTTTAGTCTGCTCTTCTCAAAACTGAAAGCAGCTCTTCATCTCTCCTTGTATGTAACTCTCCTCTGACCATCCTGGCAGCCCTCCATTGGATTTACTGCAGTGCATCAATAGCCTCCTTGCACTGAGGAGCCCCAAACTGGACAAAGTTCTCCAAATGCAATCTTACAAGTACAAAACAGAGGGGAAGGATCACTTCCCTGTCCCTGTTGGCTGTACTGACCACTTGTTTGACCCAGGATGTGGCTGGTTGTCTTCACTGCCAGGCTGCACTGCTGACAACTGTCACCCAGTAGGACCTGCAGATCTTTTTTTGTGGAGCTGCTTTTTAGATGGTCAGCTCCTGGCCTTTGCTGGTGCAGACCATCTGAAATGCGTCCGAATTTGCAGTCTGCCCATTTGTCCAGACTCTCCAGGTCCTTCTGAACAGTGGCCCTGCCCTCCAGTATATTGATTTCTCCCCCTCAGTTTGCTCTTGTCAGTGAAGTTGCTGAGAGTGCACTGCCTCCCATCATTCAGGTTATTAGTGAAGACATTTAGCAGTGTTTGTCCCCTGACGGACCCCACTAGTTACTGCCTACTAGCTGGAATTTGCACCACTGGTGATAACTCTTTGAATATAGGAGGCCAGCCAGTTTTCCACCCAACTTGTCATCCTTTTATCCAGCCCATGTTTCACCAGTTGGATGATAAGGAGACTATATGAGCTTCAACTGTATGTCGAAACTTTGATAAAATCAAGGTATAAATTATTTGCGTCCCTTCCCTTGTCCTCACCTACAGAGTCTTTGTCACAGAAAGCAACGAGGTTCTGTGTTTCTTCCTCTTGTTTTGAGAAGCTATTCTCCGACATCAGGGCTTTGATAAATGTACCTTTTGAAAACATGATATTAAATTAACCACATCTTAATATGGGCTGCTAATGCTTTGATTATTGGTTCTTTACTGTGCTCTCTCATAGAATTTATGCATGCACTCATTTTTTGGACATGAAAAGTTACAGTATAATTTGAGTTAGCAAATAAAAAATACATTTTAAAGACATTATTTCAGTGTATCTATAGTGTTTTTATTCAATGTAGTATTAGGCTTTGGAAATGTTTTAAATACAGCTTCTCCAAACATTCCCTGTAACAATTCAGGTGAGGAATAGCATCAGAAAGAGTTTTGCCATTGCTGCTGTTTAGTGAAAGTCTTCTCTGAGAACAACTTGGATGGCCTTGTAGAACTGCAGGAAACAGTAGGAGATGCCAGACAGCAAAGTTCCACCTGGGACTTTTGTTCCAAAGGACAGGTTTGCAAATAAACTTATTCCCTGGGATTAGAGATGGTCTCTAGAGAAGTATTTATAAATAGCATGGCATATTGAGACTTCTGTGCTGTTGTGTATAACTGGAGTTAAGATAACAGCTGGCAAATTGTTAATAATGTTTCATATTAGTCTGTATATTTAAAACTGCATTTCTGCTCCTTGTGCATTTTGATGCTGAGCCTGTGACAATAACTGTATTATTGAAGGCTTCAATATTCTATTTAATCACTGAAAGCATTTCCACAGGCAAGATTGAGTCTCACAGCAGTTTAGACTGAACAGTGCTCAAATGTATGTAGCTGCAAGAGACAGCTGCTTGGGAGTACAGACAAAGCTAGAGATCTTCTGGTGACGTGCAGCTAAATTTCTCTGGGACAGCTGGAATTTCTTATGATTTGTGGGTTTTGTTTGTTTGGTTGGTTTTGTGTTTTCTTTTTTTTTTTTTCTTAAATAAAACAGTGGTTTGATCCTGGCTGTGACTTTAACCTTTGTAATATTTACCCTGCTTGTAATAGGCTGTCAGCTGACTCATTGCTTAAATTCAGATTCCGTTAAAACTTGCTGATAGTGGGTTCTTTTTGTTATGATGGATTACATCATGCCATAGGAAGGTAAAGCATGACAAAGTTCCCCATTAAGAAGTTTAAACGAGATATGCTACACTGTTTGAAATTCTCCTGTAGTTCAAGTTCCTGTGGCAAGGATGCTAGTCTTCTTAACTGGGATCTGCTTTAATCTTTTAACTAATTCTGGTCTAGTACAAGCTGTCTGATGCTGCTCTTGGCAGAAGTTTAGATTGTAAAATCTCTGTTTTATGCGTTTTCTTTGTATCAGTCTGTAAGCTTCATGGCATGCTTGCAGCATTTTGGGTGTAGATCATCTTACACGTGAAGCCCCGGTAGACTAGAAGGACGGTTCTTCACTAAGTGGCATTTTGTCCCACAGCGTTACATGGCACGTTGTCTCATTCAGGTCTGCCAACAGCTTGTTTGCATCCAGAGTAATTGTTGGAAACCTGTTATGCTACAAAGGTGCTACACTTTCTCATAAGACAAATTAGTTACAGTTCAGTAACAGAATTGCTACTGTTAATTTTTACATTGCAATACCTTTGTTACAGAGAATTGCCAATAGCTAAAAAATTTATCTTTCTTCCCTTAATCCAACCAACTAAAGCAAGTTTTAGCAAATTAGAATTCTACTGAATCTCTCTGACTATTTTCCCTATTTTTTGTGAATTTCAAAGTCTAATTGTCTATGAGACAATCAACACATTTTTTGAATCTCTGAATTTGTTTTAGGAATTCATACAGTTCAGCAGAAGGACAGGGAACTGCTGGAAAGAGTGCAGCAAAGGGCTACAAAGATGATTAGGGGTCTGGAGCACCTCTCTTATGAAGAAAGGCTGAGGGATTTGGGTCTCTTCAGTGTGGAAAAAAGACGGCTGAGGGGGGATCTTATCAATGCTTATAAATACTTAAAGGGTGGGTGTCAGGAGGATGGGGCCAGGCTCTTTTCAGTGGTGCCCAGCGACAGGACAAGAGGTAATGGGCACAAACTTGAACATAGGAAGTTCCACCTAAACATGAAAAGGAACTTCTTTACTTTGAGGGTGGCAGAGCACTGGAACTGGCTGCCCAGAGAGGTGGTGGAGTCTCCATCTCTGGAGACATTCAAGACCCGCCTGGACACGTTCCTGTGCAACCTGCTCTAGGTGACCCTGCTCTGGCAGGGGGGTTGGACTAGATGATCTCCAGAGGTCCCTTCCAACCCTATGATTCTACGATTCTATGATTACATTGTTTGCATGCCATTTTTGGAAAATATCGGTAGCTCAGTGCGCAGGTAGCCTTTTCAACATAGAAACATGATTAAAACAAAGCTTTTGACACTAGACGCAATCTTTTTTTTCTGTTTTTATACTGCATTATTGAAAACTTGTTTTATTTTAAAAACTTACATTTGACCAGCATTTTAAATCATCTGACTCCAGGAAAGGCATAGATTTTTGCCTAGTGTTGGTTTTCTGCAATGAAAATGCCTGCACAACTGAACCTATACTTTATCAACTCTGAGTAAAATAACGTTATAAAATTTGAATGATTCATTAAGCAGAAGAAAAAGGAAAATTAAAGGCCACATATGGTGTGTTTTATCATGAAGCACTCCTTCCTCAGTCAGTTCAGCGCTAGCCAGTTCCCGAGTCTAATTCTGTTTGCATTTTGCTTTGAGTTGGTTGTACCTTTTGTATTAACTTAATGAGACACACCGGTCTTTATGTTTGAAACTACCACAACTTCAGTTTTTCTCCAGAAAAATAAAAATGATGGCTGAAAAAAAATGAAGTCAGCGACTGGGAGAATATACCAGTGGTTGCGAAAATATAAATGTTCATTGCAGCATTCTCTGTTGGGGTTGGGTATTGAAAAATTGTCATTGAGAAATGGTTTGTCTCTATTGCTGCTTGCCTGACTTTGTCCTGATTCCTTGTGGATTAATCACTGCCTCAGTGAGTCAGTATTCTGGTTAGCTGGTTCTTCTTTGGTTGTTTTTGTGCCTGTTCACACAAGAGAGAACAGTAAAATTGCTTACTTGACAGTCTTCCAAACTACCCTCTACCCCCCCCCGCCCCGCCCCCCGCCTCAAGTTACCCAATCTCAGTAGCATTTTATTGGTTATTGCAGTGTATGTCTAACAGGCTAACCAGGAAGCTCTTTGACTAACTTGTTTCTAAAGGAGCAGGGAGGAAAACCGGGTCGCATGTGTAGTCTTGAGCCCCACAGGCAGTTACCTTAGCCTATTAATGAACAATAAATTCCTGAAAATATATTAAATTTTTTGTGCAGAGTAGTATTTTAAATTCCAATTGCTGTTAATTTTGTCTTTGTTAAATAAAATATAATCAAGTACATTACTTTTTCCTCTCTAAAACGAAAACTGAAGTTTATCATGAATGTTTTCTAGATATATTTGTATATAATACCATAACTTCTATTGTATCTTTTCCTATTTTCCCCCTACTGATTTGTTATTCCCACTTACCATACTCCCTCTGAAATTTTGAATTGTAGAATCATTGGAGCAGAAGTGTGGCACAATACTTCTATAGCATGGTCTGGAGAGATGCCTAATAAATAGATAGAATTTTGTTCTCTCAGGGTGCGTGTCTTCCCTCTGATTTCTGCATAGCGCTTCTCATAATTTACAAATTAATCTTATGATGAATAATTTGAAGTAAAAATAAGGGTTACAGTTCTGTCTAGAATAGCAATTCTTAGTCTGTGTGACTAAACATCGGTAAGCCTTTTTTTTGAGTGTAGATGCAATCAAAAGATTTATATTTTTTTTAACATTAGAGCATGTTAAAACATTAACACTCAAATATTGATCATTTCTGCTAAATACATGACCAAATAGATTTATTATTTTTAAGGTGTTTTTATGAATTACTGAGAGGTTTCTTGTTGGTTTCTTTACCTTTTCAAAATTGTACTTGACACACGTGGAAAATCATTTGGCTTTGAGGCTTTCTTGTTACTTTATTAATTTTTAATTAGACTTTGGATTCCTTAATAAAAGAATCTTAGGCTAGTGCTTCTGTTCCTGAACTGCTGAGCTCTTGATCGTGCACCCTTCCTTTATAAATACTGGCTTAACAATTAATGGACGTGCATTTTTTTGTGCTTGCTCTCATATCACATTGGTAGTCCTACTCATAAATTAATGGTTAAAAAAGGCAGTTATTTCTGAAAATTTTAGCATGTATTCTTTCTCAATTAAAGTGAACTTAGGAGAAGTCTTGGATAATCAATAGATAAAAGACAGTGCTTGCCTTATAGCCTTCATTTGTAATAATTGGTTATATGAAGGTATACACTGAGTGATATGTAGTCTTGCTGTGTGCCAGCACTTTCTATAATTAGTACTACTAAATATGAGGTGGACATTTCTGTAAAATGTAGACACTGCCAAATATAGTATAGCCAGGCAGTGGTGTAACATACCTGTTTCATGTTAGTTCTTGGATATCAGCTCAATAGAAAAATAATTTTGCTTCCAAAAAAAAAATTTACTATAAACACTCCAGAAATGCATAAAATCTCTTAGTTTAAATTTAACTTCTTCTTTGCTCTTTCCCTACTTACCCTCTTTCAGGGTTATCTTTTCGGGGCTATTCAACAGATAATGCTTGTATGTCCATGATAATTCCTGCTGTAGCCTCCCACCACCCTTAAAGACAGAACAAATTAACAAGAATTCACATAGATTTTAATATGCTAAACTGTGTCTGAAACTCCCATTCAAATTTTTTCTTAAATTTCCTTTTCACATCATTTCTATCTACCATAATATAGGTAAGACTTGAATTCTGTATTTGTTTTGAAACTTTGATGTGGAATGTAAAACAATTTTTTTTGTACTTATTGGTTCATTGCATATCTTCTTTAAAAATGTTATTCTGTAGATTAAAAGAGACTCTGAGGAACGTAATGGTGGTCATTTAAAAAAAAAAAGTAACAGAAGGGTGTTGGTAACCAATATGGAAGCAAACATTCTTACATGTGTATGTGAAATACAGAGGAGTAGGTGCATAGGCTACAGAGAATTACAGTTCTGTAATGGTAAGGGATTCTGTGCATTTCTAGAGTATTTACAAAAGATAACGTAACTTCCTGAGAGGTTTTGATGACTAAGAAAGCTAGCAATCCTACCTACAGATAGAAACGGCTATAACTGTTCACTGTGTTAACTGTTTTTAATGCTACACTTACAAGCTACTAAATAATTTAGTGACGATGTTTGGGAGAGCTTGCTGTCTGTTAGCATTGTCATGCATTGTCACGTGTGCAATAGGAAATGTTCATTCTATTACATTTTTTTAAATCTGTCTTGTGTTTTTTAGGCCTAAGGACTGTCTGCGTTCTATCATGAAGAGAGTGAACCATAAAGATCCCCATGTTGCTATGCAAGCATTAACAGTAGGTTCTTTTTAATGTAGTGCTTTTCCTTCCTGAAAAGTTACACTGCAAAAAAATCTCTGAGTTCTAATCTTTCTTTCTTTAGCTTCTAGGAGCATGTGTATCAAACTGTGGTAAAATCTTTCATTTAGAAGTCTGTTCAAGAGATTTTGCCAGCGAAGTGAGCAATGTGTTGAATAAGGTAATGTATTTAATTGATTTATACAATTCATAGAAAAGGGCAATCAGACACAGAATTGGAGTGATCTGAAAGTGGAATGGAATCTGCTTTTGGGAGACTGGAAATTTGATGTTGGAGGAAAGGGTACAAGATTACTGGAAAGACTGTGGCTGTGAGAAAGAACTTTGTGACTGCCACTTCACACTACAGTTACTTACACATTCTATTTGGGGGAGGCAGGGTGTGATGTGTTAATTTATAAATATACAAATTCATTTTCATATTAAATAACATCAATGAAACATTAAATACAGATGTGGTGAAATGGAGATAATACAGGGCTTTTATATAAACATTTTACTTTATTTTGGGCCTAGTACATCTTGTACTAGTACAAACAAAATGCTGGTGAACTATTCTCCCTTTCTATAAAGATATCCATTAGTGATACATTTAGTATCCCTTAGTGACTTCAAAATAAAATGTCTATATAGTTTACATTGACAGTAACATGAAATTATTTTAAATTAAGGAATTAAGAACAGATTCCTACATTATTTAACTAGTTTCTACTGTTCTTGCAGGGTCATCCAAAAGTTTGTGAAAAGCTGAAAGCCCTTATGGTGGAATGGACTGATGAATTCAAGAATGACCCACAGCTCAGTTTAATATCTGCTATGATAAAAAATCTTAAGGAGCAAGGAGTCACTTTCCCAGCTATTGGTTCACAGGTACATTAAATTTTGTGGTTGTTTTTAAAGGGTATGACAAATTCCTTTTATCCTCAGTTCTGTATTTTACAGTTTGTAGTCTTGAATTCTACAGTCTGTTTGGCAAACGGAATCTCTCTTGTCTTAATAAAACATTCCTTTGAGGGGTGAAATGCTCTGATTTACTTTAGATTTTTACATTGCAGATGAATACAAATGAAAATGGTCAACTTAATGCATTTTCAGGTTTTTTTCTTGAATTCATTTTTACATCTTTCACTTTTGGATAGGCTGCTGAGCAGGCAAAAGCAAGTCCAGCTCTAGTTGCCAAAGATCCTGGTACAGTAGCCAACAAAAAGGAAGAGGAGGATTTAGCTAAAGGTGAGTGCATTTACTTGTTGACCTGATGAATATATTGGTAAATATCAAATAAAGCATGAAAATATTTTTTGCTTCCTTCGTCTATGTGAATAGTGTATTTATGGATTGTGGTTATGACTTCTGTTCCTTTCTTTTTGTACCCTTCCTGGATGGTTAGAGATTAAAACTATTTTATGCGTAAAAAACATGAAAAATTACCAATTTTTACTTTTTTTTTTCCCTTGCAAAACTGAAACAACACAGTAAATCTTCAAAATCTCATGTTAAGGACATGCTCCACTATGGAAATGTTTGATACAAGTTCTGCACTTGGATTTTCCCTCTTTCTGGGGCAAGGGAAGCACGTTCATTTCTGATTTAAACATCTGATGGAAGGAGAAAATGAGAATTATAGTATAAGTTGTATGCAAAGTATTTTGGGTGTACTACTATAAACTTTTATTCCTTTGAATACTGTGTTTGTAGTATACTTTAAAGCTTTGATTGCTGTAAGCATAAGTAGCTGTTAAATGTCTCACTACCGTTCCCAGTAAACAAAACTAGAATGGTTTCTTTTGATTACTGTTGTACTAAGGTATATTTAAAGGTCATTTAATGATCCTATACCAGACACGTGTGAAGTTATTCTTAGAGTGGTTTGATCTTTATGGTCTAGATACTGTTTTTTTGAGGTCAAACTTCAGCAATGTAAAGACCTCAAATGTTATCCGTTGTATGTAGCATGGCTTTGGGCTTAAATTGTACCAGTATACGAGTGAAGTTGTTGTGCTGGTAGTTGGTGGATGTTTGCAGTTTCTCATCTTTGATAGACATCTTTGTTGTTTAGCTATTATCTAATATAACATTGATTTATTTAAATTGGCATTAGCCCATCTGTATATGTTACTAATTGTTTCTTCAACAGTTGATCCGCCAAAGGATCAACTCAAGGGATTTCAAGGGATTTGTGTCTCAAAGGTTCAGATTCTGCATGGGTTCTCTAATGTTTGTTCTCTCTTTTTTTTTTTTTTTTGGTGTCCTGCTCTGTCCCTTCTTAAACATGATCATTTTTTCCACAGATTTGTGAAAGGCGGATTTAATATGAGTGAAACCTTTCTGCTCTGTCAAGTTTAATTGAAAATGACCAAGTGTAAAATTATTCCAGGGAGAAAACAGGATTGGATGGAATTTTGCTTGTCTAAGCAAAAATATCTTTCTTAATTATGAATTAACAAGGCACTGATTTACTGTGAGAGTGACTCAGCACTGGCACAGGTTGCCCAGAGAGGTTGTGGAGTTTCCATCCTTGGAGATATTCAAAAGCTGTCTGCACATAGTCCTGGGCAGCCAACTCTAGGTCACCCTGCTTGAGCAGGGGATTGGACAAGACGACCTCCAGAGGTGTCTTCCAACCACAACCAATCTGTGGAATTCTCTGATTTTGTTAATTCAGGCTAAAGACTCCTAATCTAACAGAGAAACAATGTGCACCTGAACATATGTATCTTTTTAATGTTTCAAGCGATCCGGAAAAGTTGAACATCATATATATGCTAGTAAGAATATAAATACTTTACATCAGTTCAAGATAATAACAATAATAAAAAAATGGATCACTGCACTGAGCTATCCTGTTAGTGCTTAAGTGCTATTTATTTATCTTCTCCATGTTGAAAGCCTCAGTAAATCTATAGGCAGAATGGTGCTTTCTAATTGTAAAACATCTTTTTGGTTTTTACCATTATTTCGAAGTGAAAGGCAGAAGTTTATTATGATGCAACATGATGCAACTAAAAGTTTTCACAGAGTTCAGTTTTCATATAATTCAACCCGTTTTTATAGCGAATTTTCACGGGACTAACTCATCTTTTGTAGCTATTGAACTGTCACTAAAAGAACAAAGGCAACAGCAAACAACACTTTCCAGTTTGTATCCAAGCACCTCAAGCCTTTTAACAAATCACAAACATGAGGGCCGAAAAGTTCGTGCAATCTATGATTTTGAGGCTGCTGAAGACAACGAATTAACTTTTAAAGCTGGAGAACTTATAACTATCCTCGATGACAGGTAATTTATATAGAATGCCTACTAGAAGGACATTAGACTGTAAAAATCCATTCAGAATAATTGTATCTTCTATGTAGAAGCATACATTGAAATACAATTGCAATAAAATATCTTTACATATTAAATACTTTATTTGGTTATCTCCTAGATTTTTTACATACAAATGTAATTGCGTAGATTCTTGTATGAAGATTTCTGTGTTTATACAAGTTGTGTTTATGTACAAGTAATATAAATGCCTTGTAGAGTGCAATTCTTAGGAAAATACCATGCTGAGTATGTTTTTTTTAAATGTATGGGGGTTTTAATTATTTTTTTAATCTTTAGTGATCCAAACTGGTGGAAAGGTGAAACTCATCAGGGTATAGGATTGTTTCCATCGAATTTTGTAACAGCTGATCTTTCTGCTGAGCCAGAAATGAGTAAGTAACACCACGTTTATGTATATATGTTAAGCCTTGCCACGGCCCAAGGGATATTTCTGCAGTGATGTACTTTCCCTATTTCCTTTCCCTTATGATAGAATCAGTGGCAAGTTAATGTGATACTTGAAGTAAAACTGAGGAGCCCTTGCTGTGCTCTCACAAACAACAATCGTATCTTTGTGTCAGACCAAGGTTGCCCAACTTGGCATCTGCTGAAAAATATGATGCTGTCTACTGCTGACTTTGTCAGTAGCTTCCTTGAGACTCACTTAACAACTCCATTGACACCTGGATAAATGTAGGCAACAGCAGGTTTTTTCCAAATTGACTTTTTGTCTGGTTGCAATGGTACATTTCTAATCAAGGAAAAACTGAAGGCCCTGGGCCAGATGGGAGTCAGAGACAGATTACCATTGTTCAAACAATTCAAGAAACCAACACACTGTAGGTATGTATGTGTGCATAACGGAAGGAATTTTTTTCCTGCATAGTGGTTATCTTCTTGTATCTATGTATATCAGTCTAACCTACTCTAAATATTTATTAAAAATATTAAATATTAGACAAGGTTTTAAGATGGTAGAACTATTTCTGTAAATCTGATGGGTTTGCAAGATGAATCTCATGTGATCTCAATAAGAGTGTGCCAAAGAAGTGAGCCGGTCAGCAGAATTGCATGCTGTAGGAGTCACCTGTTCTATGTTAAGACTAACTGATAAGAGTAGTATGATAAGAGTAGTATTTGGCAGCTTTTTTGTTGTGACCTCCACTACAGAGGAGTGAGATGCTTTTGCAGGTACTATTTGATAGAGAAGAAACAGCAAAATTTGAGAATTTTGATTCTGTACTTTTCGCTGGAGAAAAGAAGGCTCCAGTTTGTCATAGATGATTTTACCAGTTTTCTCTTAAAACTGACTCATTAGCCCTATTTCTTCCAATCACTCTCTCTCAGTCTGTTTTCCTGATGACTTTTATTAATATTACCTGCAGGGAGACTACAATAAAGACATTTACTTGCTAAAAAGTGTTTCTATTGACCTTGTGTGAACTGATGTCTTTTTTATGCAATTTACAGATTTGCTTATGAAAATTGTTTAAGTCTGTGGAGATGTTTTTGGCCTTCAAAAGTCAACAAAATATGAATTTTTTAAATTTTCACAGTAGATGTTTCAAATGCAAAGATTTTAGCCAACATGCTAGCTGTATAACATTTATGTCATAGTTTTGTTTATTTTTATTTTATAAAATAAAATCTGTCTTTTTATCCTACAGTGAAAGCTGAGAAGAAAACAGTGCAGTTCAGTGATGAAGTTCAAGTAGAGACAATAGAACCTGAGCCTGAACCAGTTTATATTGATGAAGTAAGTGCAATACAAGTACTGATTTTCAAGTGCTGGTATATTTAAATACATGATGTTTAAACTCTTCATCCTGTACTTCAAAAATAATTTGAAATATCAGGAGAATATAATCAAAAGAGAATGGAAAGTTGATTTAATTTTTAAAAAATAATATCTGCAGTATTCTAATTTGTTAATGTGTCTTGAAGTCCTTAAGAATTTCTGAAACTGAATTTGGATACTGCATTCCTTTTAGGGCCCAACTCCAGGATTGTACATCTGTTCACCTCCAAACTAAAAGCTTGGTTGGAATGAGCATTTGCTTTCAAGTTTTGCTTTAGGTACTTCAGGATACCTCAGAGATACCCACCTTGAATGCTGGCTTAGATTTATTTCCAATATTACCACCACTGTCCTCCCCCGGTCTGAAAGATCTCTTTCCTCCTCTGAGAACTGTGAGCTTTTTGTTGCTCTGTAATTAACACTTAGTGAGATTCACACAATCTCACTGCAGTGATTCGGCAAGGTTTCCAGCAACTCTCAGCCCAGAATGTTCTTCCCTGCCTCTTTTTTCCCCCTTTTTCTTCCCCCCACCTTTTTTTTTTTCCTTTCCCTGCCAGGGAGCTTAGAACTGTTCTCTTCAGGATTTTTTACTTTCTCATTTCTTTCTCAGCTAGGGTTCTGTTATTGTTTTTTGAAATGAAAATCATTTATTGCCTTCCTAAAGTCTTATTTAACTGCTGCCTGAAGTACTTTTCCTTCCAAGACATATAAGTTAGTTTTTTATCTGCTGAAGTAGCTTATCTCAGGCCTGCCTTGAGCTGCCTTCCAGCTTTTGTCTTCTGTTATTCCACATTAGTTTATGTTTTACTGTCTTGTTTTGTCTTTAAAATGATCATAGTATAATTTTTAAGGAAGTAGTTCACTTGGCTTCTTCCTGCTTTTCCTGGGGTTAAGAAGGAAAAACCATGGTTTTAGTTTCCACTTTGTTACAATTTATATAACTCTGGCCTGTTAAAGGCTATTTATTTGATAGCACTCAGCTAAAAAGTGATTTTTAATCATTTACATATAACGTTTGGTTAAGCAATATAGTTCACTCCAAGACATACTTTTCAAAGAGCCTGTTAATTTTCCACTCTTTTGGTTTTTTTATAAATGGGTTGCACTTAAACTGGTTGATCAAGGATACCTTATTCTGGTCAACCATGTAACCCGTCCGAACATCATCTTAAAAAAACCCCTTTCATATATATTAGTAATGACATTGCTCATGCGCTAATAGGCCTCATACACTGACAAAATGCAGGATAGTTTTTCAGTGAATTTAGTTTTAAGTACCCATTTCTTTTTAAAGTACTCTCTCAACATATTCCGTCACAACATTTGCACTGTCCCACTAGGTGGTAGTATTGCATATGAAATAAGTAGAATGGAATAATAGAAACTCCTCAGAAAATACTGTTTAGAAGAACTTTTAGGAATAAAAGGGTATTCTGCGCATTCCACTTGTTACTACTAATTATTTTTATCATTTGGTTTATCCTTGTTCATTCCTGTAAAGTAGCATAGCAGTAAAGTAGTATGATTAGTATTTTCTTAAAGTTGGTCTAGATGATTTCCAAGTCCTAGGTGATCCAAATGGCTGTTGTAAATAGCTGCTTTAATTTACTGTCCTGAAGGTGTTAATTCTGCACCCCCACATGCTCCCTAATTACTCAATTTGTGTTCTAGGATAAAATGGATCAACTCTTGCAGATGTTACAAAGTGCAGATCCGTCTGATGACCAGCCAGACCTGCCAGAATTGCTGCATCTTGAGGGTAAGAAAATCTCATGTATTTTTTTGTTGTTTTCCTCTCTAATAATTACCTATATCAAACCTAATTGAAATTAAGCTGAAACTACTTCAGCTTCATGTGCATGCCACAAGCATGCCTGAGGAAAGTGCCTGAGCCATAGTTACCTTCTCCCTCCCTGTTTTCCACATTTAAGAGACTTAAGTGCAAAATTTTAACTTAGAACAAGCCCACACCTCTCTCAAGGAAACTATATTCCATATTCTCTTCATTTTCAAGACCCAGGAGTACTTAAATTTATCTTACTTATTCATTTTTTCCCTCCATAGAGTAGCACAGCATGAGTTGCAAAAGGGGCATAAGGAAGATTCCATGAGAAGCAGCAGAAATACTACTGAGGCTTAGAATAGACCTGTGGGCGTCCCACTTGTTTTTCACTTGCGTGCATATTTCTATAGGACTTTAATATTAGCAAATACCTTATAGAGTGCTATAGATTTAGATTCAAATTATTCAGACTACCTCCTCAAAGAGGCATTATAGACCATTCTACCTAGATGGAGTGATGCAGCAAAAATTTTGGAAGGTAACTTTGGAGAAGGAAGTAAAGAAATTTACCTGTTATGAGACAGAACATTGGCTTAAATTGACAATGCAGATAGGATCAGACTTTGTTAAAAAAAACGGCAGATTCCAGATCTACCTATCTAGAAGTTAATCAGGAAAATGCGCATAAGCTTGTGAGCTTTTGGGTGTCTCCCGTCTTTCTACACCCATCTGGTTCATCACACCTGTAAATGAATCCTGTTTTAGGAACTGCACATCAGTGACGTGTCTGCATGTATTCTAGTTCCACTAAAGCTAGAAGAGGGTAAACAGAAACATGAATGTTTTTATTCTTTCAAGTACCAAATATAGTTATAGAGGCTGTTGTCTAAGAAGTGGATTGCCTACATCTGGTCCAGGACAGAGGCAAAGAAATTAAAGGTATGCTTATCAACCAGCCTCTAGATCTGGCTTGCATTAGGATCTCCTTTCAAAATGCATTGTGAGATCATTAGAACAATGCTGAGTTTTATGTTAAACTGTGGGACTGCTCCGAGGAAGGTGTAATATAGTCAGATGAGTTCTCCCCAGCTACCTACAAAAGTATGTGCTAAGCATATGGCTGTGTATAGTTCTACAATGCCATATTCAAGATGGTACTTGCTCTACACTTAGGTAGGCCTTGGGTAGCTACTATTTTTTTGTTATAGGTGTCTGTTGGATCTCGGGTTCCTACCAGTGGTGTCAGGTGCAGATCAACATTTGATAAAAAACGACTTTATTTTCTTTTGCCATCTGGATGTCCAGTCACAAATGTCTTTAAATTGGAGAACTCATCCCAACACTTTCAGGAGCCCAGGGATTGTGGTTGGCAGCAATGCAGGCATCATGTTAGCATCTTGGCAATCCTTGTCACGCCTTTAGCACACTTTGTGTTATACATAAAAATAGGCAGAACTTACACCACGTTTTACGTCTTTTACCAGCATTTCTGCCAATGTGTTACTGATTCTAGGTTCAAAGAAGCAGATGGGTGCCTTTCATATAACTCCTCTTTCACGTGGAGTTGCCTTCAAGGAACACATCAGTGATGTCCTTTCACCCATCGTGGCCCAGAGGCTTTCAGGACCTTCTGCATCTCTAATTTGGGAAAACTGGGAGTGAACACAGTGTTCCAAAGCTGCTTATAATGCATTTAGGTCATCTTTGATGCCTGAATCTTTTTTTCTCATTTCTCAGTTTGAATGTTGAGTGGCTCTTGGGGTTAAACACATCTCTTGATTAGTTAATAGTTCATTGCTTGGATAAGTGGGCACATTTTGCATTCTGGAGTAGGGTTAGACTGTAGTATCCCCTTTCAGCTTCCTTGTCTGCTTATTTTACATTTGACAAACTCGGTCTTTCTGTTAGTTAACTGTGGTTTGCTTGGCAGTTACATGAACCCCATGTCCTTGTGCTGAAAGTTGGTGGGGGCTGCATTTTTGTTTATTTTAATGTTTTTCCAACTTCTAGTAAGTTTTTGTGTTGGTTTTTGCACGTATTAGTGGTTTGAAAAAGCCCCATTACCCCAGTTAGGATTCCAGTGAGATAGTGCTATTGGAGATATTCCAATGTGCTATTAGCGTCTTTGATGTGCAGATGATTTGAATCATTGCAACCTGTTTTCTCCTTCACTGTTTTGTAGTAATGTTAGTTGAGCACATGATGTAGGCTGCAGTGGCAAATTTTCTTCCTTGAAGAAGAGATCACCTTTCAGATTTACCTGAACTTTTTTATGCAAAATATTTTCAGTTTTACACTCCCTGGATGTTTAGTGTGTTTTGTTTTGCTGTATTTTCTTTTTAAAATGTACTTTTTAAACTGTACCACTGCTGAGAACTTCTGCTGGATTTCATTCTGAAATTGTTCATGACACTGCCTCTGTTATTAAATTTTTTTGGGGCATACAGATTATAGTAATGATTTAAAAAAAAAAATTGAACTAGCATCTACACATTTCTATCTGATAACTTTTTAAAAAATTACTTTCTGACTTGTAGTATGGAAATCTTTATTAGTCTGATATATTTTAATGTCCTTCTGTTCTAGCAATGTGCCACCAGATGGGACCTCTCATAGATGAAAAGTTGGAAGATATAGACAGGTAAAAACGTACATGTGTTTTGACTCAAGATTAAGTTTCAAAAAGACCACTGTTGTTACTTAATGATATCTTAATCACTTCTGTGAATACTGGCAAAGAAAATAGGTGTATTTATTAGTACCTTCTCATCTGGGAGGAGGTCTGAACGTTTTTTTTCCTAGTCAGATAATATTTTGTAGTATTGTACCATTTGACATTATGGCACTTGTCAGGCATCACTTCACAGGCACTAACAGTATGTTGCTTATCACACTTCACAAAAGTTTCCCTGTATGGTCTGTTCTTATTGAAGTTATCTAAATTGTAGAATAAGTTGTAAAATATATTTTCTAGGAAACATTCAGAACTTTCAGAGCTCAATGTTAAAGCAATGGAGGCTCTTTCTTTGTATAACAAACTGATGAATGAAGACCCAATGTATTCCATGTATGCAAAACTACAAAACCAACAGTATTATATGCAGTCATCTGGTGTTTCTGCCTCTCAGGTATGTATGTAACCTTTAATAGCCATTGATGTTATCAGTTACATACTGAGCTATGGTTGATTTTTTATAAATTATTAGTGATAAACAGTTTTTCACATGAGCTAACTTTTTTACAAAACTTGCTCAAATATAAATATTCTTTTACCATATATTTCTCTACATTATTAAAATAAATATATACTGATACATAAAGCATGGTGGAGCATGTTGATTGCAAGTAATAATTTATTTCCTGTTTCTGTCTCCCCTGCCCTTTCCCTCTGAGTTGGAAACCTGTTTTTATGATCTTTGTTACCTTAATGCTAGGTTGNATAACCTAATATACATTTAATGGTGAAGATTATCTGCTGCTCTGGCTGGCTTTGCATAACTTCTGAGATAGTGTATATTGTATTGTACTTTTTTCCAAATATCTTATTGTGGAAGCATGGGGAGAATTCTGCTCATTTTGGAAACGAAGTGAATGGGCTATGAACGCTTACCAAAGCTTACGCAGCTTCCCCTTATAAAGGAGCTACAGGTGGCTTTGTATTTTGGGTAAATGCCCAAAGATGCTTAGCTTTGGCTAAGCTACCCATATGGTGACCTTAGGAAAAGATTTGTTTGTTTTTTTTTTTCTCNTTTCAACTGCAATCTTTGAATGTTCTTCTTTTGCAGGTTCTAACACCTTTAGTTCATTTCTGTTCAACTCTTTTTGATCATGGAAAAAGCCCATCCTGTGCTTTGAGTTGCACATAAAATTAAAAATTAAGGCTGCGAGATCGTTGCGTAGTGGGTCAAAGAAAGTAAAGAACCAAAGGAGTACAATTCCTGCTTAAGATCATGCCTTCCCAACCCTCAAATCAATTGCTCTTAATTTCCTTTTTTTTTCTTTTATTTAAATATCAAGAGAGAGCATTTAGGATTTAAATTACTAAAGTTAAAAATTATAATTCTTTCATGGCAGCATTTCTCTGCCATGTAATTGACTGTTTTGTCTGAGTAGGTCTTTTAGGTAATTCATATACTGTGGTATTTTTAAAAGGTCTTTTAAAGGTTTAAATGTTTCATCCCATAGCCTAATGCACACTTGCTGTATTCTTTTCCTGTTTATAGGAATATATAACATTTCAAACTGTTTTTCCAATAATTTACTTGCTTTTTGAGTGAGTAAAAAAAAAATTCAAGCCAAATTATTAATACCTATGCAGTATTACATAAACATTGAAGCAGATGTAGTTGATTTAGTTCTTTTAGCTTCCTACAAATATACACTTTCTTTCAGTGTCTTTTAAGAAGAGGATGTATGTTTTTTGCAGTGTCATTAAAAGGAACATTGTCTTCCGTTGATATGTGATAAGCAATCATGCCGTGACCCTGTCAAATAATTTTATTGTTTTATAAATGGGCATGTGTCTGGGGATTCTAAAAGGGAAAAACTGGACTTCGGGGTGAACATGAGCCAGAATAAGTTCTGAAAAGTTAGGTTTATGAAGAGTTAGGAGGTCTCATGCCTTTGCTGCCTTCTAAAATTCTTTTGCGATATTGATAAACCTTCTATGAATATGTCATCTGAGATCTTAAGATAGGAACTCAGTTGTGCATGAGACCTGATAATTTCCTCTAGTAATTTGTGTTAAGGCAAGTAATTCATGATTGAACAAAAGTGTAGAGTTTAGAAAATCAGTCTTGATTTAGAATACAGTTGACACATATACTTGTAAGCTTTTCTTCTAGTTAGTTGTAAAATATTACCTTATTTTCAATTGAAATTTTCTTGAGAGCTTGTTTTCCCTTCTGCCCTGCCCAGACAATTTTACAATGGCAGTCTCAACAGTTGTGAACTGATAGGTTAACTAATGACGTGAAAATAATACTTTATTGGTTTTCTATTACAACGATTCTACTTAGTGAAAGTTATCTGGGCATCAGAAAATATTCTGCTTTGGACTGTTATTTGTTACATGATTTACATCCTTCAGTATTTTCATTCAGAAGTAGAATCTTTAAATTAGCATGAGTGATAGTCATTAAAATAAAATCTGGAATACAAGTTTTCCAGTAAAGTATTTGATCTTTTTAGACTGAGGTTAGAAATGTAAATAGTGTCCGTTGAAAATCTGGTAATTTTTTCGTACTGCACCACTTAGTAGAAGACATCAGTTGCTTTCTAGTAAAACATCTGTAATAAAAGGTTTGAGAGACTGTCTTTAAGTTCGAAGTCAGATATTAAATACCAAATTTTCTTGTCTTTTATATTTAATTTTCCTTTATTTAACTTCCTAGGTTTATCCGGGGCAAGCTCAAAGTAATGCATATTTGGTGGCAGGGAGTGCACAGATGGGCCATATTCAAGGCTATAGCCTTCCTCCTGAACAGCTCTCTTCTCTCAGCCAAGGCACAGTTACTCCATCTGCCAGCTCCGGGCTGCCTGGGCAGCCTGCACAGACGTCTTACACAAAGTAATTTTAAGTATTTTCCTAGTCAAGTTTAAATCAATTTAAACAAAAGGGACTACAGATAATATTTAAAAGAGATATTTTTTTTTTCTTACAGAAGTATAATTTTAAACACAGCTGAAAGATACTTCGGTGAAATTATTTCCAGTGTGTTTTTTATTGGTGTCATGTATTTAGTAAAAATTCCTGACAAACTTCAAACTTTTCAGTTGTTTTTATATTTTTCTCCAGTTTTTAATTTTATATATAAGAAATGTATAATTTTTTAATATATATATTTCTTTTATATAAAAGAAAAATTAGAGAAAATGATATAGACATGACTGATAATTTTTTATTATTTTATTTTTTTTTAGATAACCTAATATACATTTAATGGTGAAGATTATCTGCTGCTCTGGCTGGCTTTGCATAACTTCTGAGATAGTGTATATTGTATTGTACTTTTTTCCAAATATCTTATTGTGGAAGCATGGGGAGAATTCTGCTCATTTTGGAAACGAAGTGAATGGGCTATGAACGCTTACCAAAGCTTACGCAGCTTCCCCTTATAAAGGAGCTACAGGTGGCTTTGTATTTTGGGTAAATGCCCAAAGATGCTTAGCTTTGGCTAAGCTACCCATATGGTGACCTTAGGAAAAGATTTGTTTGTTTTTTTTTTTCTCTCTGTATAAAGTAATTTTATTTTCTAAAGCTGGAAAAGACATCCATCTTGAGTTATTAAAGTATTTGTTGGTCTACGTCCACCAAAGTTATTTATTTGGGGTGGTAAGACGTATATTGATAAAGCAAGTTTCTATGAGTTTCTACTTCACCTGACTTGTTTTGCTATTTAAAACAGTTGGCTGGGTTTTGGTTTTTCTCATGAGTGGAATGGAAGATAGATGGGATTCCATGTTGCACGTTAAAACAAAGTACAGATTCACAGTCTAGTTTTAAATCCATGGGAGGTTTGTTAGGTGTGTTTAAATCTGAGGAGAGTGTTTGAGTTTTAATTGAAATATTATTGGCTATAGTTTTGAATATACAAGGTGTCCAGAGTTAAGACATTTTTGTGTGTGTATATATAGAACAGCTGAAGAAGCAATAAAGTGTTGCTGTTCTATTGGTAAATTGTTTGTTAATTCAGCCTTTTTTTTTCCCCCCCCCAGTGCAATGGTTGGCTCTGTTGCTGGAAATACTTACTCTAACCAGGCTTCAGTGTATAGTCCACCACCTGCTACTGTTGATGTTGCTGCTTATCAGAATGCTGGAACTAATGTGTCGCAGGTGCCAAACTATAATTTAGCATCTACACCTCTGCCACAGACAGCAGGCAGTCAACAAGCACCTCCACAACAACCACAGCCTCCGCCACCTCAACAACCACAGCATAGTTACTCGCAGAAGGCTCTGCTATAGGATCCAGGACTTCTGATTCCTAATCTTCTTTAACCTCTGCTAAAGGCAGTCAGCAATTCTATGAGTTTCTTCCCTTAATCTCTTAAACTTTGTTTATCCTCAGCTTAATAAGAATCTATCTTGGTGAACAAGTTCAATTTGCACTGACTTTTTAGGATTTTTTTTTTTTAATTTTGCAGAGGAACGGATATATTTAGGACATTTAATTCCTTTTAAAATGCCTACAAATTGGTACAAGATTATTTATGTCTGGTAAAAAATTGGCTAGTCTGTGAAAACTCAACACTTGCAAACTGTCGTGGCATATATGTTATGTACATATAGTGTGTGATTGCAGTAGTGGCCATTTCATATAGCTATGGTGATCATGTGAATATATTTAACACAATGTTTAAAAATAATTTACTATTTTATTTTAATCATGAACTGATGACCAGGTTTCATAGTTTTGTCTAGTTTTATGACAGATGTGATGTCTTTTTCCAATGCAGGAAAAGCAGTGATTCTGCATACCATGGTTATACTTACAAGCTAAGGTCTGTATATGAATTTACAAACTTATCTGAGTCTAGGTTTCACCGCTTCTTGAATTGAACACAAGTGTATCATGACTATTAGATGGCTTACCTACCAAAGTAAACTCGTTAACTAGTAAGTGATTTGGGGGGATAACAGCAAATTATGATTCTGCTTCAGATATAATTAATAACTTAAAACTACTATTCAGAGGCTGCTAAACATATCATGGGACCATGCAACAGATCAGAAACTTGCATTTTATCATAAGAGCATGTAATTTATTTTTTCCAAGTTGTTTTTTACAATGAGAACCAGAACTGTACTCTATATGTGTTGGCAGAGATTACACCAAAGACAGAGGAATTGAGTTGGAGGAGAAATGATGGAGTTTTAAACTGGAACACACAACATAAATAACACTACTTTATTCAACTCTTCTTAATTAGAACATGGAGAATTATGGACATTTAAATCACATTGCTGAACAAACCTTCAGGGCTTTATTTTATCTCTTGTGGCCTTGCTTAGCAATTTGTTCTGTTTACTGTTCTTACACAAACACTTCTGCCTTAAACATCTGCTTCAATTTCCAGTTGTACCATTAGAGTTTATTTGCCCGTCTATAGTATGAATAGCTTATGAGGCATCTTATTTTCATTCGCTTTCAGGTTACTTTGAATTCTCTTCTGCAGCAACAGCCGTTAGCCTTTTTTAAACCCTTGCATTTCTCAGTAACTCACCCAGGTGGCTCTTTAAGGCATGATATTTTCTTTCTACAGCTGCGGAGCTGCAAAAGGAACACAGTGATGGAAGGCAGCTTTTTAGATATGCCTGATCAGAGTTTCTTGTACAAAGACTGTTGTTACTTTGCATTTGTGTTCAATCTGTTAACGCATCCTGGTTTCCTCTTATCATTTCCAGTGACTCTAATTCCAATTAGAGCAATACTAGGTGGCTTCAACATCAGATCTGTGTTTTCAGTCTTGTTAGTATGTATGTCAGAAATGGTTTGCTTTTGTGTACTATATTTTAGTGTGGTGCTTTTGGAATTAAATGTTGCAATTGTACATTACACTATAAGCTGACCTCAGTTGTCCCATACACTCCCACGTCTGTTCAGTTACCTAACACGCCTTTGGTTCACTGTTTTAATAGACACTGGTATTTTTCCTGTTAATGCTTTCAGATGACTACTTTGCATAACTTCGAACTGGGGTGGTTACAAAACGTGCCCGTAGCTGTTGTGTTCCAGTTGGGGATGTTCTAGCCAGCTGGCTGTTTTGATACTAGTATTTTCATGTATTTTTTTTTTTTCCTCCAGAATTCTTAAGCACCCTCAAAAACTTGTCATTACTTCAGTACTTGGTGTCATCACAGAAGTCTGTGGAATTTGAAAGGAAAGACTAAAAAAAAAAAAAAAGAATCCAAGATATTGTCATAGATCACTTTTAATAGATTGAAGAGGTGATTTTCTTTAGAAAGGGCACGTAGTTTCATTTAGATAGCGTTGTGTGTATGCTTTAGGTACCTTATTCCAAAATCAGAAAAACAATGTGTATAGAAGTGTATAATTTCTACACAAAAGTGAAAATGACTTTTTAGTCCATAGTTCTTAGGCCTTGATTCAAGGAGGAGCTTGAAGCATCAGAATAGTCCAGTTGACATTGACTATTTGTATTCTCAGGTTTTCACATGTTGTGTCACGTGTTCCCTAATAAGGGACTACAGAAATTCTGTACAGAAATGACTCCGCAAAAATACTTTTTATTACTAATTTGTCTTTGTTTTTAAAATTTTTGAAGTCTTCTTTCCTTAAATCGTAGAACCATAGAATTGCCTAGGTTGGAAGGGACCTTTCAGACCATCTAGTCCAACCATCAATTAAAACACGGAAATGGTTGTTCCTGGTTTCTCCTTTGAACTCTGGAAACTTAAGTATTCTCTTAAGTCTTTCTGCCTTCCAACTTACTTATTTTGGGCATTTAACCATCTTTAAGAAAATTAAAATCACCTCTCATTTGTGTTCATGATGACCAAAAAAGACTTCTAAAATGCAATGCCACTAAAAATTCAGTATAATAAAAGTTTTGAAAAAAAGGTGGACACTTTTTATTTTCTTTCATGCCTTTATTAGAGTCACTGCTCTAAGGTGTCTCTGTAACAAATTGTGAATTTTAGTTGACTAAGAATCAGTTTTCGTTGTCCACAATTGGTGCAGTAGATCCCTAGACTTCTAGGTTCAGAGTGTTTCTATTGCACCCTGCCTACGTTTTCCATTTCAGGTACAATTTTCATATTAAATTGAATTTGGAGCTGTATTGCTTCATGTTGATTTTTTTCATTTATCAGAAAAAGATTATTTCGTCTTCTCACTTGGTTGTGTCCCATATGCCAGATACTCGAAAGCGATGCTTCCTTCTACCTTGCTAGATGCTGTCATTGCACTAATTTCTTCACTCACCCTCTCGTCTCCTCTCTCACTGATAATTTAGCAATTATATTTCGATTCACCTCCTCTCAGCTGATTTAGTATCATGAACCCGGAGATGCCATTGCTGGGGCTTCTCTGCTGTGATTTATTCTGAGATTCCTCGTTTATCCGTTGTTTTCACCAAGTTCACAGATGTCCGGTCTTACTGCGGTATTGAACACTGAATATGGGTGAGAGGGGGGAAAGTACATGTACAGCTACTGTATGGAAGAGCTTTTTAGCAAATAAATAAGGTCAGGAAATTAATCTATTTGAAAGTTTAAGAATCCCTGAAAATATGCTACTCATGTTCCAACAGAAGACCTAATTTTTGAATGTCTTGTTTCTTTACATGTAAATTGTCAATGAAAGGCTAAAGTGTTTTCATAATATTTTGTACAAACCTTTGCTATTTAACCCTTTCATTAAGGAATACAAAAAATGTTAATTAACTCCAGAAGGGGTATTTTAGTGACTTGTTTATCATGAACTGGAGCAAACTCTGGAAAGTGCCTTCGGTGCATTTCACTTGTATAAACAAAGGTTGTTTACCCATGTGTATCATCTCAATTTATGTGGGCATAACAAAGATGTAAAGATCCACTGTAAAGCATCCCAGGAACAATACTGAGGCAGCGCGTTAAAATTTGCTGCGCTCAATGTCGTGGCAGTATATTCCAGAGTGCGCAGTTGGAGAAACAGTTGCAACATATTTACCCACCTCCATTTAGTAACTGGTACCCATGCAGGTGTGTATTTAATGTCACCAGCTAAAGTACATATAGCCAGCAGTAAAACAACAGTAAAAAAGAACAAAATATAAGAATTACTGCATGCTTCTCAACAGATGGGGAGCAGCACGTTGCCCTCACGGTACAGTTACTATTCATGAATTTTGAGGGGAGGAGAACTGAAATGAATTTGAGTAACCATAACTTCAGAGAATTCTGCCAGATTACAGATGCTTAGATGTAACAAAGGAGATAAATTTGCTTTGAATAGCATGTACGTATTTTGGTGATCAAATCTAGGCTGCTATTATAGTTCTCTGATTTCATCTAGATGGCAGGAACATCAGATTTACACTGGAGAACTGCTTAATACCTCATTCTCCAATTTTTTTTAGTATTTTCTCTAATATCACCTTATTTTTCACTCATATTTCAAAGATGTCTGTGCAGTCTTTATATATAAAGGTCTTACCTTATTCCTCGTCTGATGGGTTTCACAGACAGAATGAAAACGAACCTTTTTAATTGCAGCAGCTACAACGGCACTTTGAATGATGTAACTGCAGCTTCCTTTGGAGAAGCTTCATGGATCTGTTTTGGAACAAGGGAGCATAATGTTTCCAGTTAAAAATTGGGAGGAGGGTGGGTTTTTTTGGTTTTTTGTTTTTTTTTTTTAAAGAAAAAGGTAAAGTAAAAGTTACAAAAACCTCTATTGCCACAAACCCCTCCATTGCTAACAGCCGGCAGAATCATTTTTTACTCTGTTATTCAATCTTGGTGAAGCTGACCAGCTCCACGCTACAGATATTCCTTTTTCATTTTCAGCTGCAATGCAGAATATTAACCTTCACGCGTTACGCTATCCAACACCACAGGAAAACGTGGGAAGGCCTTGCCATTTGAACTTTTTGCTTCAAGATGTAAAAAAAAAACAAACCACCATGTACGTTTTCGAGGCCTTGTTTCTTAAATTAGCGTGTTTGTGTTTTAAAAACATTCCATTTGCTACTATGTAAAATTGCAGATCTAAAGTTCACTTTTCATGCCGCTACCTTGGCAAAAAGGTGGTAGGATTTTTTTGTTGTTGTTGTTCTTCTATCCTGCATGTGCTTCTGGAAATCCAAATAATTTTTGTCTTTGTCATGAAAAAGAAAAGAAGCCTGCTGCAGTCTGCTTTGGTTTTAATAAAGTGTACACCGTAGCAAAGTGCATTTTTGGTTTTGTTTGTTTTGATGCTCCCTTTGATGCTGGCATATGTATATATTTAGATATACTGCACTGTTGTACAAGAATTGTTTTAGTAAATAACACTATTTGTAAAAACTGTTAATTGTTTTTGGTATGAAAGCAAAATATTAAAGTTGGAGTATTTAGTTCATTACGTTGCAAAGTCAATTTATAAATTTCATGGAAGAAGAATCAGAAAAGGCCTTTGCTGCAAGGACTTGGAGATGCAACAGGCTAAGTCTTAGAAATACTTAGCTCAAATTTTCGGATTTCAGGTGGGGTGGAGGTGGGGATTTTTGTTGTTCTGGGTTTGGGGGTTTTTTTGGTGGATTTTTTTGGATGATGCTTAGGCGTAGATTATAGTATTTTTACTTTTGAAGTCTTATATCCGTCAACTTCCTTCAGCTAAAACCCAAGTAATACATTATATATCTTATTTCAGGTATGCTGCTTTTTTTTTTTTTTAAGGAATACAGCATGAATATTTCAAAGGGGTGGTAAAGAACAAACAAAAACAACTGTATCTGTACAGTATAATGTATATATTTGCTTACAGATCAAGAAGTAAATACTGCTGGCAGCTTGACAGTTAAGTTACACAGTTATTTGACAGTTAATTCCATTTTTGATGACAGGAACACAAAGTAGTGTTAAGACTTGGTGGTTTGATCTCTGTGAAATGAGTTGAAGATCAGGCTGAAGCCTGGCTCGCGAATCTTCGTTACTGCTGAAAATAACGACACAGTTGAAACGATAGTCTTGACAGATGTACACTGTCTTCCTAAAACGATGTTAAACTTTATAGGTTTCTTAGTTAAACCAATGTAAATATCAGAGATCATCATTGGATTTTGGGAGCAGTGAGCAGCAGATTATCAGTTTGGCCTGTTCTTGGGGTCTCCTCCTAAAAATGTGAGCTAAACACCTTAGGATAAGTCATTATGTGGACTGTGGGTTAACTCAGTAAGATAATTTCTGTGTTTCAAGGGAATATAGATTCAGTTAGCAGATTAAAAGTCCTATGGATTGTGTAGAAATGAAACATGTAATGTCTCTGATTTGCAACAGGGAGGGGGGGAATTAATACTGAGTTTGCTTTACTGCCCCTCTCTCTTGGACAGAAAGCATGTTGCTGTTGAGATGCCTGTGATGAAAATATAGTTTGAGAGTTCGTTCCATAGTATTTAAATCTGGGCAACAAGTAAAATATTCCTCAGTCTGTGTTTAAGGGGGTCAAACCAACTATATCTTCACTAAACTTTCAATGAACGGGTTCGTACCTAATCTCTCTTCATTAGCAGTCACTTCATCTTGCATTACGAAGCTGGGGACCTTAACGTATTGTTTTACTACTGTAGCTGGTTTTCAAAATCTTGTGCTACTCTGTTGCAGGATAAAGACATTTATCTCTCGCAATAGTTGTAAAATTAAATTATCTGGGTTATTTTAAGGCAAGGTTGTTTTGGTTGATACCAATCATGATCTGTGTTTTAAGCGAGAAATGAGAAATCAGCCGTTGCGAAAGAACTTGTGGAGAAACTTCCTCTGGTTAAGTCTGATTTGCGCTTTTGAAAATTCACATCAGTGTTGGGAGTCTACATGGGCAACACACAATAATACAGAAAATCATATGGGGGAAAAAAGGCAAATATATATTTCCAGTTGTAGACTGAGAACATCTTTAGAGTACAATCTCTTGAGTTGATATAAAATGTAAGGAAATAACCACTAGTGTTTGGCTTTGACTTTGCTTAGCCGTGTTAAGCATGAGTTTGGAGTGCTTTTACATGCGCCTTTGGTTGCTAAAATCACTGAAGGTTGGTGTTTATGCCCCATGTTCCTGCTGTTGGTCATATCTCACAACCTTCGCAGTTGTACTTTGGACCCTCTTGGTGCTGAATCCAGCAGGAACGTGTTGTGTGGTTGCTAAAGCCCATCCATCACCAGTGCGACACTGTTCATTAGTAGAAACTCATCATTATGAGACTGGTCAGTGTCTTGTATTTCCCACTTTTTGGCTATAGGAGGCACATGTATCAAGAAATGGAACCCTTCAATGCATCCATGCCCGGACCACTTAATTTTATATGGTATTTACCTGTTTTCTAAGCATGATTTATAAATAAGCGAACAAACCTGCCCTGACTGCTACTGAGATCACACTGGAATCTATTTCTAGCCAGTTGAGATGGCTCACCCCTGTTGAGTCACACATCCTCGGGTATTTGTGGATTATGCAGATGTGTTTACTTTTGCAAACGATGTGTCAGACTGTCCCAATTGACTGAGCTTCACAAAGGAGTGTGAACATTCAGATCCCTTGGTTTTAATGTCTTGTGGGTTTGTGAAAATTTCCTCAAATTAGTCCTTTTCTGTGTTCCCCTGGTGACATACTCTTGTAGCTGATGCTGAAGAATTGCGGCAGAGTTCGTTTAGGCAAACCCTGCCATAAAAACCATGTGCCCTGAGGAATGGAGGTAATATGATGATTAGACAAAAATATGGCATTTTACATCAGAACAAATGGAAGTCTCAGCTCAGCCGAGGACAGAGAAGTCATGGTTCTCTGGAACTCTGTAAGAACATGGTGTCGGTACCCACCACCTCACTGAAACGTGCTCTTGAAACATTCAAATAGGTGTTTTTCAGAGAAAACATAGGTGTTGTCTAAAAGACTCTTGGTAGGGGTGTGTTTGTTCAGAGGGCTTGCTTTCCTCCTGATGTGGTGAGGAAAAACAAATAGTGAAGAATTTTTTGCTTTAACGGAGTCCACATTCTCACTTCGTAACAAATTCCTTGCAGCTTCTGTGGAATTGTGATTTATATTATCTGATTGTGTGGGTAATGACACTCAAGTAGGATTCAGCAGTAGTAATTTTTAAAACTCCTTCTGCTCACTTAACTGTAAAGTAGATAATTTTCGTTTAGTAATTTATCTTCATAAGCTTGTTCTCTCTCAAAACAGACATGCTTTCTACTCTTGAGCACTTCTTATCTTCCAGATAATCAAGGCTTCCTGTAAATGTTGGCTGTTCCTTCCAAGGTTTCAGAGTCCCACTGATCACTTCAGGGGGCAGTTATTTGCCTTCGTTGCTCAAACCTGTCCCTAATTTTGCCTCTTCCAAGAACTTGACTCCCTTGAATTTGTCTATCCATGAGACGCAAATTGACATCAGATTTGTTGCTCAGGTTTCTTTATTCAGGACAGATAGTAGGTAGCGAGCAATTAATTGCATATCTGTAAACAGCGCTGAGCTGAGCAGCATTCAGCGGGATCCTGTAGTTCAGCAGCAGCAGTGCAAAAAATCCAAATCCCAGCTCTCCTCTATCTATCTATCTATCTATCTATCTATCTATCTATCTATCAGTTCCACATACTATATGTGTTTCCTAGTGGTTATCTCCTTCTTTCATATGCTTTCTCATACTTGTCCTTACAGTAAGCATGCCTGCAACTACTAATGGTTAGTCAATCATAAATATAATTAATTTTATATATATTTTCCTATATTTGGACACTTCCACTCTGCAGATTGTCTTTCCACAACAATACAGGTGTCTTGTGGAGCTTTTAAGTTGTTTTCTGAAATGCAGACAGTCCTTCTCTTTAATCTCCGAAGTACTGTCCCTTCCCCTCATCCCTGGTTCAGTCACACAATTCCCATAATTGGGCTTTGTATTTTTCAAGTCTCTGTAATGTCGCTTTGACCTACGGCGTGTTCTTCACACAGCACCTTGCCATTAACTTTGGACCATCATTTTCTGATTCACGTTATTTTTTGTTTGTTAGCGGTACGGTTTCACAAAGGAATTGGCCAGATTTCAACCCAGGAAAAAAACACTTCTCTTCTTGGGGACCGAAGTTTAGTTCCAAAAGGTTTAATGATAGAAGCTGATTGTTGCATCCTATTTGCTGTTTTTATCCATTACAGGATTCAGAAAGGCAATTACTTGAGTTTGTGTGGCAAGGCCGTCCCGGAGTTTTACGAGTGGTTCACCACCCATTGTTGCTTTTAAAAATTTCATTATGCCTATACAATCCCAGAGATTATTGCAGCTTTCGTGCCAACTAGACCATGCACTTAGCAGCTTTTGCAGTCTTGTTTGTCTCTGCTACAGACTTTGTACGTTCTTTGAACTCTGCTTTGTTGCTAAGGACTTCATATGATGGACGGATGGATGGATGGGGGGGAACAGAGGAGAAAGTTGATTGTTAATAGTGTAAGAGCAGTCCATTCCAACCCTGCATTTATCAAAGTTTGTGTCTCGATTTTTCAGGTATTAATTGATATGTTGCAAAGTGAAAGCACGTCCTTCAAGAGCGTAGGTTGTTTCTGCAACTTCCTGGGAAGAAAATAATAAATTCTAAATCTGTGACAAATACGGACATACTTCCAGAACGCCATGGATTGATTTGAAAATAAAGCATTTTCTTTACTCCACAGTGAATTAATGCAAGCACACAAATTCCAAGTAGTTAGAAATTATAACTTTATAAGCGTTACTGAATGGCTGCAATTTTTACCACACAGGTAGGTGAAGGCTCTAAGCTTTTCCAAGAATCAGTCAGTGTGTGCTGCTGGGACTATTCTCTTTCACGTGTCCTGGCCTCATCTTTGAAAATAAACTGCTAGAAAAATATTCTGTTATGGAACAGTTCTAAAGATAACAATCGAAATCTCGTAATCAGCTCTTCATTTCTTTCTCATACTTTGCTCAGGAGGAAGCTATTCTAATTATTTTAATTGTACCATTTGGGTAGAGCAAATAGAATAGATGTAAGTGCTTAAAAGTAAATGCTTGCCTTTGGAAGTCGTTGTTTTTAAAGTGTCGTACTGTGCTGAACATAATATTCTGACGGAAATGTCTGTCTGCCTAATTAGCTGACCCTATTAAGAAGTAGAATTTTTAATAAACCTTGTAAGAGTTTCCACTTAAGCATAATCCAGTATGTTTCTGTATTTTTATCATGGTGTTTGTGTTATTAATCTGTTCCTTCCTCATATTTTTCTATTTTCTTTTGGGTAATTTTAATGTATGTTTGTTTTTTTTTTTAATAGGGTTTACATAAAGGCAACTCCCAGCTGAAAGAGAATCAGGTTCATAAAATACGGTGTCAGCACTGGGTCCAAGTGCAGCACATTTGTAATCACGTTGGGAGTGCCCATCCTGGTCTTCAAAATATTTAACAAGTCTCTTTCACCAACCCCTTTTCTTCCTTTTTTAATTTATTTTAGTATTAGGTGGAAAAAGTGAGTCTTTTCCCTCTCCCATTTGTATTGGCTCTTTTTCAAATAAATCAATAATTCTATTGCATGCAAAAACTTGGTGATCTTGACATTTTCCTCCTATTTTCTGTCTTACCTCCTACTCCATCCTATGTCTGCATTTTCCTTTCATTTTTATCCTAACAAACCTCAAATTTACTGGTCCCAATTCCCAGCTCAATTCCCAATTCCCCAGTCTTCCAGGCTGCAGCCCGTTGTGTGATGCACAGCTCTCCTCAGTATTTGGAAATCACATTTCACTTTTGAAGATTTGCTGCAAAATCCTTGTGTGGTCTGCCAGGAGACCAGCGTTGCAGTTTATGGTCACTTCATTTGTTTCTGTCTGTTTTCTTTACTAAGTTTGATTTTTAAAATGCTTCAGAACAGTAATGGGTACTTTGCAGTTCCCCCTCCTCCAAGTTCAAAGAGAATTGTCCTGCTTAAACAGTTTGAGCACGTGCTGAATCAGTGTCTTGACAGTGATAACGTCCCCATTATCACAGAATGTGTTGGGTTGGAAGGGACTCATCTAGTCCAAGCCCCCTGCAGTAAGCAGGGACATCTTTAACTAGATCAGGTTGCTCAGAGCCTCATCAAGCCTGGCCTTGAATGTCTCCAGGCATGGGGCCTCCACCACCTCTCTGGGCAACCTGTTCCAGTGCCTCACCACCCTCATTGTAAAGAACTTCTTCCTAATGTCTAATCTAACCCTGCCCTGCTCTAGTTTAAAACCATTGCCCCTCGTCCTATCGCTACATGCCCTTGCAAACAGCCCCTCCCCAGCTTTCTTGTAGGCCCCTTTCAGGTACTGGAAGGCCACTATAAGGTCTGCCTGGAGCCTTCTCATCTCCAGGCTGAACAACCCCAGCTCTCTCAGCCTGTCCTCACAGGAGAGGTGCTCCAGCCCTTTATCCATTGGAATTATGTATAATAATGCCAATTTAGAACTCTTATAACCTCTTCTCTTACCTATATAATGCTGGTGCTGACTATATTCAGTTTATGATCTTGGAACTCCTCCCTCCTTTTTTTCTGGAAGACATTTGAGTCAGAGATTTAACCACATAAGTAGCAGCTCTGGTCAGAACTACTGTCAGTTCATATTTTTGATAAAAAGCAGGATAAGCACCACACATTCCCTGGCTCCAACAAACCCAGATCCAAATGCCCGTGCTCACAGAGACCTCCATATCCGGGGCTACTGGTGTGCAAAGGGGTGACACCAGAGGCATGACTCTACATCAGTATTTTGAAAGAGTGCTCCAGACTGAGGGCGGCACTGCACACTTGCTCCTCCTAAACGAGGGACTAGAAGGTCTTAGAGGCTGGCTGGTGGATGCTTGCGGAGTTAATTTTCTGTATCCTCACTAATAGCAAAACTGTTGTTATTACAGTTGCAATACAGTTTCACATACAGGCAGGCAGCAGTCAGGAAAAATAGTGTCGGCCTCCTACATACGTAATTTTATTTTGTGAATGTTCCACTGCTGTATGAAGGAATATGAGCTCCTGGTTCATTACTGCCAGACTGGTGTTTATCAGTAGCCCTACTGCATGTTCCACATCAGTAAATCTTGTAGGCTTAAGAATCTTTCTTATCAACAAAGTCTGCCAAAAATCTCTCTTTCATGATTCCCTCCTAAGCCCTGGGATCCTACGGGACAGCTGTAGCACTGTCTGCATATTCATGGAATATTTAAGCCCACCTTATGCACTGAGTTTACTGGAATATCAAGATCGCCTGTTTTTTCTACTTCCATTGAGGGCACAAAGTTTTAAATAGTCCCTTGGAAAAAAAAATAAAATTGTCCACTGAGGTACAATAATTTTGGGTTAATTTATTTTAAGAATAAACATGGGTCCTGCGTAAGGTCAGTATCAGCACTGCAAACCTGAAGAGTTTGTGTCTCATTTGAGAAGGGTGGTACGGGAGGGTCTTTAGCTTCTTTGATAGGAGGATGCTGTATTCAGGTAGTGATAACGATGTCACATCTAGCATATGCTTTGCAGGGATCCTAATCTTTGTTTCTCCCATTCTTTGATCTTTTATTGATTGTTACTCCCAGTGCAAAACTGTAAAGGATGTTGTGCCATAAACTGGATCTTGACTGCAGATCTATCTTGTCATAATTACCCAGAAATACTTTGTTTGAATTTCTCAGCTAAACCAGACTTGTTCTCCATAGCTCACTACAGGTATTTGGGCTATTTTACTTTTTATTTTTAATACTTGTTTGTCTTGCAGAACAGACCAGAAGGGGCAGTTGTTGAAGGTAGCTGTGGAAAAACATGGAATATAATAGTCAATCTTTTTGGGTAATGTTGTACTTTGGAATAGCAATGACAAGCAACAGATCACAATTAAATGGATTTAATATCTTTTCTTAGTATTTCAATGTCAAATTTGTCAAGTACTGGCTTCACTCAAATTGGGTCTGACGTGGGGCAGGGTCTCAAGGACTTAAGAGTGGTGGAGAGAATGAAGGAAAAAAGCAAATTAGCACTTGAGATGGATGATGCAATCAGGAGAGACAAAGAAGGAAGACGACTTTGTGGAAATAAATTAATCTTTAATAAAAAAGCTTTGTTTCTAGAGGGAAACGCATGCTTTGTATAGAGGGGATTCATCCATAGAAACCCTCAGTTGTCTGTAAACCAAGCAGTATTTTAAGTCTATGTAAAAAGTAACCTCTTTGTGTTATAAAAGATGTGAAGTAATCCAGACCTCTGAGCGAAATCAGAACTACAGCATGTTCTGTAATGTTAAGAGACTTACAGAACTTTCCTGCTTCGGGTGCTGTAGTTAAGTACGTCACCTAGGAAAACTATTAAAACGAACAAAAATTAAGGATATATAGGCAAGTTTTTTTGGACAGTATTCCGACTCCTGTGGCACGCGATATCCTGAGCACTTCAGTGTTCGTCTTCAACTGCTTACATTTGCACTAACTAGATTGTAGGGAAAATCGGGTTTTATGATTTATGAAGCACTTCAGCTTTCTTCCCCCACCCCATACCTACGTTTGCTGTTTGCCACTTGGCTCTCAGTTTTAAGAACGTAAAGGAAGCACGGGATGTATATATGGAGCACAGTTTACTATATCCTGCTTCGCTGCCTGTGTGACATTTGCTGATTTGGTTTCCTGTAAAAACTGATACATCAGCTCACTTCTGGTCATAGATAACAGGCAGGAAGAGCTGCCAGGACTCCTAAGAAGAATAGTCCGTATAAATCCTCCACACAGCACAGAGCTGCAGTGAGTATTTTTATTTTAGGAAGAAAAAGCAAATGGCATGTTTTGATACTGCAGAAGGAAGCTGTTCTCAGAAAATACAGATATTTTAAGTTGTTCGTGATTTCAAACCCATTGCTCTCCAGAAAGCTTAGATAAGATGACAATGTCAGTACGAAATGAAATAAGAGAGAACAAAGATGTCATGTCGTTGCTGTCTTGATGGCTTGGCGGGCTGCCCATGCTGGGCCTGCCTGAGCGGTTACATACTGTACTGGCTGAAATGACAAATGGCACAGTTGCTGCTGTACCTTCAGAAACAGACTGTGAGGATCTCTTGTACTGAGCTGAGTGCTGCAGATGATACCTAATTTCTGGGATTGCTAGCAGAGGTAACCTACTTTGCGTTTAAATGCAGATAGCACAGGCAACTACTAGGCAATGAAAAATCAGTATTTTTTATCTAAGGACTCTCACAGGGCTTGAAATGCCGGAAGTGCTTTGAAATATTACGAAGTTTCTTCCATGAAAAGGTGGAGATGGCAAATTATGGAAAAGACGTTGGTCGTGACAAAAAGAGTGTCCGAAAAATGGAAAACCCTAGCCTATCTCAAAACTATTCTTAACCTATCAGAGAAATTGTTTCCATTTGAATTTTTCTGATTTAACTGCCATTTAATCAGCTTTGAGACTTCACATTTAGGATTAAATAAACAGCTAGGTTTCACATTTTTCAAAGTCATTTTGATGCCTAACTCCCACTGAAATGAGGCATCAAAATAATCCAGCCACAGCTGTGGCTGATCTCTTGCTTCTAGCCAAGGCAGCAGGAAAGGCAAATAATTCCAAACCCTGCCTGGTTAGGAGTATTATGCCTTTCCTCTTTGGAGGCACCTTTTACTGGATGTTCTTTCCCATGTGTGGTTAGGGGGTTTTGTTTTGTTTTTTACTTTGACATACATAAGAAATGTCTTGTCCATCTCTGGAAATAATACCTACAAAAGTTGGAGTCCAGGTCACCCATAAACAACCTGTATCTGTATGAAAACAGGAGATGAAGGCTCTCCTGGTGACAAGGCCATTGCCATTTGGCCAAGGAGGAGGACTATTTCGTAGGAGAGAAAGGGAGAGTGTATGAGGCTCCTCAGCCCTACAATGCTGTTGACGTCCACATGTGTGGGGGCTGATCCCCACTGCTGGTGCAAAAAAAGAGATAGTAGTCACAGAAAATAGTGTGTCACTCTGAGGTGTTTTGTGGAGCAGGACTTTTTTCAGCTAGGGCCCAGACTGGGTGCTGTTGCCTAACGTTTTGGTCTTTTACGTGGTTTTCAGAACCATGTTTGAATTTGGCTCCCTGCTGTTCTGAGGAAAGCTTTCATGATTGTACTTTTCTGCTCACTCTGCAAAAAAGTTTTACCATGAGGAACATCAGGATCTTACCTACAAGTCGTCATCATCTTACAATTATTAGCTGACCTACGCAGTACGCTACATCAGCATGCCTTAAACTGGTGAGATGTGGCATGCAGTGACTGTGCCACGTGCCACGAACACGCAGAAGAATGGTAGCTGAGGTTAAATTCCAGGAGGTCTGGATTCTAGTCCTGTTTGCACATCATGAGCGCGCTGTTTGCCTGGATTCAAAATCTCCTGGCGTAGCTCCCGGGAATCTGTACTACTTCCCTTTCAGATTTTACAGAGTCAATATTAATAAATATTCTCAAGGAAATGCCTGTTGAGTCTGTTACACAGTGGTACAAGACATTTCACTTAAATCTCAACATTTAAAAATATTTCTTTTAATGGAAAACAAGTAACAGTGAAATTGGCTGTTTTCCTTACGTGCACAACAGGTACAGCTTGGCTCTGAGGCAGCGTGAGATTTTCTGACGACTCATAATGCTTCCCAGTAGGAGAGAAAAAGGTGATTCAGTCTCTCTGCTTTTTCATACCCGGGCACTTCTGCTGAAAATGCCACCCAGCGAAGAGCTGAAGTGATGGCTTACGTTAGGATGCTTCTGGCCACCATTTCACTACCGGTTCACTGAGCAGTTTTCAGATGGCAGGTTCTTCGTGGCAGTGCAGTGCTGTTCATGTATTTAGCATGTTCCTGCATTTCTTAATAACTTTGGAGCTCTTGCCAAACTTCTCAAAATTCAAGGCATGGCTGTTGAATTTCCCAGAAATGATGATTTACAGACTTAGACTCACCCCTCATATGTCATCAAAACTTCACAAGAGGAGGAGAGCAGTTTAAACTTCTGTCTTCTCTTTATCTTTCTCTCACAAAGCCCTAGCACAGGAGACACTGCATCGAGAGAAAGTGGTAAGGTGTTTATCTCTTGGAGGAGAGGAAAAAGGGAGAAGGCTTGTTACTGCAACTCCAGCAGCCTCCTGAGATCCAGGTAAGAATTAAGCTCCAAGGTTATCTTTTACACCAGTTCCAGTCTCCTATTTCAGTATGTGCCTTCTCCCAGCAGCTTTCAGCATCATCCCAGCCCCTCCTCACACCCTGGCAGGTCTGCTCCTGCTCCCTCCATCGGAGCTACTCCCACACACCAGGTAGCACCAGCCTCTCTCCCTCTATCCCTGTCTCACAGGTGATCCTCTTTCACGCATACCTCTTCAGACCACAATCTACAAAACTGTTACACAGCTTTTATTTCATTGGAAATAGGCTGGAGGGCAGAATAGCTTTGAGACTGTCTCAGCCACTTTTTGGCTCAAATTTCACTATATTCAATACTCAATATACACATCACTATATTTGCTTCTCCAGTAAGTCGTGGGAGGTAGTAATTATCTCATTTTAAGAGTAAGGAAGTGAGGGCAGGAACAAAGTGAAACACAGGATTGCTAAGTTAGGTACTTAGGACTGGTTTGCGGAGAACTGCGTGTTCATCAGGTCTGGCAATGTTCCTGGGTGACACTGCAGTGGCAGGACATGCTGTGGGGATCTGAAATCCACTGTGGGAGGCATCCATTGCTGTACACGTGCCCAGATCTAATGCACCCTGCTGTGGTCTAATGAGTCATCCCGTCTTGTGAATCCAGCATGACAATCACTTTTCAAACAAACTTGGTGAACTCTGTCTGAATGCATAAACAGTTTGGGACTAATCAAAATGACATTACTTGATGACTAAACAATGTCAAATAAAAACATCATTATCAATCTCGGTCATTCTCAGGAGAGACAAACCTGGCACGTTTATGAGCAAAACAGAGGGTGAGCTGTAGCAGGGCAGAGGGCCATCTCTCAGTTCTGGTGCTGGCCGAAAGGGAAGTCACTGCGAGGGATGCTCAGGCTGTTCTGGCACGGACAGAACCAAGGTGTGGAAATTTTATTCTGTTCTGCAGGAAGTATTACCAAAAGACAAATCCTATTGTTGAAATCAAAAGGAAATGTAACAATATGTTCTGCAAAATAAAATTTATTTTTTTCCCCTACTATATTGAAAACGTAGTAATATGTACTTAGTGACTGTTTAGTTTACATAATACTCCATAATATTTCAGTTTACTGAATTCATTTTCTGATGAAAAAATTTTTTTAAATTCTGCAAAAATGGTAAAAAAAATTACATACAGCACAGGCTTAAGGACTTCATTGAATAAGACAGGAGGTATGAACATTAAATCATAGATATAACTGCAATTCTAAGTGCCTTTAGTGAAATTAGATGTAATTTCCTTCCAAAAATCTAATATTCTGCCCATGGATAAAGCCTGTACTGTAAGTAACACTTCACAAACTTAAGGTTAGAATATGTTTAAACTTCTGCAACAATAAGCTGACTAATATTAGGGATAACATCAATTTCTTAAAAAATACGTGCCTTTTTTTGACTCATATGATTAATTTCATAGCTCTGGGAAACCGCACTGAAAACGTTTCCTTTTTTCAAATAAAACTGTCACAAAGTAGTACTTTGCTACTATAGCCATCATAAATTAACATTCATGATGGCATAAACTTACCGGCATACTGATCGTGGATGTAGACTTTTATTTATAATAAAGAACATTGCAATGTTTCTCAACTACTAACCAACAGAACAGTTGCCAAAAGAATGATTTAAAGATTTCTCAGGTATGCTTGTAATACTTATAGGAATGCCATAGTATTCCTATTCCAGTGAGACAGGATTAAATCTGTGGTTAAGGAGTATGGCCTATGATTTAACCCAAAATTAGATTATTTGAAGTAAAGTTAAAACAAACAGAAACCCCAAAATAACCCTCTTCTCTGAAAACAAAGCCAACCCAGACTTTCTACCTGACAGTTACCTATCGATCTCATAACCTGCTCAGAATTTTCTTTTTAAATAGTCTCCTACTGATTCATTTCTTTCCTGAAGGATGGTAGTTCTTGAAGGACCTCTGATGGCTCATGTCTATGGTTATATTTTCAGTTGATAGTGACAATGAATATGAAGACTGTTGCTTTGGAATTAAACCGGACTTTTTTTTTTGTGCTTGTACCATGATATGGCAAATAAAAAGGATTGACAAACCAGCTCTGTACCGTTTATCCTTTTATCTTTTTCTATCACGTGTCAACTTTTGCCTTTCATTTCTAAAAAGCTATTTCTTGGTAAGAAAACCTCTTAATCCTTTATTAAAAATCGTTTCATCTGTGAACTGCCACATTTCTGCTGCATCTCTTCTTAACCATGAAATAACTAGAACAGAGCATACAGCTCAAAGGTAGTAACTGTTATCAGTATGTTATGGCCTTACATTCATTTCAGTGTGCTCTGCTCAACTCCCACTGAGTTCCAAATTTTGCTGACCTTTGTCTCTGCAATAATATCCACATAGTTGGATATTATTATGCATGAAGAAAACTTAGAGAGCACTGGTGTACTTGTAAAGTTATGAGGGGTATTAAAAATGTGTATTCATTTTGTTAATTGAGAAGTAATTTTATCAGAAGACTTACAGCACCTAGATAAATGAGAAATGGCAGTCCAGAGCTTTATTAATTGTCTCTTGCGCAGATAACAGCGCCGTGGGTCCCACTGCTCTGGCTGTGTACAGCTCTTCGCCATGGAGAGTACTGCAATTAAAACAAAATTCACACAGTTATCACTTCGGAGTGCTTTATTATTGCAGAATGGGAGACAAAACTGAATAGACTGTGAAGAGCAACCAATGCGTACTACAGTGGCATTCCCTTCCTGCCTCCTGGCTGGAGGGGATTTCTAGCATGGATTTAATTTTGGAGAGCAATTCTGTTCTGGGAGTGAGCTAAGGTCCTTTACCTCCCAAATCAGTGGTGAGCTATTTTCTCCCTGTACAACAGATACCTGCTATAGCCTGTAGAATATGAAGTTCATCTTATTTTCTTTATGCTGGACAACTTAACGGTAAAAAAGGTAATTAAAAAAGTTTTTTTAAAAAAGAAAAGCACATAGGGCTTCACAATAAAGGCTTGAGGTGTTGCCTTGAGAAAAAATGCTTATTCAGATTGAGTATTTATTCTATTGCTCTACTTAGCACAATGGTGTATGCACCCTGGTCAGGAATGAAGGCCCAGGCTCAAGTTAGGTAAAAGTGAACATCTGAGGTGTTCACAGAAGGGTACGGGAGCCACATTGCTCCTTTCTTTCTCTCCACTGACAGCAAAGGGAGGTTAGGATGATTGCACTGCTGTCTTAGGCATTGTGTGGGTAGGCTGAACACATTTGGGTATTTAGAAGGTTTTTTTGGTGGGATTTAAAGTAATTACAGAGCCATAAATCTACTTTTTTGTCAGTGCTTTACTTTTTTTTCTCACCAGTGGTCAAAATTTCTTGTTGAGATAATGGTATTGTGAAATCAGTGCTGAACTGGATCCTTTCAACGTATGCACAATTTTATTCACTGTTCCTATTAGCTGTCTCATTTCTTTGTGCTTGCAGAAGTCAACAGGATGAGCTTAAGCCTTACAAAGCAAGAGATAAGATGAAAAAGTGCTGAAAGTTTTCATAACCCTTCTTTCTACTAGGTCCTGTAGGGAGGAAAGGTGCCTGATTCAGTCTTACCCACATTTGAAATCAGCTCTGGTGACTGTTGGTTGGCATCCACAGGTTTGTGTCTTGGCTCTTTTAGTTCATACACAACAGTGCTCTAATTTTTCCTCAATTTGATAGTTACATTTAGTTTGCCTGTCATCAAAAATTCTTAGAGAGAATTCAAGATTTCTGTCCATTTTCTGTGATTTTCCTCTTAGCTTTTAACTCCTTTTAGAGTTAAAAGCTAAGAGGAAACCCTGAAAGATTCTGTTTTAAATAAAGCTAAATTGTCTGACTCCTATATGCTAATTAGAATGTATAGAATAGTAAAGTTCTTGAAAAGATCCTCATAATGTTTTAGTCTGCATCTGTTGGGTTTCAACCCCAGCCGGCAGCAAAGCCCCACACAGCCTGTTGCTCACTCCCCTGCAGTGGGATGGTGGAATCAGGAAGGTAAAAGTGAGAACACTTGTGGGCTGAGATAAAGACAGTTAAATAGGTAAAGCAAAAAGCTTCATGCACCAGCAAAGCAAAATAAGGACTTCATTCACTGCGTCCCATTGTCAGGCAGGTGTTTGGCTACTTCCCAAGTGTCGTGGTTTCAGCTGGGATGCAGTTCACTTTTTTTGCTAGCAGCTGGTGTAGTGCTACGTTTTGGATGTGGGATGGGAACAGTGTGAGAGCGCACTGGGGTTTTCAGTTGTTGCTAAGCACTCACGGCCTTTTCTGCTCCTCACACCGCCCCACCAGCGAGTAGACTTGGGGGGGGGGGGACAAGAAGCTCGGAGGAGACACAGCTGGGACGGCTGAACCCAACACGCTAAAGGGATATTCCATGCCATATGACATCATGCTCAGTATATAAACCTGGGGGAAGAGGAAGGGGGAGATGTTCAGAATTATGGCACTTGTCTTCCCAAGTAACTGTAATGCGTGATGGAGCCCTGCTTTCCTGAAGATGGCTGGAAGCAGTGAATGAATTCCCTGAATGAACGTGAAGATGTGAACACATTATAATTAAGGTCCTTTTATCTGTATTTTATAAAAAACAGTCCCTACCCCACAATCCAATATCTATTTCTGAAACATGACATAGTAGAATACCATGGAAAAATCAAATGAGAACTGATAAAAGGCACACGACAGGATCTATGTAAGCACAATGGCTGTTCCTCAGCCATGGATCTTCTCTCCTTTGCCACTCAAGACTCCTCTATGACGACAGACAGCAGAAACCTAGAATTTCTTTACTTGGCCTGAGCATCTGAAAACTTTGGGCTGTGTTTACTGTGGCTTTTAACTATGCAAACGCACTCCTTTGTAGCTGTAAGCAACCAGAAAGGCAAAGGCATGGACATTTCTCTCTAGTTTCATAGTGTGGATCAAGCATAAACTGAACTTGAAATGTTAGAAATCATGGGAGTATACATACGTTCCCAATAATTTATATTTATAAAGCAATTAAAGTATATGCAAGGAAAAATTACATTCTTGCTTTGCAGTAAAGGCAGAATGTTGGAATTTTTAATGTTTTTTTTAAATTTAAAGCACATATAGAAGATTGCATTAGTTGAATTTAAGTAAGTATTATACATTATATTAATAGTATCCTCAAAGGACTTTTTCTAGGTAAAGGTTCTCTGGTGACAGATGTCAAAACCCTGATTATTCTCCTTCATAAAACATTTTATTATATTTTGTTTTTAGAAATAAGAAACCTCAAAATCAGTTTTTGGATAACATTTCAGAGGAATCTGATTTGCATAAAAAGAAAATATTAACTTCGCCAGTTCCTTTTTTTTCCCCTGCTCAATGTCTTGTTTATATAGCTTCTTAACATAGTACAGGTATTACAAATAATGCATATTTTGTTCTTGAGTATATGTTTATTATATATGACCATGCAGACATTAGAAATGTATAGAAAACTACTGAATGCCATCTGAGATGCAGGTTCCCACATGAAACATCAAAAAACATCTTGGATGTAAAAGGGAAAGAACGGATAATAATCTAGTTGTTTCACTTCAACACAAACGAAATCACCACATTATGTTTCAGGTCTGGATATGATTTCATTTAGACTGAACTTTCCATCTTGCTGTTGACTATCAAACTCAAGGGCCACTGTGACTTCAGGATTTCAGTGTATTTTGCCAGGAACAGTGACCAGTTGCAAGTACTGGATGTGGCAGAAGTAGAGAGGGTCCGACCTGTTTCAGAGGAATTTAGGCCTTTCTGTTCCAAATGTAAATGGCAGCTGCTTGCTACCCACGGAGAGAGATGAAAACATATGTCTATCTAGGGCATGTATCCTGTCATTAGTTATTTAGCAGATTGGACTTTTGGTAACTATTTGCCTACAATCACTACAGCCTGAGACTTTGCTAAATCCTTTCGTCTCAAAAGAGAGAAAATCTTTCCCTTGGACTATATCAGATCAGAATATACAATTCAGGTATTTGTGTGATGATTGACAAAGAGCAAGGCAGATCCAGACATAACTGCTGAGGAGTATGCTGCGGATGAGACATGGAGGCTACGTGAATGAGCTCACTGGGACCTGTGCTGCTCTAGACAGAGTTTACATGCACACACGCACCCCCCACTCAAAATGTCTTTGAAGTGGCAGTATTTCCAGTGTATGCAAAGGACAACAAGAAAAGGGTAGTTCTCAGATCAGGAAGGGAGCTAATTTGGTTCCAAGAGAGGCTGAAATACTTGTCTTGGAATCAGCTCTTCTGATGTTGGAAGGGACCTTTGGAAGTCATACAGTATGACCCCCTCCCCAAAGCAGGGCTAACTTGAAATTTAGATCAGGTTGCTCAGATCCTTGTCCAGTTCAGTTTTGAGAATCTTCAAGAATGGCCTAATACAGGTCGTTGTATCACTTCAGAGTATAGCTCATTCTTGGTACACTGACTACCAAACAGGTGTAACTGCTCAACTACTTACTGCCATTTTTCTGCGTATTTGTGTGATACACATACGCACTCAAGTTATGTGCAGCCCTCTTTACTATTTGAATCATCTGGGTTAGAATCTAAAGACTTTTGTGGAAGTTGTACTTAGTTACACTGAGACTGAACTTCACACAGTGTCTCCCTTCTCTATTTTATCTTGGGCCAAAAGAATACCACAAATTCCCAAACTTTCAGTGACAGTCTTAAAAATAACGGTATTCTGCTGGGGCAAGCAGCATCTGCATCTCCATCTTCTGACTTGTTTCTTCCAGAATTAGATGCTTTCCTGTGCTTCCATGTGTTGCTAACCGCTAATAAAATAAATACGTACACAAATATTAAGGTGTCTTAGGAAAATATTTTTTCTTCCATCTCTAAAAACACTTTTCATACAGCTTTGAATGCCTGAATCTTTTGAAGGTGGTACTGCTAGAATATGGAGGAATTCTTCATTTCCGAATTGTACTATGATTATTTGGGTTAGCTATGATCTCTTCAGTGCAAGCACTCAGATCTTTGTTCAGCACAAAGGCCATTGCAAATAGTTAGCAAATAATAAATATCTGACATATACTGCAGCAATAGATGAAGTTTCCCAGATGAGAATTCATCAACATAATGATGCAGAACATTGCCAATTATAGCTGAAACACTTCCCACTTCCTGTCCCTGGGCCAGGCTGTTCCTGAGCTTTATGTGGGTCCACAGATGTCAAGAGAAATTATGAAGCACTTCCTCTTCACTTCCCGCACGTAGTCCACAGGAGGGCACAGCACAGCTGATGTGCCTGGCTGGAATCCCTTCCAATGTTAATGGGAGTTTCATCATGGACTTCAAATGAGCTTGGACTTCACGTCCATTGCTTCTTCTCCGCCAATAATATCACCAAAGTACCTTCTCACTCTTCCCTGCCTCCTTCCATACTAATCTCACATTGGTGTTTCCCTGGACATGCTCTACTTTTCCATCCAGAACTTCCAGCAAGGAGGCTTTCAAAGTTTTTTTCCAATAATTACCAAGAGATTTCTGAGTGCGTGACAGTACAGGGACAGCTGCTGTGCAACATGCTTCACACACATGAAGCAGTGTTGATATTCTGCAAATGCATGTATGCTGTCTCACGATGCTCAGTAAGTCCCGTATGTAACAGACCAGCAGTAAGACTGATGTTTTCAATCCATTTGGGACCTTTCAGATCATATATTGATAATGGCCTTTAAAGAATAACATGCTGCTCCCCACAAAAAACGCATGAAGAGGTCTCCTACCCAGCACTGGAAGAAGCCATAAAAACCTCAAGACAGACTGTGCTCTAAAAGCACCTTTTCAGAAAGGGTAATTAATTCCACGTGGGTGCTTCAGTTTGGATAAACCCAGCTGGGAAGCAAGGTTGGCTTTTTCCTTGCGCTCGGATTTGTGCGCAAGGTTTGAATCCTGTTAACATGCAGCCATCACAGCCCGAAAACTAAATAAATAGGCTCGATTTCAATTATTGGAGCTCAGAAAATACCTCGTTAAAGCTTTTTCTAAGCCCGCGCGTCCCCTCCGGCTCTTCGTTCCCCCCCCCGACTCCGGGCACAAGCTGCGACCCCCGCCCCGTCCCGTCGCCGCTCCCCGGCGGCCGCTGGAGCAACCTGCTCGCTAGCGGGGGAGGCGTGAGGGGGGACGGCGGGAAGCAACCCAAATCCCGGTCTCCCAGAAGTAGGTATCTGCTGCTCCTGCAGTCCCGGAGAAACCCGGTCGTTCCGAGCGGTGTTTTGGTTCCAGACTTGGGTTTACCTCCCACAGAAAGGAGGGGGGAATGTCCCGCTCCCCCCAGTGCGGGTTTGGCTCGTTTGCTTGGAAAACAAAGGGATGACCCACATGCAAAACTGACAGGGTGGCAAACGGTATGAAAAACCCCAGCAAAACACCACCACCACCACAAAAAAAACCCAAAAAAACACCCAACCACCCAGCCCTCTTCTCAGCTCTCACCACGTTATAAC
>VWZL01001620.1:0-22028 GCA_013396915.1 Stercorarius parasiticus
CAGACCCGGTGTCCTGTAGATCAGAGTACATTATTAGTATTTTATTTTTATTAGTGTTAGTATTAGTATTCTATTAGTATTAGTATTTTGCTGACGAAGATGTAGATATTATCAGAGTAGATTAGTTCTATCAAAGCAAACCAGTGCATGCATAGGGATATGTGTGCTTGTTATAAATTTGTGACGTGAGTAGCTGATATTACTCTTGATTTTCTGTATAGTTTTTTTGCCGCTGATAGTGCATTAGCATCTATGGGGAGAAGGAGAACGTCTGTGATATTCGTACATTAGCATAAGTAATAGAGACAGCAGTGTTGCAGAAAGAAAGTAAAACATCTAGGTATGTATGAGGGTCTAAGGTCATAAAAATAAAAGTGTCTTTTCAAAAGAAAAATGTACAATTTTTTTTAAAGATTTCAAGCTCCAACCTTCCAAGTACAGAATGCATCCAGGACAGATTTTGTTTAGCTACAGTGGGTATAAGGACAGATATGCTAGTTCATTAGTGGGATTCGTTTGCAAACCTAGTGTTCTTGGCAGCTTTACCCTAAGCTCTACTTTTGAAATTCTGTTGTTATGAAATGTTTAGCACTTAATGTTCTGTAAAGAAGCCATACTTTTTTTTTGCTCTGTATATGCTTCAATAGTTTTGAAGAAAACCCCTGTTAGGACTGGGGTTCTCTGGGCTTAAGCTAAACCGTTACTTGTGCTAAATGAATTTGACAGTTCTGAAATTGGATTTTTTTAATTCATTTTGCATTACATTCCCAAGCCATCATACTGATTAATTGTATTGCCGTTTTAAAGAATATAATTGGGCTGCCAGGTGAGGAGGGGAAACAGAACAAATTGATGTTCCATAACCTCTAAACCAGTCTTCTGACATTACTCTGATGAAGTGGAGCTTTCCAAAGAACTGGTGCGCAGCCTCGAACCAGATGTCAGCAGTTATTTTAATGTTACTGGGCTGTCAAAGTTGACAAAACCAAGGAAATCAGAGGTTATGAACTCCTCCTGCTGTCCAGAAAGTGTTAAAGTGTTTCATATCATAGAGATGTTGCTGTCCCGAATCTGTGAATTACAGAGGTAGTGATAGTCTTAATTGTTTGAATCATGACTGGTTTTGCAGTCAGACAAGCCTTTACCATGATTGAATGTTTTCCTATGAATTTAGAGATGCAATTAGATTAAGGGCTGTTCTGTGCTGTTCCAGCTGAAGGTGAAGAGAGATAATTATGATATATTTGTCATTAATATGGCAGGAAAATTGTTATGGTAAGAGGATGAAGAGCCAGCATAGTAGCAATATCATAACTTCTTTTTTCAAGCAGAGGAAATCTCTTCTAATGAATATCACATTTGTATGGGATGTCTGCATGTGGTCTATGTGAGCTGTTCAACATGATTCCTGAGGCTTTTTAGCTAGATTCTCCTAGCTAACTCACAATTAATTTTTTTTGCAAAATACAATGAACATGTTAGTGTTTTATGGTTTAAGCTAATGAGATAAAATATCAGAATATTAACTGCAAGAACAAGCATCAAAATTAGACAATAGAGAATTGCCATTACCTTAGGAAATCGATTCTGAAAGCATGTAAAGCTCATTGGCTTTAATACTAGGTTCAGATGAATATAAAGATTCAGATTTTGACTTCTCCAGACTTAATAAGGTTGCGTTTAGTCCCAAAATGTATCAGTCAGGGCTAGTTATAGAGCTGGTTGACATCCTTTGATAGGAATAAATCTTTTCAAAATTAAAATTTTTCAGAGCAATGAATGCATTTTAATGTCATTTCATGAGGAACATGTTGAATCATTTTGGCTTTCTTGTTTCATTATAGTGATTTTGTTTTAGGAAATAAAATACTACTTTTTGATGTGCATATTATGTTTCTGATTTTGTGATGTTATCAAAATAAAAGATGGCATAGTTCTGAGTCATAACTCTCTCAATCAGTGCAATACCGCACTTCCAAGGTTTCAATAATTCAGTATTCAGACACTCAGGAGTCTTATTCAGAGAGCAGAAGTCTTCTTGAAAGTCCCAGAATGTACTTTAAATGAAAGGAAGAAGCCACAACAGACCAAGAGTAGTGTTTAATATCTTAATATTTATGTGTTCTTCCAAAAGCTGCAGAGAACTGAGGGGGAGTGAAGCAGGTGAATGAAGGTGGAATAAATAAAAGTTAACTCAGGCCAGATAAAAGCAGAGGAAAGGAGGAGGGTGGTTGGAGATGCTAAATAAATAAATAAATAAATTCTCTCCATTTGTCTGTAGCACTTAATCTTTGTGTAATAACTGGAAAGGCAATGTCTTTAATGTCTTTTATGCGGAAGCTGTCTGAAAAAAGGATGTGAAAAACAATACACGTCAGCTGTACTTTTCTCAATTTAAAATAGGCTTGTATGTATATGTACAGAAATATGCATTAATTTTTAAGTAAAGTTATTAACCCATCTTTAACGTAACAGTAATAAAACAGCTACCATTTTAGTCACATTTCAATTAAATTCCTTTTACATACCAAAGTACTGTGCATAAGTAGAACTAACATGAACACCAACGTGCAATTGTATCGATAGGTGCCGTCTCTAGAGTTGTAGAGTTGCCAGTGTGTGTTGTCTTTGCTAGGAACATAGTTATTTTTGCATCACAAAAACATCAGTCAAAATAATCCTTAGTCTAGAATACAAATGCTGTTTTTTAAGTGCACTGTAGTACAGTAAATAACTAGACAAATCAAAATTCTGTCTTTGAAAGTTTAAAGAGACTCTGCTTACTTTTTTTTTTATGGATTTCCAGTATATTTCTTCAAGTTGACAGCTGCAAGCAATATCCCTGTACGCTTCTTTTGCTCACTTCTGAAGTCCAAAGCAGAGGCAGCGATAAGCAGAACTTTAAAAAGTGTATTTTAGCAATCCTTTCTCTGTATACCAGTTATGTGTGCACTATATACTGCATTCTGAAACTTCTGCTTTATAAGCCCCTGGGGAAATGTGGCTGTTAAGAGTAATTCTATGGGACCTAATAGAAAAAAGCCATGAAATTTAACTTTGAGAAGTAGTATTTTTTCGCCTTGGATTTAATGTAAAGAAATTGCCTAAAGAGCATGATCCTGCTCCAAGTTGTTCTAACATGCATTTTGGCCTCTACAATATATCCATTCATTTCTTAATTTTGTTTAGACTCTTCATGAGTGCCTGTGTTTACGCTGTCAGACTTGAAAATGGTGCTGTAAAATCGATGCTGTAAGATGTAGTTGTTTCACATGTATGATCCAATTCTTCTTTGAATTGCCTGCTTGCTTGCTGCACTTCTGCAGGAAAGAAAAGAAAAGATTGAGGCATTTTAATTTCTCTTCCTAAAGGGACACTGCATGTCTTCGGCACTTGGCAAAATAATGCAAGGTGTTTTTTGTATTAAGTCCACCAAACCTTTTCTGACTCTACGCACTTCAGCCCTAGGGCATTTTGGTGGGATATCATTCTTTGCTGTTGAAATAGAAATACAGAATATACCCACAGTAGAAGCAAATGGTAATTTTTTAATGTTATTCTAATGAATACCATTGAAATTAAGAATGAATTGGCATTTCCTGTAAAGTATAACTGTCACACAGCCTATTGGAAACCCGTAACTCTTTACAACAAGTAGATATTAATTAATGCTGGATCACAGTGGAATTCCTATTGAACTATTTATTGTACATACATAGAGTGAAGTGAAGCTTTTTGGATTAATATTATTGCAATCAATTGTCAACAAATTAATAATGATTAGCCATCTTTTAGTATATCTTTCTGATGAGATACTTGCTCTGGTTTATTACACTGTAATAACATCACCACAGGAGAGATTTAACATTCACATTTTTTGCTGTTGTGAGTTAACGTACATATTCTTCTATCAAAATAATTTCAATGTATTAATGTTTCCATTTTTATTTTTTTTTTATTTGATAAAACAAATCTATTTTTTCATTCCTATTTATTTCCATGTGGAAGAGTTGATAGAATGTTCTAAAAGCTGTCAAGACAATATCAACTTGTTTCCAGGAGAAGTAAAAAATGGAACTTGATTTGATACCCATAGTCTTAGAATATGGAACTAAATATTAAGAAACATCTACTTAGAGAAGGGACTAAAAGTTATAGAAGCAGAACTAAACCTTTCATGTATTGCTTCTAAAGTGTAATTGAGCATACAAATATGAAGGTGAATAAAATTTAAGGCTCTTTCAATAAAGAGAGGTTTCTCATGAAAATACTAAATTTGAAAATTGCCATAGCAACAGTGCTGTTTCAGAAAGGAAGTCTCACTGTATATTTTCACTATTATACTTGCATTTCAATACATTTTTCTTAAAATCGTGCATTTTCTGGATTTTGCAATGTCAAAGGGGTATCATACCTGTGTCCTGGCTGTAGGGTGTCTGAATAAAAATATTTAGCTCAAAGGAATTTATGTGAAAAGCCATAAAATGGCACCTCTAAGCTTTTCAGAGGCAGCATGTGTCTGAATAAAAATAGTGGTAATGCAGTAGAGAAAAAGCAAAGTAAGATTTTTAGTATAAGTACCCTAATTATCTGATAATAAGTTACTTAATATAATTAACCTGTAGGAGTACACCTTTTCTGATTTGTTGGAGGCAAAAGGAAATCACTTTTGGCAATTAGTTATCATTTTGAGTTTAAAGAGACAGGAAACAAAGGGAAGGGTTTGCCATTTAATAGTCTAATTAATCTAGCACTTAAAATAAAAAAATCACTGACCCTCAGAATATTTTGAGGATATTCTTTACATAAGGGGAAACTATTTTGTTTTGTATGTTTCATACAACATAAATAAATTAGTTTTTCTTCAACAGTAGGGAAATACGGATTTTACCTTTGTTCTCAAGAAATATTTTCCAAATACATTCTCTCCATTTTTGCCCTCAGCCATGTGTTTCTGTTCCTTCCCTTTGGACTAGCAAGGCTGCTGTTGCAAGCCTGTTACGTCCATTCTGCCCAGAAGCTCATTTAGCTGAAGAGATAGCAAAGAATATATAAAATTTAACTATGGCATCCTAATAGCTCTACTTACATTTTAAAATTTAAATTGTTTAAATTTAAAATTGCTCTAGAGATTCCAAACTATAATCTTGCAGCGGAGGGGCTGTCAGGGTAAAACGGGAGGCAAAGAACATCCCTTTTGATGGCACATAGGCTGGTTCAAGTGGCTTATGAAATGCAACTTATGAAAAAGAAAGATATATCTGATTTTTAATCACCTTCTGTATTTACAGTTCTTTAATCTGGAATTAGCATCTCTTCTATTAAGTAAGTTTTTTTTTTAATTTTTGGTCTTTCTTAAAGGATTAGTTTGGTGGTTCTACTCCACCTCTTCTGTAGTCCTAGTTATGGAAAAAGCGTGTTATAGTCTTGTTAATTTCCTACTGCTGTGGCATCTCCAGTGCCAGAAAAAAGTATTTCCTTTTACAGAAAACCCAGACAATTTTGATAAGAACTAAGTACTGTTTGAAGTTAAACAACTTCAATGTTCTTTTAGAGACAAAACCGATACTAAACTAGCAAGGGTAGAATAACCTGAAAAGTTAGCATTGTCATTCTCTTTAGCTGACTTTTTTATTATTTTTTATAAAGTACATGCAAAGGGAGATTCCACAATGGGAAGCACTTTTATATTTATCCTAAACAGCAGCCAGAACCTGCTCTTCTGTCCACTGAGAATTCTTGTTTCTCAGCCATAAAAATAGGTTCCTTCTTTTGAAATCTGTTTTCTATTCTGAGTTCTGATAGACTTTAGCTGGCTGTTAGTGTGGATTCTTCGGTATTGGATGTTCTTTTTGCTGAAGGCTATGTCCTTCAGACTCATGATTTTCTGAGTTTATATTCCGTGTAGACTTGGCATACGGCTTTTCTGAAAATATGTGTTCACTTCGTCGTTCTGAGCATGAGTTGGCTTGAGTAAGGTTTGAGATCAAAAGCTGACTCTCCTTTTTGGGGGTGAAAACAAGACGTTTCTAACCTATATAAATTGTCTGCTTCACGCAGCTGATACAATTATGTTAAGATAAACGAGAAGCATGGAAGGAAAGCATTTGTTTATTTGATGGTGCGTGTATATTTCCAGTGAGGACAATTTATGAGCTCCATGTAAAAGGGGCACAGACAATACCTTATCAAACTAGAAACTGCTTAAGTATAACAACAGAAGTGAACTAAATTAAATCCAATCATTAATATAGCAAAGAGTCCTTTTTCCTTTTAAAAGAAAATTCACTGGGTACGTACACACGCATGAATCCACATGCTAACACTAAGAATGTTGTCATGATTTAACCCCCAGCTGGCTGGTCTAACCCTCATCGCCATGCAGCTGCCTGCTTGCTCCTTCCCAGTGGTTTGGAGGGAAGAATTGGAAGAGTAAAAGTGAGAAAACTTGTGGTTGAGATAAAGACAGTTTAATAGGTAAAACAAGAGCCACACACACAAGCAACGCAAAACCAGGAATTCATTCACCACTTTCCATCGTCAGGCAGTCCCATACAAACTACTCTTTAGAAAATTAACTCTATCCCAGCCAAAACCAGCACAAATGTAATAAAAGCAAATGAAAAGAAATGAAGGAGAACTGAAAAATCATTAAAAAAGGTACTGTCATAAAGCATGTTCATTCCTTCTGTGTCACATGAGACAGTGGAGGTAAGCCTTGTATTATTTGTTTGCAGTACTCCTGCTTTCCTTATCCTCCTCTTACTCTGCATAACACAGAACCATTGCAGCTGTTGTGGAGTTGCAGATGTCTAATTAATAATAAAACACAGTGCCAGCCTGATAGCAGACTTGTACTGTGCCATCTGTTACAGGATCCTGCCACTGTTTGTGCTCTGGGCAGTTGTATCTGGTGCCAAGTGTCAGGGCACTGACATGCCTCTGTGGCTCTGATGGCATTTGGAAGGGGCCAGCCAGTTTCAATTTATGGACATGAATCAATGCCACTTACAAATGTCTCGCCAGTTGCTGGTCTTCTGTGTTACAAGGCTGCTGTTGAGTTGTGTTTGTTCAATTGACCCAAGACTACTTGGGTCACTCCTATTTTTTGAGCGGATTTAAAAGTTTTGTTTGGTTGTATTTGTAAGTGATACACCATATGCCTTGACATCTGTTGTTTGTATGCCAGGTGCTTGTTTTACAGAAATATATACTGCTTTTAGAATAAAGTTACTTCTAATAAAAATTGCCTTATACTCCTATTTTTCAAGCACACCTTGGTAGGTAGAGTTAAGCTAAGTTTTAGTGCTCTTTAACTTTAATTTCAAATTGCTGTGATTCCAGCAATCTCGGTGGTCAGAAGAAAAGCAAACAGTAGCAGATGGATTAGGAATCAGACTTTAGTTTCCATCTTTACTGTCTTTGTCTAGAGTCAGAGACAGTATTTCAAAGATCTCTAAAAATGGCTCTAAAACATCTAAAATCCTTTCCGTTAGAGTATCTTTTTTCTCTTTTAATCAGGGAAGAGATCTAATGAGCTAATAGAAAGTGGGGTTTTTGTCATCAGCTGGAAGCTGAATTTTGTCAAGGATAATGATGTTAACTTTGGTAAAGCATTTTAGAGGTATGACTTGCAGTATAAATGTGATTTTGTGAGTTTCTGAAGAATGAACAGATAGTATAGAATCTTATACTAGACTATGAAAAAAATGTTGGTTATGTTATTTGTTCTGTTCTATCTCAGAGTACACTGGTTAGCAAAGCTTTAAAACCTCAAAAAACGCCTCAACCAGCTCCCTTCCCCTGCCCCAGCTCTGGAAGGATATAAATTTCATATGATTTAGCCTCAAGATTTGGCCAAAAAGCAGAATTTCTGATTCACAAATGAAAGTATAAATTTAGTATTTTATTTGTGAGTCAGAAATTCAGAAATTTGGTATTTATAATACCAAATCAGACCAGAATGAAAAATAATCTAAATTGCCTTGAAATTAGGCATGCTCTGGTCCATAGCCATTTCTCCACTCGCTTTCAAAAACCTTTAGTAGTCACCAGGAACATCCCTGAGGCTAGCAACCACAATTTCCAGAACTTTCAATTCTAGAAGAAACCCACCAACTTTCAGCTGTATCACTGTCCTCCTTACACTGAGGCGACCTGGAAGTAGCAGATGCTGCAGGAAGGATGTCCTAGAGGAGCTGCAGTTCCTGGAAGGATGGGGTTTGTGTTCACAGTTTGCTAGCAACCTAGGGAGGGCTCCATTGAAACCTTATCTTGAAACTGGCAAAAGTTCATTGAGGCTGAGACATTTCTAGAAAGTATTTCTGGCAGCGTCAGTTGGTGAATGCCAATGAAAAAGCCATCCTATAGAAGAATTTTTGATCATAAAACATAGTCTTTGCTTTGCCAAGCAGGCTATTTTGTCTTCTCTTTCATTTGAATGTGACAAGTAAAACAGTCTCCATTAATCAAGTAACATTTCTTAATCAGATAAGTATTTATATATATGTTGGCATCTTGATTCAGTAGGAAGGATGGAATGGTTGCAGACTGATGCCAAGTAAAATAGATTTGAGCATTACATTAGTGCCATGCTCATGGATTCAAGGCTGGACAGGCTGCACAAGACCTGGGATTTCAAAGATATTCTAGGAACATTTAAAGAAATATCCTTTCTGCCATCTGTTCCCAGACTGCTGGATGCTCAATTCTGGAGTGCTAATATCATTACTGGTGTTAGATTTTAAAAAGCTGTGGACACATAGCACCTTTTAACCTGATGTTTAGAGATTTCTTAATGTAAAGCCAGTGAACTTCTATCACACTATGCTGTTCTTTGTGGTTTTTTTTCCTCAGTCTTTGAGAAAGAGCTTTTCTGCTCTTTGTTACCCTTCTGCTTTTTGTTGTTTCTTATGCAACAGCTGCACTACAATGCTCTTTTACACAGAATAAGGATATGATTGTTAATTAATTTTATTACTCACTTTTTTCTATTTTATTTTAGTAGCAGAAACTTCCTTTTAAGTAGAATAAAAATGCTTTTTATTTTTCCCCTTTTCCTAATTTCATGTATTGAAAAAGGCTTTAAAAATTTATCCTTATTTTTTGAAACATGAAATAAGAGAAAGAAAAAAACCACATTGCAGAGTTTGCATAGCTGATGACTTAATTCTATCTACCTATTTGTTCTCTTGTAACAAACACTTTTACATGTAGTCAGTTGAAGTATGAAAGATATGGGGTTTAGATTTATTTTTAGATGTACATTAAATGTTTGGATGAAGCTTGTTTCAAAGGTTTCTCATTACATGCTGCATCATCAGAAGAAAGCTCTTTAAAATGTATACTCTTGTGATCTGAAGTTGCCTTGCTTCCCCTAAATATGCCAGCATGTGCAAAATATGCTTTGAAATTAATAATATTGAGAAACAACTCAGCAGTTGTATTTGCCTTATTTAATTCCTGCTGAGATGATTATGCTTCTATTAACTGTGCAATTATATTGCACAGTTCACTTAAAGTAACTCAAGCTGTAGCTTTTTTGATTCTGACTATTATAGCACTTCACAGGAAACTTCAAAGGTTGAACAACTGTGGATAGATCTCACCAAACAATTTGTATTTCTGACTTTGAATTACTTTGGCTATGTTCTATCTTATTTACTTGTAACAAGTGTCATGTTTAAATGTGGCATTTTTGCATGTGAAGTTATGCATCAGACAAATATAGCACTATAGGGTTTAAATACATGGAAATAGCCGTGACAATTTAAGATTTCTGTGTACTTCTATGTGAAGGTCTATTTTGAACAAATATTCCAAGCTTATATGTGTTTAGGTTTGGATGTATAAAAAATTGTATGTAGAAGTGAGAGTCTAAAAAAGTTGATGTTTGAGAAATTCACGCACAGAAGTGGAAGCTGGAATACTTTCTCTTTAGGACAGTCATTCAAAGTGGGGATAATTTGTGGAAATCCATCTTTGAAGTGTCGGTGCATCTTGCCATTGTAAAATAAGATTCCATTGATTCAGTTTCAAAGTACTAAATTCCTTGGATATTGCTTTCGGATTTGTGTTAATTTTAATTTTATGCTTCACAAGGAGGAATAGTGGGTTGGAGGAAGACACCCAATTTGTGTCATAATAAAGTCCGTTTGTACCGTATAAATGTCACAATCTCCTAACATAAATACCGTAACATTTTTGAGGGTTTTTTGGTGTTGTGGGGTTGGTTTTTTTATCCTACCAGTTGGTGTCTTTTTGTTCATTTTGTTCAATGCTGGACAAAAAAAGTGAGTCCAAGCAAGAGAAAAAAATGAATTTAAATCTCAGAGACAGAATCTACAGAAATGACTACTTCATGATAGATTTCAAAAATAGCACTGATATGAAAAAAAGATCTATAAAAATGTGGACAGAATGGCTTTTAAACAGTCAGTGTAGGAAGATTTTACTGCTCCATGACACAGGTGGCTGTTTCTGAAGTTTTTGTAGTGAGAAAGGATTTTGATGAAGGCATTTGTTTACTCTATATTGTCTGTTCATGGGATCTTAGACAGAGTTAATACCCAAACAGAATTTATAAACAAACTATCTGAAGGCATATTTTTATACCTTAAAATGTGCTGTTAAAAATAGTCTGTTTCAACTGGATTTAACCATCTGAAGCATATGTACATCTTATTTTGTGAATTGCATGTACTTTTGCAAACACGTGTTGTATTTCAGCTTGCATTTTGAATGAATCTCTAAACTGTGTGTGGTAAACTATCAGGAGCTGTCAGAACTAAGTGGCTTTAAGCAAATGGTGCCATAGGAATAAGACTATTATATGTAGCGGAGAATTTGTAGTTCGCAGTTCACATGCATTTTCAGAAATTCTTAGACCTGTCATACATGAACAGAGTAAACTCAGTAGCTTATACAGAGTAAATCCTACATTTCCTGGCTGCATCAGGCTTACTGTGCATATACTTTCTGACTGCACTGCACATGAGCAGAGGTTATTCAGGATTTGTGTCTGTGCTGCCCTTGATGAAAGCACTTAAACAAGCATACTGCACTGCATAATATATGTATGGTGGCATTGCACATTTAATCAAGACCATGGTGATTTGTCCCTGCAAATTGTGGGCACGAAAAGTGGTATCCTCACATTTAGAGGGATGGATTTCACAGTGGAAGTGGAGAACACATTGAAGAAAAATGAGAATGGGCTGGACTAAACCAACATACAGACTGACTTTGAACAATGTTTCCTTGACACCAGCAGTTTCTGGAAGCTTCACGTTTGAAATTTTCAGTTGATTCTTGTGGGCATAGAAAACATCAGACGCTTATTTAAAGAAAGAATACTTCAAATGGAAAGGTGGCTATAACAGAGTCAGGAGCAAAACATGCTGAAATTTCTGCCAGGAATGACAACTGTGGTGAGAAAATGAAGGCAACTGCATAGATTTTATTTTTTGCAGACCCATAAAAAATGCACTGGTGTATTTGCTGTCTTCCCTTGTTGCTGCGATTGGGAGACCTTTTGGTTGTTCGGGTTATTTTAAAGGGAATATAGTGTGTGTATGCCAGGAAAACATAAGTGTTCTTGGCTTTACTACCACTTCAGGGCATAAAGGAACTGCTACCATTGGAAGGGTTCTTGGGGGCACTATAATGATTTAGGTGCCCTGCTGAACCACCCCTAGGATATATGCGTCTGAATAGCAAAAGCCCCAGTGCAGGCTTTGAAACACCTCAAGGAGGATTTCAAAGGGGGAGTCTCCATTTGAGAATGTGTGAGAGAGGCTGGACTTCTGAATGACATCCATTTGTAAGTGTGCTGAAGCTGTTTAAGGGTACGTGGAAGTCAGAGGATAAGTCTAATCAAACTCAGCCCGATTCTGAGGCTAAGAGTGCAGTGGGCTATGACAGTAGGCATTGTTTCCAGATGTAGGAAGATTTTACTGCTCCATCAACCAGGTGGCTAAAAGAATGAAGATTTAGAATTCGATATTCACATGCATCATTTATATTTTGTATTGGTAAGGAAGTTTTAGGAAAAAAAAAGTCTAAAAATTCCTTTAAGAGGTGTCTCATTAAACTCAGATGAAAAAAGATGGAAGGCATAGCCCAAGCCGACATGAGTAGTTGTCAGTGTTTAGTCTTGATATGGTAAAGTAAGGACAACTAATCTGTGACTAATGTATCTGAATAAAGATCAGGACCATGAATAACGGCAGAGTACTTTGACACGTTGCAGGTAGAAGAATCAAGTAAAATGTATCAAATACTGCTTTTGCAATGCGTGTCATGTTTTTAAATTACCCAAATTATGAACTAGCTACAGGAAGGAAAGCAAAGAAAATATGTTATGATACTATATGTGGGAGAGTTTATTGATAAATCTTATAGCAGTGTGCCTATTTGCTTCCAACATGCAATTTTCAAGTTGCCGGAGTATAACATTGCTGATGGTGAAAAGGGGCTTGAATATAAGTAAATATTTTGTAAATCAATTAAAAAAATAACCTAATTTTAAACAGTTGCAAAGGAGCTCAATTTTATCCTCGGATGTAGGTCCAGGATAGTTGACAGAGCTTTGTGTGAAAATAATTAAAATATTTTTTAAAGTTATATATTGTGAAAAAAAATTCTGTAGAGACATACACAACCCCAATTTAGAATGAGACTGAACAAGCTGAAACTCTGTCATGTAATGCAGGAACATATCACACTGGCCAGTTATAAAGTAGAAAGTTTTCTTCTGACAATTGTACATGGCTTTCTTAAATTTCTTTCAGCGCACATATATTTTTAAAACTGTACTTGATAAAAGTTAATGTTCTTGTTACTATTTTTTTCTATCCTGTCAGCTGTGGGGTATGAAACTATGTGGATTTTTCTGTTTTATATAAGTAAATAAATATTCCAAATCGTCTTCAAGACAGATTGCTACAATCCAACATGAACACTAAATGCTCTTTTGAACATTTTAAGCAATTTCAAAATGAATCCTGCACTTCCAATAAGTTGCCAAATACTGTAGGGAAGAAGTCCAGAAGTAAATCTAAGATAAAAATTGTTGCTGAAGCCAATTGATGTCAGTAATTAAAAAAGACAGTTGGTTACTTTTTTCTTTTTATTTTTTTTAGCTTAAGAACCCACACATGCTGTGCAGAGTTTGCAGTCGATTGTGCTACCTCTTTTGTCACCAGTACATTTGCAGTTTCTCATCACCGTTCCATAGAAGTTTTATATACATCCATACACATATGCATACAAACACAGATTTAACTCTTTGAGGTTATTGGAAGTGCACGTAAAGCTACTGGACCAAAGATCTACGAAGATGATGTGTCTTGTAAGCAATACTTTCTTTATATCCTTAGTCATATAAAGCTAAGATTGCCTTAGACAATGAAGTAAGCTAAGTGATTCATGTGCTGACCTCCATTTATTGTCTGCAACCTCTGCTACTCTGTGGTGTAATGATCTTTGGATTCACGCATCAGTTACTGGGTTTTTTGTTGCTTTAGGTGCATTTAGTCTTTTTTATCTTGAGTGCAGTTCCTCTTCTCCATAAATGCAGTTTCTCGTAACTTCCTTCTCTCTTGATGTGTCTTGAATAAAATATGTTGAATTCATTTTCTGTTTTCCTAATTATTTTTATTAAATTCCATCCCCAAAGAGTTACTAAGAGAAAGAAAAATTAATTTCTGCTGTGTTACTTAAGTAAGTGTGTATATAACTGCTGTTGACTTAGAATGGGGCCAAACAGCAGCAAGCAAACTAGTTTGAGTAAGTCTGTATAGAAAAAAAGGGTTAATAGTGGTAGGCTTGTAAAAGATCAAGTCTTGACAAGACAAACTTGGTTATTTGACAGTTACAGAATTGGTAATTAAAAAGAACACAGTAAGTATCCTCTTTCTGAAGACAGGAACATTTATTGCTGTTTGATTAAAACCAGCTTGCAGACTTTATACATCATTCAATCTTTGCCACTTTGTATAGTAAGGTCCAAAGAGAAATAGCTGTCCACTGAAGTTTGAAGGGTGAAGCAAGAAGGTGGAAGGAAAATTGTTTACAGTGAAACAAGAGGTCAGTAGGAGCTAAGTGGTTATATAATGGAAAAATAGAAGTTAAATATCAGGAAAAAAATACCAGTCACAAGCTGTAAATAAATCTTTCTATAAAGGTGATGACTGTTTCCTTATAACACAGAATCATTCTGGTGGGTTTATGCTGTGATGTGGCATCACAAGGTCTATCTAATTTGCTTTTTTTTTTTTCTCTCTGTGTCTTTCTCTCATTTGTGTGGCTTTACTGGTGTGCTGCACTGTGGATTGTATTGTCCAAAGGAGTCCGTTTGGGTGTTTCATTGTTATGTTTCATTTCACAGAATCACGGAATTTCAGAGTTGGAAGGGACCTCTAGAGATCATCTAGTCCAACTCTCCTGCTAAAGCAGGATTGCCTAGAGCACATTACTCACGACTGCATCCAGGCGGGTCTTGAAAGTCTCCAGAGAAGGGGACTCCACAACCTCCCTGGGCAGCCTGTTCCAGTGCTCTGCCACCCTCACCATAAAGAAGTTTTTCCTCATATTTTCTCATATTTTTCTCATATTTGATTTCCTTGTCTTTTGAGTTTTAAACTATCTTTCTTCTTATTCATTCATGTAGATATAATTTTCTTCAGAATCCTTTTTGTTTTCCTGCCTTCTGATGTGCGTAGTGCTCTTGCCTAATTTGTTAGTGCCTGTGACAGTGATGAACATGCTGTTTCCTTTGTCATTTAGATCACTTACATCAACACAGGTATCTTTGATAAGCTCTCGGACACTGTGTCTTAAAACATAGCTTTTCACTCTTGTACTTTATCTTCAAGTTTCTCATGTCAGTGTTCATGTCTAATTGATTTGGAAAAATAAAAATTCATAAGATCGCAGCAAATAATAATTTTCTAAAATCTTTATACTGTATCCATTTTAGCACCATTTTGTCAAATAGAGTTGTGCACAAGGAGGTAGTCATCCTGCCCTGCCAAAGAGGATTGATTGTGATGGTTAAAGCAGAGAAAAACAGAGACCAGTAGTTCACAGGATACAGTTATGATGAGAGTAGATAATTCCATTTCATTCATTAGTAGGATATAGGCCTGTATCTCCACTATCTTTTTTTAAGCAAAAAGGCAAAAGGCTTATGACTGGTGTAAATTTCAGAGATGTAGTGTGGAATTATAACAATTTAAATCAGCTTCATTATCTGCTATAAGTTATTCTCTCAAACTGAGAAGCACACTAGTACCCAGCAGCCTTTCATCTTGAGTTACTGATTACAGTTGTTACCTCTTTTTAAAAACATTTTGATTTTAAAGGATTTTATGATGCTTGTGTTGGAATGCTCTAGTTTTATTATATTTTTACAGTGGAAGTATGAAAGGATGGATTCCTGTACATATGCAGACAACCTATCTGTTTCTGTGTGCATGTGTACATATTAGAGAGGAAGAAAGGGATGGTGGAGTGAAGATCAACTTGTCTGATGACCAGTGTCACAGATCAGTTTTCTTTTGTGTCACATATTTTTTCTGAGTATTTTGCATTAAGTCTGTTGGAAAGGTTACCAAATTTCAGATGCCTAAAACCTACTTGTCATCACTGTAACAAAGTTGTGTAGCTTGCCTTTATATATGAAAGAGAGGTAGCCAGTTATAGGGCACATCCCAAGTAGATTAGATATACAATGTCTGAGAAGGGCCTCTTTCTTTCCAGCCAGGAGCATTGATGATTAACTTGGCTGTAAATGTCTAAAATTTGTTGAAATTTGAGCATCAGATGTCTTGAGCATCTGTTAAGCAGGATTAATAGCAGCTTGGACAAAATAATATAAAGGCAAACCCTCATGTTAGGGTGTTTACAGACTAGCCAGAAGCTAGTCTTGGAAGTTCATAGACTAGGCAGAAAGACAAAAAAAATAGAAAAAAAATATTAAAAGATAACAGTGTTTTGGCACAACATTTTTTTTAAATTTTGCTTTAAAACAAAACCCCACAAAACCTGAATTTTAAACAGCAAAAGTAGCCAATGCAGTGTGTATAGTAGGTGGTCAGTCAAAGTCACTACAGAAAGGAATGGACAACAGCCTGTCATGTTGGAGGGATCGGAAATTTAAGATGATTGCTGTTTCTTTAGTCTTTTCTGTTGCTTGTCTTCATAACCCACTTTTCAGTGTTAGAAGTGCCTTTTTTTTTTTTTTGAGTCCACTCCAATATTTCCTCCATCTGTTTTTCGTAGTTTAATGATGAAGCTTGAGGTGCTTAAGTAAAGGTGGCATCTTCAGAGTGTTCTGACCATGACTCTGAGCAAAGTCATCTCAAGAAGTTTTTCTGTACTAGTACTTCCAATTTACTTTTTTCACAATACAGTAAAATGGGAGCCATTTTTTCCTGATCTCTAGTTCCTACCTTACCACAAGAAAATAAGCTCTTATGCAAGCTTGAGAAACCTGTCTAGTAACGTTTCCACCCTGTAGTGCACTATGGATTAGCAGCAGCCTGCTGAAGTAGCAGTGTTTTATTTGTTTTATAAAAGGAAAAAATTTCAAGAGGTGCAAAAGTAAAGAAAGGTGCAACATAAAGTGTTTAAAAAGAGTCGGGGAACAGTAATCAGGAAATTGACAAGAATAGCTAGAAAACAATAACAACTTTTTCCTTTTCATAATTCTAACTTCACAATACAGAGAGTTACTTAAGATAAGCTTAGTGGAAAAGAGTACAAGACACTGGTACCAAGAATGAATGAACTCTGCATATCTAAGTACCAAGGCTTGAGAACTGTTTAAGGTAGAAATTATTTTCTGTCTTAGTTCTATTTCCTTAGAAAATCATTGGAAAATCACTAAGCCAGTAAACTTAAGGACATCTTCACAGCAATTTATCAGGAAAGAACCACCACTATATGTGTTTGCATCTTTCTGAAAGGAATTTTCGTGTTTTAGTGAGACAGAGATCGCCAAACTTATCTTCATAAGCAGTTGCCTGAAGGCATACGGGTGAAATGGAAATATTACTTGTCTGATGTATAACATCTTCAGTGATGTTCACTGTCTGTTTTTATAAATTCTATTATATTTCTATTTATTAGAAACAATTCTTAGTAACTAGTGGATGCTGTGAGCCCAACACGAGTGGCCATTACTGGTCTCAATCATAAAATATTTCAAGTTCAGATCGCTGTTAGAGGGAGATGTAACTTCAGTGACAATTTGCATATAATGAGTCATTTTAACACTTTTTCACACACAGGTGGAAGAAGTCTTACTTGTGAAACAAATCAATCTGTCTCTTGCTGTTTGTTGGGTTTGTATAAGATGAAAAGTTGTAAAAATTGAATAGTTCTAAAGCATTCTTTGATTAACTGTAATCTTTGATTAGGTAACAGGGTTTTTTTTTTTGTCCCAGGTTATTATGAAAGGAAATATGAACCATGTTGCCTCTCCAAGTCAGTCATCCATAAAATGTTCCTCTCTCATTCTGGGTGGGATCTTCAAGTGTAACTTAAGTGAAACTTGGAGAAAAATAGTTTCTAGATCTGAAGTCCCCCAAACGACTGTTGAACTAAATATTACATAGCATTCTATTAATCTTCTCTCTTTTTTTTTTTGCTATGTCATAGCAATCAGTAATAACTTCTGATAACTTCATTTAAATATCAGCTTGTAAAAAAAGTAGTAGTAATTTTAATTAATTTTTTTAAGACAAAGCTGCATGAGCCTAGGGTTTCTACATAGCATATGACTGAGTCATTGGCTTGCTAGCTGTGAAGGTACTCTTTCTGCTTTTTAGGGACAGAGTAGAAAAAACCATCTTGGGTTTATTCCAATTCAAAGCAAATTCCAAAAGTCTAGCTTTTACATGAAATAAAATTTCTGTTTTCTTATCACTAGTTGCCCGAAATAGTTCTAATATCGTAACTGCAGTATTCTGACTACTGTATGTATTTATTGTCACATGACTTATAGAGAACGCAGTCACATAAAAATGATTTTAGTTTTAAATCTCTGAAAAAATGGGATTTAGACTATACTCTCTAAATAAAGATGAAATGCAAAATCTGGTTACATAGAGCAACTGAAATATGAGAACAGTAGCCTAAAGTTTTTATTATCCTTGTTTTGAGAGGACCTGTTATGGAATTTATGGAAGTTTACTTTTCATTTTAAAGGAATTGGACCCAAGACTTTTCTGGGTTATCCAGTGACAAAGGAGATCCCCTTAGTTTAAAGCTGGCATTGCCCTGCAGAAGACCTAAAGGATGACTTACACAGATCCCAATGGTGTTCTCCTGCCACAGAAGGCAGTCTGCAGCTATCACATTCATGGAGAGCTCAAGTTTTGGAGTTACTATAAAGGCAGAATAAGACATATTGCAATAGGCAGGTAGAGTACCGTATCTCTTCCAAAGCAAGCTTTTTGTTAAGGGGGAGTTTGTTAGATTTAACCTGAGGGACTAGTATTAGCAGCAGGGAAAAGCTGGTGCAGCCAGTTCAAGTACAAATGATGCAAGTTTCACAATTGCTTCAAGCTACTCTCTTTTTGCTGCAGAATCTTGGCTTGACTATTCAGTGGCCATCAAACATTTTCTTTCCTGCTTTTATATCCTTTGGAGTGGGCCCTTAATCCCTCAGATTTGATAGTTTTAGGAACAGGGATTAAAGCACCACGGCTAGATAGAAAGCTAATCCAGGACTGTGGTTACATTTCCATCTGTGAATTTGGGGTGGTGCTGTCTTTGGGTCTTAGGGATCGGCTGCTGTTGTTGGTAAATCAGTGCAGGCTGGGATTCAGAGCTCACATCTCATCTGCATGCAGCTTGGTGTTGTGCTGGATAGACTGTGTGTGTTTGATTCTTGGAATTAACTGTGACAGCAAGATCATTTTGACAGATGGCTGCTGTGGCATGTGTACAGGTATATTTGAAGGATGATGCTAATATTATATTTTCTGTTCATCATACCTTTGCTCATGGAAGAGATCTTCCCTCCCTCAGCTGCTATTCTAATTTTTTAAAATCAAATATGCAAATATATAAATCGTAAAGTCGTTTGCTGGTTTTTTATTTTCTTTTTTCATTTCCTTTGATCTAGGATAAACTCTGCATGCCAAGCATGTCCTTTGGCAAGTAAATGAATGTAAAAAGAGGAAATGTAAAAGGTTTGCCATTATTTCCTTTTTTTATCAGCCTCTAAAATTTCTTCCCACAGACTGCTTTATTTAATTTTGTTTCTTATAAGGCTGCATCCTCTTGAGACGTTGTTTAAGTGGCAACTCATGTCTGCCCTCAGTTGTACGTGCCCTTGGCAAACAGACGCAATTGCTGAGTAACAAGCATCAGAACTTTGAATGTCATTGTTTGGTTTTTAGGCTTTCAGCAAGATTGCAAAGGGAACACAGACATCCACTGGGAAACTGAGCATCAGTATTTCATTTAGTTAGATTATGAAGCTCTGTGTGTGCAGGGGTATTTATTTCAGAAAACTCACTGATGTGGGAAGAGACTTCTGAATTTTCTCCATTAGCAAGTCAAATGTATAGAAACTCTTTGAAGAATACAGACAAATTCTCAGATTTAAATTTTAGATCAACTTTTTTTTTTTTCTTTATTTTCAAAGTACTTTGGTAAAGGAAGTGAGATAAATAAGCAAGCTGCCTTTTCTGGAAAGTTTTAGAGATTTTGTATCTATTATCTAACTCGTTCTCTTTTATTGACTTGGTCAGTCATCAAGTTTTCTCACGTTTAAGAGAGAAAAGTTAGCTTTTCACTATAGAGCCAAAGTTTTCTTACACTAGTGCTAATCAGGAGTATTTCAGTTTAATTCAGTAGACATTTGAGATAAAAGCAGTGTATGTGAAAGGAAGTTTTAATCTTGATGAGACCTAGCACTGAATTGAGTGCACGATGCATGTGCACTGTTATCCCTTTCTCAGTGAGAGTTATGAATAGATCTATGTTGTGAGAATTATTTTTACCCAAAACTGATTAGATATAAAATTTATGTAGATAGAAAATAATAGGGATAAGCAACATTACACTGAACAGCATAACAGTGACTATTGCTATGAGTGCCTTGAGAGGTATTACACTTACCCTGATTCAGTCATAGTTTGTCTCATTTCACCTTTTAAACCTCTGGGAGTTTTTATGTTCATTCCACAGGGTAAAGACCATGTCCTAAAACTTCAAGAACTACTTCTGGGATATAAGTAATTTTTTTTTTTACCTAGTCTCTCTGCCTGCCTCTTCCCTCACCTCTAGCCTGGAATTCCTATTATCAGGACTTCATATGTTAACATATAATTGTTATGGGATCTTTTTTTGCATCACTTCTAATAAGATAGGGGCTTTTTCCAAAGATATGAAACATATAATGTGTCTCTTCTTTTCTTTTGCACTTAGTCTTCTGGGATTAAAAGCCATGCACAGATCTTTTTAATTCTCTGATGAAAGCAATAGGGATACTTGAAAGAGGATTATAGAAAAAAGAGAGGTATTCTTTCCAGAGGGAACATATAACTTCTGGTTTTGTTTCTGTGAGCAAACTGTATTCCCTTGTGCAAAGATGGAAGATCTCATATTACACAGTAACCCAGATTCATGCTGTTATCTTTATCTCCTCACCTTCTTCATTTCTTATAAGGAACCCCCATTCACATTTTTTTATACACACAAGGTTTTAGAATCAGTGAGTGTTACAATTTACAGAGTTTTCTACAAATCAGAACAAGGTATATTTCACTTGACTTAACTTCCTAAAAACATTAATTGCCATGGATGTTGTATAAAACACAAATATTCAGTAATAACATGATTTCAACATGTGTTGTCAAAAATGTCTTTGTACCATGGAAGTCACGAGCATTTTTAGACGTCAGCAGGGGTACAGAGGCCAGAAGCCCTGCTGAGGGCTGCACAGTGATGATGTTGATGTGTGAGAGAGCAGGGCAGCAATACCAGCTGAGGCCACTGTCCTCAGCCCATCAGCTTTGACTCAGAGAGAAGTGCCACCAACCAAGTCTCTAGCCATTTTGGGGTGCCTGGTGTGTCTCCTGGGGCTGGAGACAGCAGTGTCCTTACTTGTGGGTGGTATGCTGTGGTTGTAGGAGTTTGCAGCAGGAGGTGAACAGACTGCTCACCATCTAGGGAAGACAAACAAGAGATCAACAGGGTCTTCATGGAGGAATGTGAAGGGCAATGAGAGATGCTTCTGTAATTGCACTGGCAGCAAAAGGAAGGCTAAGGAAAATGCAGGCCCACTGCTCAGTGGGATGGGAGACGTGATGACCAAGGACATGCAAATGTCTGAGGTGCTCAGTGTCTTTCTTATGCCAATTTTTACTGTCAGGGTGACTCTTTAAGGTCACAGGCCTACTAACATAGTCTGTGGAGTGAAGCATTACCCACTATAGAAGAAGATCAAGTTAGGGAGCATTACCCGTGCAGCAGTACAGGCTGGGGCTAGCTGGCTAGAAAACAGCTTTGCAGAAAATTATATGAAGGTCCTTGTCAACAATGAGTTGAAGATGAGCCAGCAACATGCCCTTGCAGGAAAAAAAAAAACAACACCCCACCAGATGCTGCCTGGGCCCTGTTTGCAGGATTGTAGCCAGCAGGTCCAGAGATGTGATTCTTCCTCTCTATTCTACTTCTGAGAGCCTGAAACTGGAGTGCCGTGTCCAGTTTTGGGCTCCCCAGTACAAGAAAGATATGGCCATACTAGAGGGAGCCCAGTGCAGGGCCACCAAGGTGGTCGGGGGCTGGAGCACTTGATACACAAGGAGAAGCTGTTAGAGTTATACTTGCTTGGCCTGAGGAGCAGATGGCTCAGGGGAGACCTTACTCATCTCTACAATTGCCTGATAGGATACTAAAGAGATGTCAGAGCCAGACTCTCCTTAGAGGTTGACAGTCACAGGATGACAACAGGAGCGAGTTGGAACATGAGAATTTTTGATGATATAAGGCATTCTTTCTTTTTTTTT
>VWZL01001620.1:22041-116311 GCA_013396915.1 Stercorarius parasiticus
TTTTTTTTTCCTGTGAGAATAGTCAAACACTGGAAAAGGGGTCTGTTGTGGAATCTCCATTCTTGAAGATATTCAGCCCTCAGCTGGACAAGGCTCTGAGCATCCCGCTGTCACTGGACATGCTTTGAGCAGGAGATTGCATCAGGTGCTCTCCAGAGGTCCCTTCTTCCCAAGTGATCCTGTAATTCTAAATATTGGCTAATGCTGTGTTTTGCAGCAGGCGTGACTGGACAGAGGCATTTCTGGACTTGTATGATATAGTAGATTTTAATTTGGCAGGTTTTTTTAATTGAACAGTTGAATCAAGAATCTATATGCTCTCACATTCTTCTAATCTTTATTGCACTCAACGTGTATATGATGTGTATTAAATTATTTTTTGTTGCAACAGAGTAGAAAGGTGCATTTTTCCTTGTAACTCCAAACATTATGTGGTGAGATTCTTAATGGATGAGGGCTTTTGTTATGGGTTTGGTCAGTATATCACTGTACTTTTAGGGCTCTAATAAGCCCAGTATAACAGCAACATTTGATTTTGATCATCTGTTTTCCATAATCACTTCATGAATATTTTTGCTTTTAAACAGATATACCTATCACACAGTACTTTCACGAACTGTTAAACCTACTCAGCCTTTGATATTTGATCATGGTAACCAGCTTATATATTTTGGAATTCCACTTTACTCTGTGCTGAAAATCCCATTTCTTTATGACTTTGCTGCATTTTTTCATTTGGAGAGTAGATTAATTCTACTTTTGAAATGGAGAAAATTGCAGAGTACTTAACTTTTTAAAAATAAGCTTTTAGTCAGAACATCCAAGCAGAATTTTATCCAAGCCAGGAGTTTGAACCAATCATCAAGACTATAAGACTTGAGAATAAATAAATAAAATCACAGGTTACAGAGGTCTTCTGACCACTTTCTAAATGGCTGATGATGTTCAGCATATCTGGATGCTGTCCATATCCAAAACCATATGTGCCTGTTTTTCCATGCTGTGCAATACAATTTGCAATTTTTCTTCTCTATTTTGTTCCATCTTTGGTGAAAAAACAACCCCAAACACCTTAATAAATATGAGAGAGATGCTATTCATCTTCTGGCTTCACTACTATGAAAAATTTTGAAGTGTGTTGCCGAACCATTAACAGCAAGATAAAATGCATCAATCTAATTCTGTGGAGAGAGGATGATAAACCAAAATACAATTGAGGGAGAATCTTCATAAGGAAAGGGTTTATGATTGTAACAATTCCACTAAATCAGTCTTTTGCAGGTAGCAGCCAGTAAGCTTCTCAGAAAATATTGAAGGGGCATTTTGTGGAAAGGTGTAGAAACAGATGAAGAAAGCTATGAAGTTGCTTTTTGCAGAGTAGGAAGAGTGTGTGTTACTCCCCAAGGAATGCAAAGAAAACTAGGTGTAGAAAGAGAGCATTCCTATTAAGTCCAAAGTAATCTTTTGGTAAAAATGATGCTCCTCCTTTCTCTGAGCTTGATACAGATAGATGTGAGAAATAATATGCGTGTATAAACGAAGTGCAGTTTTTTTCAGAATTAACTTGAATGTGTGGTTCAGTTTGTTTGTTTGTTTGTTTGTTGTTGTTTGTGGGTTTTTTTAATGTGCATTGGCTGTATTCTGATTGAATCCAAAGAGAATCTAGGAGGACCAGTTTCAGATGGCAGCAGTCCTGCTGCCCTCCTCAGATGGGAGTTCCCATGTTTTAACTCAGCTTATACTGCTTCTCCTGCCCACTGTCGGCAGGGTTTGTACAAAATCAGCTACTGGCAATATCTTTGGGTGTATTATATGAATGTCGTTCAGAAACCTTTGGTATATACAGTTGCTGTAAAAGCTGCTGTGAGAGTAAAACAAGTATGGCAAGCCAGGTAATAATTGCTTTTTACATTTTAATTGTTTTTGGTTTTGTTTTTTTTTTTTTTATTGAAAGGATTACTTCCCTCTTAATTAGTAGTTAGCATTTATTTTGAATAATAAACTGATAGCCAGTTCCTTTTTGCTGCAATCTAGTATGTTGGTTTTGACAGTGTCTCTTCTAAGATTGGCTGTGGTACCATGCAGTGTTCACAGCACCTGACTTTTCCAACTTTAGGTGGTATTATTACTATGGCTGGACTGTATGTTTGAGCAAAGTCTTTAGTTTTCTGAGATATTTGAGTCCTGTTTCTGAATTTATTCATAAATTTTATGAGTATATACTACACTGGAATAGTTTATGAACTGGTTTCTATCAGCCCCATGTTTGTGTCACATTCAGTGTATTGTTAAGACTAATGAGAGCAACATATTAAAAAACTGGATATAAGAGCAACTTTGATGTAATTAGTATTGAAGTTAAGCACTTGCAGTGTCCTATGTCAGCAATTTATGAAGTGTTTGATAAGTAATCTTGACTGAAGAGCTAGAAAAGCAATTCCAGGGTATAAACTTGGGCCTGGATGGCATACTTAGGACAGAGAGTAGGAGAAGATGGCATATTTGATCTCTATAGGAACTTAAGTAGGAGCATATGACTTTTTTACACTATTTAAGATCTGCCTAATATATTGACTCACGGACAAGAGTGTAGTCTGTCTTCTGAGAACATATCTAAACCCTGAGTTCTTTTTTAAGTTTAAAGAGAAAGAGTCTGATTCTAGGAAGGAAGCATTGTTTTTTGTATTCCATATATATTTGCTACATGATTTCTATTACTGTACACTCACCAGACCCTCCTCAGTTCCTCCTTTAGTACTAAGCATACTTTAATTTTAAAAGTGTGTATTTCACTTGTCTTTGCTTTTTGGCTTTGAGGTTTTTCTTTTTGATGCAGAAAACTGAATAGTTTAGTGTATCAGTTACTTTTACCTTTATTTCTGTAATGGTATCTACATTTGTCTATCTGACTGTGATCTTTCTTTTGTTAGTGTTAAAAGTCTTTATTTTGGTCAAAAATTCAGGTAGGCTTTCATTTTTCCTCCAACAAATTATAAACAGGCCTCAAAAAGGCACAAATAATGGTTCCAGGTGGCTATCTTGATGTGCAGATGTTGGAGCTGATTGTTCCTATCTAGATCTAGATTAAAACACTTACATGACTTCACTGATACAGCCTCTAAATTAAAGTGATATAATTTTTATTATGATAATGGAATTATTTCCCTTTTACCAGAATTGAAGGGAAGATAGAAGGAACAAGTGTATTTTTTTTTTCAATTGGTGATTTTGAGAGTCAGTGATTCAAATTAATTGATTTTTTTTAACGAAAAACTGAAAAACATGAACAGAAGTTGATTTTCTCTCCAGACTAGCGTATGTCTAAGATTAAAAAACAATATCTACATGTTAGAATCTGTTGGTGATCTCATCATTTTTTCAGTGATATTTATCATTTTTACCTGAAACTGTTTTTACTCTATGTGAGTGCGTGTATCTTGCCAGGAAATCCAAGAAAATACCAAATAATTAATTTCAGGATGTAAATCTTATATAGACCCCTTGATACAGGCATCCTGTTCAACTTTGCTTTTGATTTTTGGATGCAACAAAACATCATTAGATTTTGCCATGGAGACACAAATCAATGTGGTAGTTAAAGTTGCTATCTTGAAGGATTTTGTTAAAAATGTCTTCCTTTTTCAGATTCTGAACTTTTACCAGTTATTTGCTGATTTCAAGGCAGTCAAAATGCATTGTTACATCATCTGAAATAACTTGTAGCAGAATGTATTTCTGAGTGTTGCTACCTCTGTGGTTTAGGTTGTTCTGGAAGAACCGAAAGTGATAGAAATTCTTTGAGTTGAAAACTGATGAGGATGAAACCTTTCCTCTTACGATGAATTCCTCACAAACGCAGTTCTCCAATGCAATAGCATACTGAACGGTTAAACATCAGTGCCATAATTCCACACATGGTAGCTGTGGCCCATTGGCTTCTCACCAGGTATCTGAACGTGTGGTATCCCTCATATACTAAGCAGGGTTGTAGCTGTAACATCATCAGGAGGGTAAAACTAACTTTCCTCATGGCAGTCTAAACCCAGCCCATGTTCATTGTTAGTGCGTGAATGACCAACACTTGGTGAATTCTGTTTTGTGGTGACAGGAAAAGCTGACATCAAAAGGTTGAAGTAATTTTGCTAATACTTGACTGCCGCAGGGTGGTTTTCTCTGTGGTAACTTTTCTGACACCTCAAGTTTAAAACCTAGAAAGTCAGTAGATTTGAGGCCACACTAGCATGGCCTGTATTCCCACTGAAAACCAAGATTAAGTGTACTTTTGCCATTTATGCTGCCAAAGTTTCTGTCCCTCCTGGGCTTGCCTCAGGACACCTCAGGTAGGGAGGATTTGACCCAAGTATGTGCAGAAGCACTAGAACTTTTTCAGCATTCTCTCTTGCATAGAGCCCGCTGAGTCCCACTTAATCTGCCCTTGATTAAGAACAGTTAACTGCAGGATCTTGCACTTTAGTAGAGAGTGATACCTGAAACAGTATAAATTCCTAATTGAAATCTCATTATCTTTGGAACAATGCTGACTTCTAAAACGAGCCCTAAAACCATTATAGTTATTGTTCTGCTTGAACCAGTTTTAATAATGTCTAATACATGAGGCCTCTAGTTTCTGCTTTATGTTCTGCATTGTTCTCTTTAGAGTTTTAATAAGATTTTATGTTGTTTTAATTAAATGAACATCATGTTATGAAACTCCACAGGCATCAAAGATGTTGCCAACAAAAATGTGAAATGTCAGAATTTATTTTTAAAAGAAAAAAAGATTGCAAAATTATTTGTGACAGAAGGAATCAGGATAATGTATAGAACCAAAATAGTTTCTTTTAATTATAAAATGCTCTTAATTTTTATTTAAAAGGGTTTGGCAGAGGATTGCATAAGTTTATGTATTTGAGGAAGGGTGAAATTATATATGAATTCCATAGATGGCAACATATGAGATATCTTATTGTTACACGTTGGTGCATTGGAACCTTAGATCCTTTTCTGTGAAACAAATACACAGTCTTGTATGTACAAATAGTTTTTCTTCTAAGAATGGTCATTTATAATTAACAAATCTCAGATATATTTCACTATGGGTTGGTGACAGAGAAAAAAACGTCGGCCTTTCTTCTTTCTTAAGACTTTTTTCTCCAGGATTTGAGGTAGTTGTGCCGTTCAACCTTTCTGGCTGCTTGTTGTAAGAGAAAATCAGTATTAATGCGAAGTACTGTGATGTCAGTGGAACTAATAGAAGTAGATGCTGTTCCAAATTATCCATCAGGACTTTCAAAAGTTGCCTGAGTAACTGAGTGGAAGTAAATGTTCGTGCAGAGGATGGTGTTGCCCTTGTGCTAGTACTGTTTGACAAATAGGGAGAGGGCAAAATTAGACACGCTGAAATTAGCAGCATAATTATTTTGCTGCAGAAAGATTGCCAAAAGATTGACAGAGTGAATGTGCTGACAGAAAGTGCAGGTGTAATGGGATTAGACATTCATTGAATAATATTTGTTGGGAGCAGACTACCTTCTAAAATCTAGAAAACAATGCTAGTTTGTAATGGACCTAATGGTTTTACTTTCAGAAAATTGTGTATATGAATACATGCACATTTATGCTATTTTCCTCCTACTCATCCAGCCCTCAAATACAGAGTTTTCAAAGGCAGATATATCAGCCCATTCTTAGACATGTCAGTAGAGATGGCCAATTTTCTGACATGCAGAACACTTGCAACTCCCACTTTAAAGCCTATGATTTATTTGCTTTGAGCATATGTTCAAACAATTGGGTTGGTGCACTTAAGAGTTACTACTCCATAGCTGAGGCAACTCACTGTTAGTGAAATGAAGAAGCCCACCCCATGTTTTCACAGTTACTATCTGTCAGCAAGAGATGGCTACATCCTTAGATGTACTTTGTAATCTCTTTAAGTCTGAAAATAACCTAAATTGAAGGTTGTTTTGCCTGTTTATAAAGATAATCGGGGCCCAATTTGCTAAATAAAGTTCTTGTGTCTTCTTTTAGATGAAAGAAGATTTCAAATGTGAATTTTGGTCCCTGCTTAGTTCTGGGACATGTAGAATTTAAAACTATAACAGTGATAGATGAACTTGCAGAGATTGTTTTCTGCAGAGCAGAGTTACACTTCTAGCTTCCACTCATCAACATTTGATTCTCTCTTGGAGGACTAACTCTTATGCTTTGTTATCTTGAAAAATGTGTTGGGAACCTAGAAATGCCTTAATAATATTCATAAGCTTATCTTCCCAATAGAAAAGACCTTTTTATCTTTCTTTTTAATCAAGTCATTAGCATGAAACTCAGAGATGTAATCATACCAGACTGGAATTGGGGTCATGCCATAGGCTAGCTGAATAGGAGGCTTCGTGGCATGATGATGTATAGCCATTTCACAACAATGCTTTTAACTCAATAAGTTTGCCCTTTAATTACATTTTAAATCTCATTTGAGAAGTTTTTATCATTATGTAAATTGCTCAGTAAATGCTCTCATTCTTAGACCCAATAAACGTTCTGCTTATGGACTGGGAGAACAAATTATTTAAAAACTTGATGGAGGGACCAAGAGCTTCTTTCCCACTTTGTTCATTGTGACAGAGCTTGGTTGTGTTAGCTAAGGTGATCTATATGATAACAAAATGTTATACTCATCACTGTTAGATTCTCACTGTTAGATTGTTTGGAAGCAAAATAGGTCCCAAAATCTTGTCTCAATTAGTTGTATTTTGATCTTTAAAAAAAAATAAAAATAATAAAAAAACCCCAAACACAAAACCCAACAACCAGTTCTTAGAAAAAGTATGACATTTACAGGAGGGAATCCCCATTGGAGCAGTAGTGTCTTGCAAAGCAGAAAAAATACTTCAGTGTTTTGTTCCATTATTAATATAAATCACAGTATTTTCAATCTAGAACAAGTGTTTTTTTGTGGTGGTGTTTTGTTTTTGGTTTTGTTTTTTTTTAAAAAATACATTTCTTTATGTTCAGATACTTTGAAGATAATGGCTAGCTTACAAGGACGGACTGTCATAAAGAGTAGTGCAAGCTGGCCTTCTATTGCGAGAAACAAAAGAAATAGATCAAGAGCATCTTGCAGTGAGTCTCCCACTCATGTGCTTAAAATGCATTGGACTTGCTGTGCTGTAGCCATTAATTCAACATCTCCAGAACTGTATTACCCACAAAACCATTCCTCTATCTAGCAGACAGAAGAATATGCCGTGATCCTGAAAGAGTTGCCATGTGCACGGGTCTTTGTGCCTCCAAAGGCTGCAAGGGTCTGCAGGAGCATAAAAAAAAAGTCTCAAACTCTCTGAACCCTCACACAGAGTTTAATGGTTTAGGCAGAATCAGAGATTTGTGGGAGTTTAGATGTAATTAAATAAAAGCAAGTAGGTTGTTTAACTTGAAATCCAGTCCCTAAGCTGTGATGGACAGAATTGCAAAATGCAGATGGTGACTCCAGTTCCTGTATCTGTAGAAGCCATAAGGGATTGCAAAAAAAACTTTGAAGGGGAGAACCTTTTTTGGTTATACCAGCTGAACTCCCCTGTTGGTAAAAATAAACAGACTATGCCAAGCCCTAAGAGCTGCTCTGTCCCCTCCAAGTCCCTAGAGCAGAGACCTGCTTTGCTCAGTAGTATTGTCAGAACAAAAAAAGTAGCGGTATGAAACGAGTTTGTAAATTCTGCCTTCTTCAGGCACCTGAAATGTTGTTTAACCAATGAGAATGCAAAATAAAAGCAGAAAGAAACCCATATTATTGAGAGGTTTTGAGATCACCACAAAAGAACATAAAAATAAGTTTTTTACTCACAGAAGGTGGTATTTTAAAGAAAAGAAGGAAGGAAAAGAAGTGGAGTGAAAAGAGGAGAAAGGGGAGAGAAGGGAGAAAAGGAGAAGAAAGAGGAGTGAAAGAAAAGGAAGAAAAAAGGAGAAAAAGAAAAAAGAGAAAAGAGAAGGAAAACAAAAAGATAAAGAGAAAAAACAGAGAAAGAAAGAAAGAAAGAAAGAGGAAAAGACAGGATGGGAAAGGAAGGGAGGAAAGAAGAATGGAAAAGAAAGAAAGGAAAAGAAAGAGGAAAGAAAAGAGAAAGAGGAGGAAAAGAAGTGAGGAAGGAAAGGAAGAAAGGAGGAGAAAAGCTAGAGGGGAAGGAAGAAAAAAGGAAGGTAGGAAAAAAGGAAAAAAGGAGGATTACCTCATTCATGCTTTCTGTACAGTATAAGAGTTTTAAGTAAATATGCTACTAATTTAAGCTATTTAAAATATTTAGCTCTGTTTTTTCAGGAATACTGTTAATATAAATGGGCAGGGGTTGATTAGTTCAGCTTACTACACAGAGAGAGATTATATAGGTGTAGTATCTTTGTTTTCAGTAATTTTATGATAGATTTTCTAGCTATTTCAGTATTAGTATGTCGTGCTGTATAGTACTTCTGAGCTATGTATAGCCACACAGGTATTACTTGCTGATGCTTTGAGTACATGTATGCAATTATGCAGACTGACTTTACTTTTTTAATTACTGTCAGTAAAGATAATTTTTTTTATGTTGATTTTCTTTAATCAGACGTTGTTGTCTTTAATTTTGTGAGCCCTCATCCCTCAATTAATGACATTTATTTAATTGGTAACTGTGTACAGTACCTAGAGAACATAAAATGCTTTATTGGAAATTAAAGCACAATTCCAAAGACAGAACTGAGTTTGTAGAGGGGGATTTAAGTCCTTTAATTTCTTTAAATTATTACATAATTAATTTTGTTTCTACCTTGTATGAAAGATAAATGTTTTGTCAGTTGTGCTGCATTAATTTCTGTTTCTTAGTCTGACTCATGTATAGTCTAACTAGCGTAACTAATTCCTTCTTTCTAGGACTTCATTTTACTTCCAGCCTACCAAGCCCTCTCTGACATATTGCCAAAATAATGGCAGATTTTGCCATGTGGCATGTCCTTTATATGTCAAGCCTATATATTAAATGTGGGAAACAACAATGATTAATTATTTCTGATAAAGTATCTCAAACTGTATCGAATTCTTGCAGGACTGTCTCTGCTATGTGGAGGCTGACGGGACTTTCAATACACAGGGTTTCACAGCAATGGCTCTGCTGAATTTTCATAGAACCATAGAATGGTTTGGGTTGGAAGGGACCTTAAGGATCATCTTAATTCCAAACATGTGGAGCCACAGGTGAATTTCTCTCACCTACCAAGAGAATTAGGGCAGTGAGGAAGGATGTGTGCTCTCATGAAGAGTAGTTCCCGGGGGAGAACTGAGTTGGGCAAGTGAGAGATATATCCATCTCCTTGCTTTATGACAGTATTAGGTGTGCTGTCTTACAGCCTTAGTGTACTTCTTCCCTGTAATTATGCATATAGAGGCTTCCACAGCTCTGGACAAAAGCAAAACAGCCGCAGCAAGTTTCCTCACCCTGCCCAAGAAGATTGTTACTCTCAAGACACGTTTATTTCATCTCTTTATCTTTCTTAGTTCTGTGACAGTTCTAGACTTACTCTACATAGTATAATAATGTAAAAACACATTTTTAAATGTGTCGAAATCTATAATAGCTATTCGGCAAGGTTTCTGTGAACAAATATCACAGTACCTTTCATCATCTAACTATATAGTTAATAAAGGAGGAATTTCACTCTGAAACTCTTAGTCAAATCTGCCCTTGATGGGGTTGCAGTTCTTTCTGAGCAGTTCATCTCACTCTAAGCAGTAGCTTGTGATCAAAAAGGTGTGGGTCTGAAAATTAACTTAGGTTTATAACCAATACTCATTAATGAGTTACTGTAGTCAGTGTATTCTTTCATTATTTTTTATTTTGCTACCAGCTCTTTTTAAGGGAATCTATTTCCACATAGCCTCAGTAATAATGACTGCAGCAAAAATGCAGTATACAGAGCCAACTTAAGTCCAACCGTAACTCAGTAGAATTAAACCAGGATTGTTTTTTCGTCCTCTGCAGTTGCTCCGTGTGTTTGAACACACTGGAAAAAATGAAAATGTAGTAAATGGTCTATATTTAATCTATATTCTGTGCTTCTTGGTATGGTGAGTAATGACAGCATACTTTTGCAAATATCTTAGCAGTTTATGAGATGAAATAGATCTTCCTGCTTTATTCTTGTCAAGAAAAAGAATGCAGTTCATACTGATCTTTCACTTGTATTTTTGAAACATGGAAATTACTTATTTCAGAAAACAAATAAAAGGTGTATAGATCTTTTTCTTATATGTACTCTGCTTCTCTTGGGATGTGAACGAGTCACAAAGGAAGGATCTGAAATACAACAACTAAAATGGAGTAAATACCTTCATCGTTGTCTTGCTTCTTTGTCAGTGTAGGTTTCCTGCATGGCTGGAATAAACTACTTTTAAGAGCATTAGAATATGTGCAGTTTACACAGCAATTTGGAATAAGGAAAACCACATCTTGCATACTAAGCTTTTGAAAAGAGTACTTTACTTTTCATGTTTGTTGCCTGTTTAATTAACTGTCCAGATTTATTGTGATACTATGTAGTATTCTGAAATAAAAAGGATATGGCTTGATTTTATTTTCAGAAATATGAATGTGTCAGGAGAAAAGCATGGAATGTGCAGACTATGAGAGACTTTTTCTAAAAACAAGAAAAATGTGGAAGCGCTTTTTTTTTTTTAACTTGGTATTATAAAATGCTATGAGAGTATGTGTGATAAAACATCAAGAGGGCATAGATTTGACAGCTTCCTACTGTGAATAGTTATTCAACATACATGTTTTGTGGCACGTGTTCTTGCTGAGAAAAAGCCAGCTGTTTCCATCGCCATGCTGAAAACTAAGCATTTTGTGCAACAGGTAGTGCATATGATAATTCTTTCATTCATCGATAGATTTATCATGTTTTAAATGTGGGAGGACCTTAGAAGTATGCAGACATTAAAAGTGAACTTTTTTACTGTGAACTTTATCCTTTCTTACATACTATTTTGGATGTTTACATCAGGTTCGTGATATTTAACCTAGCTTAAATAAAACCTCCAAATGCATACATGAAGAGAAAATAATTTGGTAATAGAGTATTCTTCAATCAAGCAAACAAAAATAAAACATCACAGCTGGAAGCTGAAGCTAGCAACATTCAGACTTGAAATAAAGTACAGATTTTCAAGTAAGGGCATTCATATCTGGAGTATTATACATGGTTATGTACCTTAATAATTGCATTTTAAAAAATATGAATTGTCTATTTAACATCAATAAATAAATACAATATTTATAATGCATTTGCATTCTGCAGAATTACCTCCAATGTATTCCACACATTCCTAACTACTTTACTGCTAGGATGACTATAGATAAAGTAAAATAGTTGGATAAGAACTCCTATACTGTACCAAAGACATTCCTAACCCTCCTTGAAATTGCTCCAAATACAGTGCTAGTCGTTATTGTCAAGAAATAGGTATCCAGCAAAGGACGGCAAATGACATTTGGAACAGCAGTAGGTGAACAAGGACAATCTACTCATGATTCAGTGCAGCTAACACTGCACTTAAAATATCAAATAAAACCAATTCAATTAGGAACACACCAAGTAGGTGAGTTGTGTGCTCCCCTCCTTCAAAGTCATTCTTCCAAAGAAAATTACAACAAATTTCCATTGGGGGCTATCTGTGATGCTCAGTTAGCACTGGGTCTTGCTCTCAAATGCCATAAATCATTTCCCCTTTAACACTTCCTCCCCAGCACTCCCATTTCAGGCAGCAAGAAACCACCACCAGAAATCTTGATGGCCAAGCATCCCAGGAGAATGTGCTGAGCTTTATTCACTAGGTCATTTTCTTTGTTTCTTTGTGTGCTTCTCAGAAAGTAAAAGTAATTTTTATGCATATGTGGCTACATATAGAGTACATGTGTGCTCATGTTACGTACGTGTTTGAATTATTATTATTTTTATTTTTATTCTGTTTAAAGAGCTTGATTCAACCACTGTTCACTGCGAATGAATCTGTGACCTTGTGGAGCTGCAGCATGCAAACGTCTTGGAGAAGGGCAGCCAATGTACAAAGGCTGCATTGAGTGTGTGGGCAGGCAGGAATGCTGGTACCAGGCGGCTCTCTAAAGAATGTTCTTTTGGCAGAAACAGCCATACTAAAAATGAGGGGGAAAAATGAATTCAAAATGCAGAACTGGCCTGCAGTTACAAAGTGATAAGAAAAGTTGGCTGTTCAACATGAGCTGCCAGTTGCATATTCTAAGTCCTTGCTATTCTCAGGCCCTCCTACAGCCATGGCCCTGACCAGTGTTTTGATACAGCACAAAGTGGCTGTTTATTGCTATTGACTGCTGAGGCCTGTGCTCCGAAATGCGTTCTGTCAACAGAATGTAAGTGAACTTGGCATTTTAAAGCTTGGCTGCTGCAGACGCGTAGATTTCTTGGAATTGCCATGCAGCAGGACCGGTGTTGCAGTCCCCAGCTCAAACTGAAAATGTTGCACAGGAAGACGTATCATGTGAAGGTCAGATTTACCTGAGATCCTGAGGGTTTTGTGAGGTTTTTTCTTCATTGTCAGCACAGTAAATATATCTTGTCCTTGCTCTGTTGCTTGTCAAAGGCTAGACCTTTAACTATCCAAATTTTTTTCAGTATGCTCCGTGTGGAAAAAAAGTCATTATTCGATGCAAATGGCCTTGACGTGGAAGGGAAATATGGCTGTGTATACAGTACATGATATTTTCATAAAAGGAGCAATCCATATCTGTGCTAACTCTGTGTTACACTAAGGATCTTTCTACTCTTTTGAGAAGTGAGTTTCTATGATTTTGTAAGATATCAGACGTATTGTTTTCTCCTGCTTCTGTAGGAACTACAGGAGGAAATTGATGCTCATACTGACATCTTCCACAACCTGGATGAAAATGGGCAGAAAATTCTGAGGTCCCTGGAAGGCTCTGAGGATGCAGCCCTATTGCAGAGACGTCTGGACAACATGAACTTCAGATGGAGTGAGCTTCGGAAGAAATCTCTAAACATTAGGTATGATCTGAACGTAAGCAAAAGCCTAGAGCTGATGTGTAAGGTGGACTGCTGTGTTTTGCCAGTATAAGGGTTTAATTTTGTTTCTGATAGCACTATTTCTGTCCATTTTTGAAATTATTTGTGCTATTTTGAATATTGGCTTAACTTTGTGAGAACGATTAAGTTTTTTGGTGTGAAAATTATAGTAGGGGATTAGGATTTGAGGCATATGATGAGGTTTTGTAATTACAGAAGGAGAGATTAGCATGTTTAAACAGTAACTACCCCCTCTGAATGTAAGCTTTTTCTAGAGCTGGGTATGACTTATCAATGAGTCATGAAAGAAAGTGATTAAACAACCTATATTTGTGATAAGCCTTATTTCTAAGGCTGCTATTTTCAGTGCAAAACTAAAAATAGCCTTGCAAATGAGAAGACACATTATTTAAGATCTGTTGTCAGGAGAGTGGACAGAATTACCAAATAAAATCCAGGGGTAAAAGGAAATCCATAGGTAGTGTCACGAGAGGAAAAACTTTTCGTTGCAAGGATAACTATAATAAATGTTAATGTTATGAACGCTGAAGCGGAGGTATAGGCTTCAATGAGCTGAAGATTGCTTTCTAAAAGAAATTCTCCAGGAAGCTTCTCTTCAGAAATATGATTTTTACAATAGGCAAAACAGCTCTGTTGCATTTAGTCTCGGGCATTTTTTCATTTGCTTGCTTGCTTGCTGTGTATTGGTGGTAGTTCAGAGGGCAGCAAAAGCCAGAAGTATTTTTCAAAGTAATGTATGAAATATTAGTTTTTTTCAGCTCAGGCCCTGAGGGAGGTCAATCTGGGTAATGACAAAAGCCATCTTCATAACATCAATCATTAAAAATAAATGAAGGATGTGAGGTTGAAAAGATACTAGTAGCTTGAAAAAAGAGAGACAAATTCCTCCTTTTTTTTTTCTGACGAGCAAAAGGAGAGGGATATAACCCTTTAAGATCTCTCTGACATTTTTATCTTCTTTTACCCATGAACTTGCCCAACTGCAGCAATGTTTGAGACAAGAAAAACAGTCAGTTGGCCAAATACCAGTAATTAAGTATAAGGAGCTTTCTGTCTTTGAGTTTTTGCAGTTCAATATATTGCTGCCATTAATCGAGTCAGAAATAGCAGCCCTAGTTGTAACGCAGTGACTTCTTGCATTAAACATTCAAAGCAACAGACCTCCTCCCTGAAATATTTGCTTTCAATAAAAGGCTCAAGGTGTTCAATAACTTATTGATTAGGATAGGAAACAATTCTTAAATTCTAAGACATTCAATTTAAATGTTGCTGGCCACCAGCCTGAATGAACAGGCTATTTGCAGTCTCTCTGCTTGGAGCTATTTCTTTCCATCACATACTATGGAATGGATTTCATCATAACTAGTAATGCTTACACAAAAGAAGTACAAGAGCAGAAATACAAAATGTCCCCCAGGGAGCAGTCCCACAAGTCTCCTTATTTAACATAAGTCTAGACTGCTGAAACAGAAGACCCATGATGTCGCTTGGCTTAGGTGGGCATTCTTTTCTAAAACCATTAGATAAAACATATGGCAGATATCAAGAGAAGCCAAGTTCATTTACATTATTACTTTTCTTTCATTTTGATAAGTCAGTACAGTTTATCCTAATAAGATCTTTCTTATAAAGACCTCATTTTTAAAAACTTTTTTTCTATTACCTATTTTGTCTGCATGTGCTCGAACACAGTTATAAGTATATGAGTGTGTGCACATAATGTATTTACATAAACACATATTCCGGAAGCTGAAAGAAAGGCAGAACAGGATGGGTTCAGGGAAACCATTCACCACACTGGAGAAGGTCAGAGCACAACAGCAGTAACAAAACTTTGAGTCACTCATTTTGCACTTTTTCCTTATAAAGCCAGACCTGGGGAAGCAGGGAAGAAGTGAAGTGCCTCCAGTTGCTGCCTTGTCTGCAGGAGGTGGAAGCTCAATGAGATGAACATGGGAGACAAGCTGACTCAGAAACTCGTCTCCTTGACTGTGTCCCCTCCAAAAGCGCTGTCTTCCTTGCTCTGGCTGTTGCTTCCTGCAACTCCCCATACAACATCCCTGCTCCTCTCCTCCCTCACTGCTTTCAAAGGCATCCTGGGGCTTCCCCAGCCCTCAGGGCCTGCAGGACCAGCCTCCCCCAGCAGCACTTGCTGTGAGGCAGTTTTGCCCCAGCCCACAACTGCCCTGTGAGAGCAAAGATCAAAAGATATCATGTGTCCCTCCCACATAGCCTTTAAGTTTGAAAAAGGAGACTTTTTTTCCATCAGCTCACAAACCAGAGCAGCTGAGCTTTCTGTCAGCCTATGGCTAACCTGTCCCTTGCCTTACTCTTTCCTCCCCACTCCAATTACCTGGTGTAAGAGGGTGGAAAGAAGACAGGATCCATAGAGCATTTCAAAGAAATACAACTGTCCTTTCCTTCAGCAATTCCTCATTTCCATATCCAAACTAAGTAATAAGGTCTTCAAAAAATTGAGTACATATTTATCACATTTCTTTATAGACCGTTCTATATGAGGTATAGGAGTAGAATTTTCATTGTCAGAAAATATGTGATTTTCTGTGTAATCTCTGAAAAAGAAGAGAAATGTTATATGAACAAAGCTGAAAGTTAAACAAAATATATAAAATAAAAGAAAATCTGTCTTTATTTTCCAGTACATTTTATCACTTCACTATTATGTAATACTGCTTTTGATTTTAATTACTAAGAGGAATTCTTATGTTACCTGGAAGTGAATTAGCAGTTTCTTCCCAACAAGCAATTAAAACCCAGCATATTCGTAAGTCTACAAAAATAAAATTTTAGTGCGCTTTGTCTATGGTATAAACAAAATTGAAGATTTGGTCAGTCCAGTGATGTTTCAGTTACATATTTTTTCTCCACAGAAAGCAGTTGCTGAAAATCAGTAGCTCAACACTTGATCCCAGTTTTAAAAAGCATATTTGCGCACACACATACACAGAGGAAATACTTAGAAGATACACTTATGGTGGAGACCTTGTTTGTACAAAGTAGTATTCTGTCTTTAAATTTTTCCAATGATTCAATTAGTTTCATTCACACCACTGTTCAAATGGCACAGACATTTGGGTAGTGTAAGGGGATTCTATTGGCTTTAACAATTTCCCCATGACTTTTTTGGGAAAGGATGGCATTGGTTCTCTTATCTCTCTTAAAGGTGAGCAACCACATGAATGTTGTGTGAGTTTGAGTGGTTTGTGTAGGGGTTTAGAGAAATGCTTGCTCTTCTCTGAGTTGAAAACTTCTCTGTACATTTCAGCTAATTAGTCTCCTAGTAATCCAGAGGAAAACTAAAAAGGAAAAAAAAGAGACATGGGAAAAGAATGGGTGTTTCAGGCCAGGACTGTGAAACCAAATTTAAATCAGTGTTGCCAGAATCTAATTCAAAGCTACTGAAGGTATTTAAAAATCATTAAGCTAAAGAAACACTAGGACCTTTCTCAGTAAATAAGTTTGTACAATTTGGTTTTTATTTTCACTGCGCCTGAATATATCTGATATTTAACACGTGCTTTCAGATCCCATTTGGAAGCCAGTACAGACCAGTGGAAGCGTCTACATCTCTCTCTTCAGGAGCTTTTGGCATGGCTGCAATTGAAGGAGGATGAATTAAAACAGCAAGCACCCATTGGTGGAGATCTTCCCTCTGTGCAGAAACAGAATGATAGTCACAGGGTATGATTTTTTTAAAAATTATCTTTTGGTCATTGCCTTTTGTTTTGCGGGTTAGTGCTTCATGAAATGGTCCTTGTTGGAAAAAGTAAGATACCCTTTAAAATACATTTTAGAGACAATGAAAACTGAACTTCTTACATGACAGTACTAGCTACAGTTTTCATACTCAGCTTAGATAATCAGCCCCTTGAAGAAGGGAGTATTTACTACCAGCTCCTTGGCTTTTTTGAAAAGCAACACAGTATTTTCATAGACCTGTCATAGACAACTACTTTTCGTGGCTAGAACAAATACTAACTTAATATTATTTGAAGATTAAATGAGTACTTCTGAAATTTTTTCTGGATCAGGCATTTAAACTTCATGTGTACTTTTTGAAACGCCATTTTGCTATTGATTTTTGGGAATGTTTGTGAAAAGGGTAGCTGATATCAGCCCTAATGCACAACTGTGTGCATCATGAAACTATTGTGATAACTAACTGTCTGTAGCTCCTACTAATTTCATCAAAGAATCCTTATGGAAAGGCAATAGCAGAACATCATATGGGGACTGTTTTAGACTAAGCTTTGTAGTAAAAAGGAACCTAAATCCAACACTTGTATAGGATATTTTAAAGCCACCAAATGAACAACCCCCAAAATAACACAGTATTGCTGAATAATTCTTTATACAAAGATTCACGCAGGCTTTTAGTGGTAAAGGTATGCTTTAAATATGTTTCCTGTGTTGACTGAAGTTCACACCTGTGTGATGCTAACCTAATGTCTGCTTTCAAGTAAACGGCTTTTAATTTGCTATACCGTTACAGTCTGTTCAGGTCAGAATGTGAAATCACAGTTCTAGTACCTCAGTGGTGCTTTTTTAGCAGTGCCATAAGGAAACTTATTAGGAAACTAGTGTCCTGCTAAAATAGAGCTGAAGAATTGCTGAATGAAGCAGTAAATGGGGAGAAAATGTTGTTCTGAAGAGAGGGAATAAGGAATCATGTGAAAGGTAACTGGGATAGCACACCCAACTTCAGCAACTCCTATCACTTATGAACTCCATAAAATCCTGTCTAGCCCTATGATAAGATTTCTTCTGTTTCTTTTGATGAAAACTTTAATCTGGGAAGCACCAGTTGATAACAGGTGTCCATAATAGAAACCACACCTCAACCCGCTAGGACAGATCCTGATTCAGTAGGAAGTTGGTAATATAGTGTCAGGGTTTTTTTTTCACAAAGAACAGTATAAGATCAAGGGCAAGGAACCTTACTGATATAAAGAAATTGTCCTCTCATCTTTAAAAGGTAAATGTATGTAGTGATTGGAATGAACCATAGAAGTGTTTCTACTTTGATATTCCTCCACTATACACTATGCCATTTCTTGGAATTAACTTGGATGTATTATTCTAGCTCTCCTCTCCTTTGTCTGCATGTGTCTCTAGTAAAAATAACGATGTTATGGGAGGTTTTTTTCCTCCTGTTTGGTGACCGAGTATACTTCAGTGTGACATCTAAAAAGTTATTTTGAACAAATGTGTTTTCTATTGAATAATTTAAATTGTCAGGCAGACAGCTTAATACTGTGAGAAGAGAATATTCCAAAAACAGTGGTCATCCTCTCAAAGCATTGTGCAGCATATATGTAACTTTCAGTTTGTGAAACTTGCCACAAAAGTTATTTTTTCTGAGGTTCCTAAATCTCTGATTTTATTGCTGAATGGAGAAATGTGAAATGGTACTATAAAATGAAATTTGATCTGGAATACCTCTGTTTTCTCCATTCATCAGTTAGCCGTATTACAAATATTGCTCCACTAGATTGTCCTACTTTGTGCTGAAGGACACATTTGAGAACAAATAGTGGGAAGATTGAATCTACAAAGAGAACATGACAATATCTTGCTGCTTTAAGTTATTGGGAACCCTGCGTTTGTGAGAAGTGAAACAAGTTATGGTTTCTCAAGGGCCTGTCTTTACCTAATGGCCAAAAAAGCCAAAGAGAAGGATGAACAAAAAAACATCTCACTGTCAGTGCACAATGCTTTTGTAAGATAATATAATGCTTTGCTGCAAGGAGCGGCTTGGTCACATTTCCTAGATCTTCCTTCTGGAAAGGTGATGTGTAGGATGTGTCTTTTTCACAAAACTTAACTTGGGACTTAAAGCATTATCACAGAAAGAGTGAGGCTAAAACATCCATGACTTTATGGGGCACCACCATCACTTTTTACCTTTCCCTCTGTGAAAGTTAAGGTATATGAAATGCCTGAAGTCTGTTCTATCTTGCTGTCTATAGCAACTTCCATGAAGTAGTTTTAAAGCTCCTGCAGAACGTTAGAATGAAAGAAACAGTATAGATGTTGCATTAACTCAGCATGACATTCACTCAAACCCTTTATCCAAAACAAGTCTTGAGCCAAAGCAAGAATTAGAGAGGATTTGTGTAGAATTGTTACAACAAAACTTTTGTCATCTGAATAATATTTGAGTATTTGAAAACATTACCTTTCCTCCTAGATCGAAGAAATATTTTTTTTCACCTGGAGAAATTACTTCTCATAAAATTGTAATATTGTATATTGTTCTGCAAGCTATTCAAAATCTTCCAAGAATTCATCATAAGGGTGGCAAGTCACATGGACTGTGTGATCTCTCTGTCACTCACCAGTCAACTGAAGTGTTTAAAACTTTTAGGGATGACAAGTGTTGCGTAGAAGTAAGGTGTCATGAAAGGGTGCAAAATGACTTCACAAAATACATCTCCTTCTCACTTCTCCTTTTTGATTGTATTCTTTCCCACATGCAGATACATAGAGACACAAATCTTTGGTTATCATGTCTAGTAGCAAAGCTAGAACATTTTAGTTCCTTTTAGAAGTATGGGTTCTTTCCTTTTCCTGTTCTGTGTCGCTTCTGTAGTTTAAGATAAAGCCTTTCTAGTTGTGGGTATTCTGATTCCCTGTGGAAAAAAGAACAAAACATAATCCTTGAAATTAGGTTACCCTATCTGCTCTTCAAAGATCTCTTACAGAGAAGGAGGGAAAAATAATCAGTGCAGAACTCTGTCGACTTCAGGTTGTCTTTGAAAAAAATATATGTTTGCAGCTTGGAGTTTTTCTACTGTATTTTTTCGCCAGGCACTAGGGACTTTCTGTTACTATAATAGTTCCTTTTAGAGAAACAGACATACAAAGGCAGTATCTGAATGAACAGCTTAGCTCATTTCTGAGCATAAAAAAAATGCTTTTAAAAGGGCTTGCACCACAAATGTAGAAATATCTAGCTTAAAACTGCACTGGAAAGCTGTTTTTTTCAAGAGTTTCAGAGTGTTGGATGTGAAAGTAAAGAGTAGTTAAATTTTGGTCTTGAGAAAAAGAACCTGCTGATTGTTCATTTTATTCTCCTGAATATCAGTTCTGGAAATCAGTCTTCAGTAAACAAGTTAAGTCTCTACCTGTTCTGACAAATCTTTTAAATGATACAAACTTCCAGCTTTGGTCTTCCTATATCAGTACAATGTCTTTCCTTCTGTGAAGAATTTTGTTTGCCAGGTAAAGCCAGAAGTGAACCCAGACAAGTTCTTCATTGGAGAAGAGAAAAGGCCTCAGCAGGGGAACATTATTTATAAGCAGTTTAACTGATTGCCATTGAGAAATGGCATGATGAAAGCAAACACGATTTTATGCCTGAATCCTTTTTCTAAAGCAGCGTTACAACTGATTTTATTTTTTTTTCCCCTCAATAATGTAATTTAAAGGGAAAAAAAACATATTTAACCTTTCTATCTTTTAGAAGACCATCTGGAATACCTCAGACATTCATAGCAGAGATGAAAAGAAGTCGATTCTTATCAGAATGCTCCTAGTTGCCAAGATTGGCTTTAAAAATTTTAAGAGTAAGATTCAGATGGAAATTTCAAATGCTTGAATCTATGCCAGAGGAGAGCTTGAACTCAGCTGAGAAAAGAGATATCCACTCAGTCAAAATCATTGTTGCATTATAAATGTGAGGTGCTTTTTAGACAAGGCAATTTGGAATTTATCCCAAATACACCCATATAACCGCTATTTTTTTGGACTTAAATATATATGTAGCAGGTCATTTTGTTAGTTTTTGGCGTCTGAAGAAATTGTTTCTGTGCCAAAGTCTTAGAATGTGTGTGTGTGTGTGTGGGATGTGTTAGTCAATGATAAAAAATACTGCTCTTCAACAAAACATTATTTCATTATCTTACAATTTTCTTTGCTTACTCAGTGTCATAATAATGTTTTATTGAAATAATATTAATAACTGTGTACATGTTACTATTAATCTCTGTTAAGTAACTTAGGCGTCATGCAGATAGCCTACTTTTTTCTTTCATTCTTTAAGAGTTTCCACATCTTCCGCGTAGTGGTTTTATTAACAGCATAAATAGCATTATGAATATTGAAGTTAATTATTAACAATTCCCTGGAAACTCATTCACTTGAGATCTATAGCAACGGTGTCTAACAAGGGCTACAATTCCTGCTTGAACACAATAACCTTTTCTGGTGGCACATTTGATATCTCCTTTTCAAAATTGAGGTCAAACCCCATTTTTAAAAAGCATTCTGGCTGGGAAACATCTTGAATTAATTTAATGATACTCTTTCTCTTTGAAATTCATTAAAAGGAAAAATATCTGCTTTTATAATAATAGAGATTAATGTTAGTTTTACTAATGGAACTCTCTTCTCATTATATTTTCATCTTTCAATTTAAACAATCTGTGTTTCTCCATCTAAAGAGATTTAAGGACACCCATGAGGAAATAGTGGAGGTCTGAGATAAGCTGATCAATATGTGCATTATTAAAATGGTGGACAGAATGCCATTACCACTGTAGTGTTGATGACAAATAGAGATGCTTAAATAAAGTAGTTTACTTGTTTTTTTGTCAGGTCATACATTATGCACGTTCGATTTCCTCTACAGTCACCACAAAGTGTGGAAGAAGTTAAGGAATTCAATGGAATTAGCCTAAAATCGTTAGCTGTAAATTAGACATTCATTTAGGCTAATTCTGCTTTCAATGATGATCTGCTTATTATAAAGATGTATTTGTCAGGGCTCTAGATAGATAAATTCTTTTTCTTTTTTTTTTTTTTCCCAAAAGAAGAGAAAGTGTCATCTCTTCTTACTTACCATTGTTATTGGTAGTGTGTACATATTTCACAACAAAACTTTAATCAGAAAAGCTGACTTTATCTTCATACAGTAAGAACATTTTTTGCAATGGGATAGTATGAAATGAACATTCATTATTTTTAATGCTGTTCTGTGCTACTGCTTCAGTACTGCTTCAGTCTCATCATTTTTTCATTCTCTCCTTTTTAAATTTCTTATACTGAAATATATTTTAACTCACTCGGTAGAAGTCTGCTGATCGAAACTCAGGAAGGCAAGAATTGTAAATAGATCTTAACAATGTAGTGTGTACTATTCTAAAACTCAAGATTTACAGACTATAATTGCATCCACCAGCTCCAACATCCGTAACGGAAAAGTTGGAAAACAAAACTTTTAACACATTGGCTCACTGTTTTCCTTTAATAAAAGAGAAAGAGACTCTTTCCATTTGTCACTACATATAAAATATACAAATTCAAAAAGTTGTCGTTAGCATTTCTCCATTGTCTTGAGAAGACAGATACAATGATTCCTGCTCATGCACTTTTTGGGGTGCACTATGCATATTTTATTATCTTGCCCTTGTTCTGTTGCACAAGAAATATTGGAGGAATGTGGTTTTAACCCTCTTTTGGAAATATAAAGCCACTAGGTGTATTTGTTTGGTATGGTTTTATGCAAAAGCAGTACAAGCTGAAAAAAAGTACTTAGTGTCCTTCTCATTTTTTGTACATGTACATAGCTATGGTTCCCCTGACTACAGCAGCAGCACTACTTCTTCCCAGATACATAGCTCAAAGGCATTTCTGGCTTTTAAATAAGTTGGTGTAGTTCTGTGCTCCCCTGGAATACCTGTGACTCCTTCCTGCCATTGGTGTGTGTGGGCAGAACAGACCTTTGTGCATGAACCTCCTGTTTTATTGGTTCAGGGCATACACATTTCTCAGAAATAATTTAGCTTCGAAGATTTTTATAAAGTACATTGTATCTTTAAGCTGTTATAAAATTGTAATGTTTAAGAACCAATATGACTGTCACTTTTAACATTATCAAATGAGAGCAAAGCACACAGTCCATGGGGGAACCTTTTAAGTTATGCTACCTGCTGGCTTGCTTAGGCTGCAGAGCTGCCACACTCTAGTGAGACAGAATGATGTGAGGTGAGGTGAGCACGAAGGATAATTAAAGGAATCGATTTTCCTCATTTGGAGGCATGAAAAAGGCTTATTAGATTTCCTCTTTCCGTTGCACTTCATGCAAGAGTCAAGCACAATTTATAAAAATTTCTTAACCTAAAAATGTTGAAGTTAAGGAGTTATAAGCTTGGAGTGACCCCACACAGTTTTTATGCAGAGCAACGTCCAATGGTAGCTTACCTGTTAATATACAGTACTCTTCTTTATTTGTGAAAATCAGTGTTGATTCTTCAGGGTCAACTTAATTGTTTAAAACATTTAGCAATAACAGATATTAATTAAACAATATATTCCTCTATGATAGCAGATACACTCTGTGTAAGGATCCCAGTCCCATTGACGTCCATGACACAAAATTAACATTTTTTGGTTTGTTGTTTCCTTCAGGAAAGCACACTTTGCTAAAGGATTTTCCTGATTCACGTTTACAAACATTATGGTCAGTTCTTGACCACTTAATAAAAAGTTTAGTTATCGCTTTCTACAACTACCTGAAAGGAGGGTGTAGCGAGGTGGGGGTCGGTCTCTTCTCCCAAGTAACAGGCGATAGGACAAGAGGAAATGGCCTCAAGTTGTGCTGGGGGAGGTTTAGATTGGATATTAGGAAAAATTTTTACACTGAAAGGGTTATTAAGCATTGAAATGGGCTGCCCAGGGAGGTGACTGAGTTGCCATCCCTGGAGGTATTTAAAAGACGGGTAGACATAGTGCTTAGAGATATGGCTTAGTGATGGTTTTTGTCAGAGTTAGGTTGATGGTTGGACTAGATGATCTGAAAGGTCCCTTCCACCTAGACAATTCTATGATTCTATAGTTACAGTAGAATAATGTAGTTATTTCCTTAAGTTTACTTTCCTGAAATGTATTAAGAATTTTTTACCTGTGAGTGCTCATATTATAAACTGCAGGTATGATTCTCGTTATTAGTTCTGTTAGGTATTTCCTGTACAAAGCATTTAATATCAAACATAATTTGAAGTGTAATGAACTTTTAAATATTGAATTTATAATATTTCATAAGTTTGCAAGAAACCCAAATTTTGTTTCATAATTAATTTAACTGAATTAGTGAATTTATTATGTAAGACACCTATATAATGCCTGCGTTGTAAAAAGAATTTTCCCTGGAGTAAAATATGTTTCCCACTCATGGCACGTGGCTCTCCTTTTTGCAGTATTGTGTTTTGTGTTACATTTCACTATAATTATTTGCATATTTTACCTTTATGCTACTTGAAAACAGTGTGCATTCAGTATTATTTCAGAAATAGAGAAGAAAATGTTGAAATAAACCAGTGGTAAGGACTGTTTAGAGAAATCCAGTACAACATGCAAAAGACCTAATACAACGTGCAACCCATAGGCAGGTTTCATCTGCATTTTTGTGTGGGGAACATTAGGATTCAGATGAATGGCATCTTAAATTCTCTTTAACCAAAAAAAAGCCCAAACAAACCCCAAGCAAAACAAAACGAAACAGAACAAAAAACTTGAGATATGTATACTTTCAGTAGCCTACCGAAACTTCAAATATCAACTTTGAGACTCTTACTCATGGTCTTTTTAAAAGCAGGGAATAGAAGAGAGATAGTAAAACAAGCTGTTGCTGGAGAAAGAAAAATGCAAATAGGAAAGAGGAAGAAAAGGCAAGAAAGGAGACAGGTGCCAAAAAGCATGACAGGAAAGGAAGAGATAAAAGGGAGAAATACAGTGAGTGACAGGAGTGACAGTACCACTGAGCAATGTTAAACGTAAAGATATGTAAGTTAATAATAAATTCTGATTAAAGCAAGTAGGAATTAACTATTTCATAAAGACTACTTTCTGCCTGTTAATTTTTACTCATGCATGCGTACATCTAGGATAGATCATATTACTGAATTTTCACCTTGGCCTTGATTCTACATTTCAGAAATCTCAGTTCATGTAATTTTGGAAGAGATGCATCTACACCACTACTAGAAGAGAGGGCTACGATTTAATATATTGAAATTCTTTTTGTTACTAATGGTTACGGGTTAACATGTCAATATACATAGGTCCTTTTTTTTTCCTTATAACAGTTGCCAGCAGCGGTATCAAAGTGGTAGCTGTAAGGCATATCTGATTTTCCTTTGCATTCTGGTAAATCTTGCTTTCAAGTACCATTAGCTATGCTGGTGTGGTCCAATATAGAGCCAGCTGAAGACTTGTCCCTTGTAGCGAGGTTTTGGAGTTGACCCTGATGTTAATCAGCAAAAGGGATCCCTCTCACAGTGAAAATTTGATCAGCAACCTTGGATACTTTGCAGCATGCTGACGGTACATTTGCTCCTTTGAATACAATGTGATTTCAGGTTAAGGAAAAGCTGATTGTCTCTTCTACATGTTTTTGTAGCTACTGGTAATACACACGTGGAAGCTGCTGTTGAAAATTTTGTTCTTAAATTGACAAAAACAATGGCTAGCACTAGGTATTTCATTATATATCCACTTAAAATAATTTTATTTCATCTCTCAGACTTTCAAAAGGGAGCTGAAAACAAAAGAACCTGTTATCAGGAGTGCGCTTGAGACTGTGCGAATCTTCTTAGCAGAGCAGCCTGTGGAGGGACTGGAGAAGCTCTACCCAGAACCAAGAGGTAATTGAAGAAAGAGATGGTAATAACACATTGCTGGAAAGATCAGTGATGATCAGTGATGATTAAATAAATTCTGCCAGCCGCTGTGAAAGCGTTCCTTTTACACTCCAAGCTGAATGTCGGCATTCATAAACTAAGCTAAAAATACAGATGAAAAAAACCCTTAGCTGTCCTTCTGAACACTGTGGCACTAAATAGGCATGCATATTTATAAGCAGATTTTGAAACTGGCTTTAAACCTTCAGGACCTGTCTATAACTACAGGCCCATTTGGGGTCTGAAAGCTGCAATTTAACCTAAAATTCAACTTGTAGTCTCAGTACTACAGAAGCTCCAAAATCCACTCAATTACAGCAGAAGTTTCAGCATTTTTATTATTTATGTATGTGCAGTATTATTTTGCTGAATCAGGACACACTTAATAAACATACAGCTATACCTTGCATGTTTATGTACTTAAATGCATATTTTGGTGATCTGTATGTCAAGATTTAAATTTGTTAAGAGATTTTCAAATGAGAATACATTAATAAAGTACATTTCACAGGTGTCTTTGGTTATGAATAGTTTCTTACTGAGCTTTGAACTGACCTAGATGACGATTATTTTTCTTCTAAGACGAAATATGTCTTAAAAGCCTCTTGGCTTTCACATTTAGAGCTGTCACCTGAGGAAAGGGCCCAGAATGTCACTAAACTTCTCCAAAGGCAAGCCGATGATGTCAGAACTGAGTGGGATAAGCTGAATCTACAGTCTGCTGACTGGCAAAAGAAGATAGATGATGCTCTTGAAAGACTGCAGGGCCTTCAAGATGCAGTGGATGAACTGGACCTGAAATTACGCCAGGCTGAAGTGTTCAAGGCATCCTGGCAGCCAGTGGGGGATCTGCTAATTGACTCTCTGCAGGATCACTTAGAAAAAGTCAAGGTATGTGTCAGTATATCAGTATTTCTGAGTGTAAAATAATTGTCTTGTTCATTGTGTGAGTTCCCAAATCAGGAATTATTTTCTAAAATGAGAAATTGATAGTTTCATATCATAGTGATTTGCATTTTTAAAAAAAGGAAGTACATATAAAGAGTTTTATAATTTTTGCAATTAAAATGGAATGTTGCTAACATGGGTAAAAAGCACTAAAGGAATGTGTAAATATCCTCAGCACACTCACCGTTCACTCAGGAGATGCAGAGTTAACATTAAAGAAAGCAAAATAGAATAGATAGGAGAATAGATGATCAAAGTATAGAAAATTAATTCTGTTCTTTACTATGCTTCTGTAAGTATGATGAGTACATAATTGCGTCTATACTTGTAAAGTAGAATTTAAATAATTTAAAGTATATGGGTTTGTTGTTTTGTCATGATGGTGGCATGTGCTGTCTTATTTGATAACCAGGCCTCATAACATAAGATAGTTTTAAAAAAAAACAACAACCCTGGAAAAAGTGTCATTATTTTCTATACCTTCATGCTTATCTGCTTTCAGGTGTTGTTTCATAAAATCATTGCTTATTGAGAAACTCATGAGGACTTGTCTTCTTTCAGCATGACTGCCATGGCCAGACTTTAGAAATACTACAGGATTGCTTCAGCTAGAGCACAACAGAGGCAGTTGCCATTTTGATAAGAATAAAGTGCGTCTGGTCCATTCACATAAATGGGACTCATCAGTCATTCTGAAAGAGACCTGAGCTGACTGTTGTTTTGTCTAGTAGACCATTAGGAACTAATGAAGAGGAAATAGAATGATTAATAGCAAGAAAAAATGCCTTTAAAAATCAAATGTAGTTTATAAAAAAAAAAGTCCATGAGTTTTAATCACACAGCAAGTTTAATGAGTGTCCTATACAAATATTATACAAGCAAAATGAAGTACCTGCTAGCTGATCAACAGTTAGCTGTAAAATTTGTTTGTCTTCATTTAAATTCATTAATGAACAGAAGAGATCTATTTATGAATTCTCAGAAAGTACCTTCTATTATAGCCATGGGGTTTTTTTGTGATTTTGAACAAGATATTCTGAACAGAAACACTGAATCCCTGGTATTACTGGAAAACAAAGTCACTTAATTCTAAAGCTGTGACCGTAACTGTTAACTCCATAATTATAGTGCTGAATCCCATTACAGTTTAAAAAAAAAATAATAATCCCTCCTAGAGGACATAATGAAATTCTAATAACGGCCATGAGTAAACAGAAATCTTAACTCCTATGAAAATCCAGAGATACTGTCATTTGGCAGATGTCTGCTTATTCCTTATGAAGTCTTAATATTAGGGCCAGACAGAAACCAAGACTTCTGTTTCAAGATTTAAAATTTGATGCTACAACCTACCCTGATTTTTATCTCATTTGTACCATATTTACTTAAAATATTTATGAATATAGGTTGTCATAAGACCATACTGTAAAATTATCGGCTAAATGGTAAATGAAAAAAACATACAGAATATATTCATACCTTTATAAGCTATAACCTTTCATTTCATATATGGCAATTATAGTCTGCTAGGTGTACACACATGGTGATATTGTGCTTTCAGCACCTTCTAAGTGATCATAATTAGCTTAGGTAATATAAGAACACAATAGGCCAAAAAACCGAATAATATAAACTGTGTGAGGAGTACACTAATTGTCTGAAAATGTGCTATTTAGAATGTATGTATTGCTCTAACGAAATGTAATTCCAACATAGATACTGAAGACAAATGCATGTTCCAACTAGGCAATGTAAGTGTGTTTGTGAAATTAATAACTACCAAGAAACCTGCAACTGTGTCTGCAATTTGAAGGCCTACATAAGTCTGTATGTTTTTAGGTTTTGTAGGTTTTTACCTCAGTTAATCATATTTATGACATACATAGTTTTTCTTGGAGTGAAATCTGTTTTAGAAAAGTGGTAAAGCAAGACCAATAATTTAAGTAGCCCTAAAATAGAGCATGTAAATCCTTAAAAAGTTTTCAAGTTTGCATTTGTCACATGCGAACTGGCTAGACTGTAGAAACTTTGATCTAATCCTTTATATCCTCAGCATATCTACCTAAAGTGTACAAATATTTAACATATGCTCACAACCCCAGCCTTAATTGCTGGGATTAATTTTTTAAAGCTAGAAAAGAGGATTTAACGTAAATATGTTATCTGTGACAGGAGCAATAAGACATGATTTAAGCCCATTTTTATGTTGAACATATTTGTTGGATAGCAAGTTCATTTCTGATCCTGTCTTGATAAGTTTAGATGTAACCGTTATTACTATCTCAGTAATAACAATCAAATATAGTAAGTTTTTCTTCCCCCCACCCCCCCTATTTTGTTTAAATGAAACCCAAACAATTGGGAAGCTTTTTTTTTGGTGTCTTTCATTTCCACAACAAGATGTAAGAGAAAGATTCTATTTTGGCTGCTTTTGTACAAGAAATTAAAGCAAATCTAGACCTTTCTACAAAATGTGATGCATATTTATTTTCTTCATAGGACTTAAATAACTACACAAAATAAACTTTCAATAACAGTATTATATTCATAGTTACTAGTAAACAAAATTGTTGCTTTCAGAGGAAATTAGTTACTAAAAGAATTGCTAGTCTAATGCCTGAAATTCTTAATAAGATTAAGAAAGCTAATATGGGAATATTTACTAAAAAGAATATGTGGAATTGACTCAAAGCATTAGCTAGGTAAGCAGCAGTGTCTACTTTGCATGTGCTGCAGAAATAAGAACATGATTCCTAGTCTAAAGTGGAGGTCCAATGGTGGAAAGGATGAAGGGGCAAGAGAGATTTCTGGTAGCGTAATCCCCCAAAATGTTGTATGCATATGAGAATGGAAATGGAAAATTAGTTAAATCTGTTACATAATTCCTAATGTGCAATTTTAAAACTTACCTCATAATATTCAAGACTGGGAGAATCACTGAAACATTTGACTCAACTCTGCAGATTTTAGATGACTTTGATGTCTGTTATTTGGCCTGTATAAGCTGGTTTAACACATGCCTGGTTACTACTGTTTTCTTCTTGTTCCCATTAGTAATAGATTCAGTTAAAGGTTAAGTACTTTTCTTTTGAAAATGTTTTAATTAATAGGTAAATTTGTTGAAGAAGACACCAGTTATTAATAACTTTTAACTGAAGGCTATATAAACAATATTCTTTATAAATTATTTTATCAGCCAAACATTGTCAAATTGATACATTATACATCTCTCTTCCTTGCTTTCTCTTTTATAATGTGTATCACAATGACTGATGATATTACAGTGTGAGGGAGAGATTACTCTCTATACATCTAAGCACCTTCTGAGCAGATCTTCAAAATATCGGTCACATGTGATTGCGTTTCTTGCAAATCCTTCTCCTAATCGGGATCACAGTAGCCTTCCGAAACCTAAGCTGATGAATAACTTCCTAGGGAATGAGTTTACCCAGTGCCATTTGTCACTGTTCTCTTTAGCTATAGTTGCTGGAGCAATTAAGGTCAAGCCGTAACGTTGAACTGACACAAAATAACTGATCCTTGATCAGTATCAATGGATTATTAGTACAGATCCTTGGTGGTCTGTATTAATGTACCAATTGGTATTCATCTCTGATTCTGAGGACAAGAGATAAATAATTTTACATTCCTCCTCCAAAGAACACAACCTGGACTACAGATGACCTAGAACCAAAATATTGTCAGACTTCTCTCCTTCTCTGTCCTCTGTTATTCTCCCTTTTTTCTTCTCTCATCTGGGTGATCTTATCTGCAGACTGAAATAAAACTTACTTTCTTAATAACACATATTCTTTCTCTCTTCCAAGCATACCTTTCTGTCCATTAAAATCTAAACTACCACTTAACTGTCTTAAATTCAAATCAAGACCAAATAAATCTATTAAATGTCTCCTCATATCCGTTGACTGATCATTTTGATTGTAGCTCGGATCATAGTTTAGACATGACCTGGGATTTCTACTTCTTTCTGCAGCAAATCCAACAGATGCTTTCTTCTTGCAATTACTAACAATTTTTTCTCCTCGTCAGAATGCCTGGAACACTTAAGGTCACGTGAGACCATCACTCAGTTTTTATATTATGCTATTCCTTGATACATACAGTCATACCTGCCTCACCCATTCGGTATTTTATTCAAAGAGCCATTCCAGGAATTGATAGCAGAACCACCTTTCCTCTCCTTTTTCCCCAAAAGACCCTCCTTTGCTCCATACCAACCAAAACCTTGATAGTGGTTATGCTGCTAGCGCAACAGTCCGTACATGTCATGCTGATACCTTCTCACTGTTTTGATGCTTGTCTGTAGACATCTGCTGAGAAATACTAAGAGGAGTGGATGCCGTTGAGTATTCAGAAGTGTACCCTTAGGAAGTTTTAGATTTTTATACTTTTGTATACTTTACACTCTGAAATTTTTTTTTTAAACCGGAGGCCGCTATTTTGGAATGTTGTGCACAGAATTTTGTGACTGAGAAGGCAATTTAATTTTGACGGTGTGGTTTATCTGTTACTAAATGTAGTTCAGACACTCCAAGGTACTTATGAGAGCACAATACTTTCTGATGGCAGTGATATTCTACCATATTGCTAGTGGCATGTAACTGCTTCAGTTTTCTGTCATAGACAACCCTGTAAGTTGTCTTAAACAACTTAAACTCAACACTGTCTAAAACGGCAGAGCCTCTAGACTCCATGGAGGATATAACTCCTTTTTTTTTTTTATTCTTTTTTAACCACTGCAAAATAATAATAATAAAAAATAATCAAGAACAGGCAGTAGTGTCTGTGGTTTCTCTAGTTCAAAATAGAAGTGTATATCTCAAGAACACCTGCCAAATAAAAGCTGAATTGTGTAGCCCTATATTCAATTAATCCCGTTCTGTTATAGAATGATTTTTTCTCCTTCATCGTCACATAAAGAGAGCACCTTGACTCAATATGATGATTTTAACTGTAAAAAGTAAAAGAGAATTTAGTGACGTAAGTAATTTCCTGTGAGCAATTTTCACGGAAGTCTTAATCTTTCTTCTTAAGAACTGCGTGTTGTTCTTGCAGATTCACTTTTACAGTTACAAATAAAGCAGTTGCATGGGAAGACTATGGACTTTGAATATATATTATGAATTTTAATATATTTAATGTAACAAGTGTATTGACAAAGGCTGTAAGAATCCTTTTAAATTCTTTTGTCACAGCCTATTTACAATTTTAATACAATTTCTACTAATTATTTTCTACAAAATTGCAAAACAAAAGGCAATGAGAAATTCACGAGTACTGCATAAGTAACCCTTTTTTTCTGAGAGGTCAGGCCTGAATTATACGCTGTTTAATTCAGAATTTCTTTGGCATAATTGAGAGTTGTAGCCAATTGTATGTTACTGACAAATGTTCACTGGGAAGAGTCCACCTGAAATTTTTTCTAATCTGTAAACTGAACAGAGTTTGCAATTACGCATAGATCAGAAATGAACTGATCTGCTCATCATCTACTCTGAAATTACTTTCTATGTGCACTCAATCCTTTTGTCCCTTGTCATCTCTTTTCTAAATGAGACAGAAAGTAAGACAACCCCTTAAGATAATTAGCTAAATATCAGTTGTCTTCCTATGTGGCCACAGAAAGAAAAGAAATAGATTTGGCAAGGTTAAGATAACATATTATTACAAACACTCCAATACTAAATCAGCAACCTCGATTATTGGACACTGAATGATCATAGGCAGTTTGTTAAAAAAAAAATGAACAAAACACCTTATATATTCTTCTGTACTTCATTTTGGTACTGTTTAGCTACTGCTGTGCTGAAAAGAGATATTCCAGAAAAGTGGACTCTTACAGTGCTATTTTGAGGGAACTGTGCTGAGAGCTGCCCACAATGGAGAATCTGAGAGCGAAGCAAGTTGTTGAATTTCTAATTTTTGTTCTCCTTCATAGGAAAAAAAAATAAATCCCGAATTATTTGAAATGTTTAGGTAATGGATAGTTTTCTATCCTTCCTGAAGAAAGAATGTTTTTTGTAAGGAATTAGTAGGGATCACTTACAAGAAAATGAATGAATGACACGTAAAACCAAGACAATAGTCCACATTCATCCCCTCCTAGCAATTAAGCTGTATACTGGACATGAAGAAATCAGTTTTAAATAAAACCATAGAAACTATGCAAGAAATAATTACCTGGAAGATGTATTGAATAACCAGAATTTCCAAGCAGCTAGATATTGATAGCATTACTAGATCCATTTAAAGCAAATTTTGATCAGATTGTAATATGATGCCTATGCTCCTGTAATTTTTTGCTAGCATGAAATAAAGCTATGCATTAAGTTCAGCTAGCAGAGCTCATGCAGTCCAGTCTGCAAAGTAAAATGATGCTACATATACTGCGACTTTTGAAATCTTTTTTAATTCTCCTTCTTTACTGATAGTGCCTAGCTATCTTCCTTGAAAAAACAAACAAACAAACAAACAAAAAATCCAAAACAACCCACCCAACAACAAAAGACAATATTTATTTTTCACGTGGAAGTCTGAATTTATATCAGCAAACAGCAAATTACTGCTATTTGGAAGTAAATTAACTTGCCTGGTATTCTGAACAAACTTACTTTTGTTCTACATGAGAACACGTAATTTTTTTACATTGACTAGGTATCTTCCTGCATTATTCCAAGCCCAACCCCTATTTTGCTTCAGATTTCTACCATGTGTAATGACTGGAGTTTTTTACGTGCAACACTGGTTGGTTTCATTGCTGCTACAGAAATTTGAGGAGAAAATTTCTATTTAGCAGATTTTGCAGCAGGCAAGCCTACTGAAGTAAGTATCGTTTCAACAGTTTCAGTACTCATAGACTAGGCTGTCTTTTGACAATTTACAAGCATTACTCCCTACTATAGCTATACTCCCTGTTATTCTTAGATTTTAAAACACCAAAAATACTAAAGCATTCCATATACAGAATTTTAGAATATGAATTAAGTTTTGATTATGTATTTTTAAATTCTTTGTACAATTAAAAGATGACAGCATCCATTGGTTGACAGCTGCATAGGAAACTATTTGCCTGCAGCGTAGGAGATGGAGGTGTCAATGTTTGCTACAGACTACAACTGAAGTAATTACTGTTACAAATTCTTCTCAAGTTTACCATTTCATACATACATCATTCTGTGGTAGAATCATGCAATTATTATGATGTCTCCTTAGACTTCTTTGAAACATATATACATTTTTTCAGTTTATTTTGAAGCCAGCTGTCACCACCAAAGTCTATAATCAATCTGAATTAAATTGTCCTATTTCCTTTAGTAAGTCTCTTAATAAGTTCTGTGATTTTTAAAAACTCATTCATACAGAGTAGCCATTTCCTCCTAATTCATTTGCCAGCTTTCCAAAAGACAAAAAATCATCCCTGAGAAAATTAGAGATGATCTCTATAAACAGCTTTCGTAGGTGTGAAATATTTGTAGACTAGAGATTGTTCTAAGTAAGATACTATAAAAGGAGAAGATGATCTAATGGCATTCTAGAGGACTTTAAGGTTTTAAACATATATACAGTCAATAAAAACAGAATTTACAAAATGGCAAAGACTCTTCCACAGCTGTTTTAATTCTAATATAAACTAAAGCATCAGTAGAGTACATCAGAACATAATAAACTTTATTTTAAAATAAACCAAAACCATATTTAAATTCACTGGAACACTTTGACATCCTACACATGTCCTTGCTATATAGAATATTTTTGTAAATTTAAAACTCTGTGGACTTTTCTATAATGAAAGCAATGGTTGAAGTTTGTTGAATTTGTTAACGAGTCAACTTTCAGGATGCTGTAAAACATCAAAGACGCTTCCGCTAACTGCATTACGTAATTGGTCATACAGGCAGGTATCTTGTTTTTACCTTTTCTTTTAAAGGTAGTTTTATACAACAGAGAATTCAGTAGGGTTGTTCGGTTGTCACTATTGGAGGCAACATTTAATTTTCTAAGGTTTGTTTGTAATATGAAATTGGGTTAAAAACCATGGAGTGCTTCATCATGTAGTTGTACCAGCTGAAGTTAGTTCTGCTATGCTTCTTAGCTTGTACGAGATGAAAGTTACTCGGTTGTGTCCTGTGGTCTCTTAATCTCATTTTAACAGTTTATGAATGAATTTATTTTCTCACATGAAAAGAACTATAATCACAAGTGGTTATTTAATATGTAATAGTCAGGTATTTGAAACTGATACAAATTTAATATAAAAGTCTCATCTGTCTTATGTTGTTGCTGTGTAATCAGTCACACAAAATTGGAGAGTTTGTTATGGCAATAACTATGACCATAGCCAATATCTAAGCCCATTTTAAATACCTGAGGCAAGCCGTCATTCCTCTTCTGCTGACTCCTTCTGCAATTAACTATATATTTTTGATCTCATATTAAGATGCTACCATTTTAGTTATAGTGAATGTTTTATGGAGACTATATTACATAGGTTTTTTGTCTATATCAAACTACATATTTTTAAGGAGCGACTACAAAATCATTTTCACGTAAGGATAATAAGAAAATGATGGGCAGGCAGAGAAGTGAAATCTTAGAGCAGTCTTTTAAAACTAAGACTGCTCTTGACCACACTACTTATTGGGAAACATTAATTCTGTTAACAAAGACCCTTGGGTTAAGTAGTACTGTTAACTTTTCCCTGACAGTAAGTATAGAAAAATTCCTGAACTCTAAAGAAGAGAAAAAGCTAACCAGTAAAAAGTGGAAATCTTTTCTACCTCCAACCCAGTTTGGTAGAACATGCTATTATTAGATCAACTGATTTCATTTATAGCCAAATTTTCCCTTGTACGAACTCACCCTGCTGATTTCAGTGGGAGCTCAACATGCACATCTGCAGGCAGAATTTGACTTTTTAAGTATTGGTAATCTCTGATCTTGGTTTCTGATAGCCTGCTGAGCGAACTGGCTAACACATGTATAAAGACTTGTCTGTCGTTTCATGCCTCTAGAGTTCAGAAATGAGGTCAGACCGGAACATTTTTAAGAGATTGTTCTTTATCAGTTTATCAGAAATAAGAATGTGACTTGAGCTTTTAGAAGGAGAAGTAAACGTTAATGTCTAAATACCTAAGCGGCATAGTTATTGCAGGGACTCTAGCATTTAACATAGCTTTTTGTTTTGTTTTTAGTTTGCCATATAAAACCAGCACATATAGATACCAGTCTGATGATCAAATATTAACCTTCCTGGACATGACATTAAATAAAAGATGCTTTTTAACTGTTGTGATTCTGTTCAAAAGTTGTCTTTGTCTAATAACTTGGAAATGTAAATATTTATCCAAGGAAAAAAGAATACAATGCGAGTAACACTTTTATTTTACCATGGGACCATTTTATTCAGGCTTTCCTAAGTGAATGGGGCCCAGGGAGGTGCATGGCTAAAGGGAGAAAAGTTATATCCAAGGAGTATTTATAACAGAAATCTGATCTGCTATATATAGTCTGCTATTGAAACATTTCTCCGTAAAGCAAAAGGACATACCAGAAGTGAATATATAACCAGAGACATGTATGTTAAGTGAGACACGAGAGGAGGGAAAAGAAAGGAGTGCTAGAAATTAATTTTAATGTTGTCTGCTTTCTGTGAGGAGTCTGCCAGTATTATGGCTTTAATGAAATCCTTTCTTAAAACATTGACTCTCCTATTCCTGGGAATGTATTCTGTTGTTGTAACTGTCAAGTGTGCAGATTCTGTAATGATAATGTTACTATGACATGGGCAAATCAATGAGCAAAATAAAATCAGTTTATCAAGCTCATACGCTGGTACCCAGCAATTACTTAGGGACTGCTTGAAGTAGGGAGTGCAAGGAATGTTAGATTGCCTGGGATGTTTATCAGTGACCCATTGTGCTATACTTTTCTCATTTTAATCTTTATATATTTAAAGCCTAATGGAGTTTCATTTCATTTTTTGTCCAAGGTTAACCCGTAATAAAACCTTATAATTGCTGCTTAGCACTTTTATACTGCTTCTTATGTTCCAGATAGTATGAGTTAATCTTCTCAGCTTCTTTCTGAAACTGCAATAGACGTAGTATTATCCACAATTTACAAATAGGGCAATTGAATCAGTGACACTAATTTATCCAGACAGCAATGCCACTCAAATTATTTTTATTCTCTTTAGCTTTTACCTGCAAATTGTTTTATTTTAGTTGGGTTCAGTTATCCAGAGGATTAAGAATGACAATCTTCATTGGTTTCAGCAGGAGCCACAGCTTCCCAGAGCTGCAGCCTGCTCGGCAGCCTGCCACCCAGAAGGGTTTCAGCCTGAATGCCTGGGAAGGTGGGCACTGCTCCTGGCACAGTTTCACAGCCCGTGTCTGGCGCTGCTATAAAAACCCTAGACCTGTTTCATTTTTTAAGTTTTATTTAACTATCTCCTTTTCAGCATTTTATTTTCATATTCTTTCTTCCTAAATTTGCTTAAAAGGTACATTGTTCTTGCTTATGTTCTACTAAAATCTACTGTTAGAACCAAAATCCCTTCTCTGGCATTGTTGAAGGATGTTCTTATTAGACGTAAGAAGTCTGAGAATTTCCACCTGAAGATTTTGACTTGGGTTTTCACCCATGCCCACTCCTCACACATCATACAGCGGTGGTGAAAAGGTTAAGATGGGAATTACAATATTAATTCAAGAACTGGAAAACATAGCTTTCAGCAAAACACTTGAACAGTCCATCTGACCTGCATTCTTCTGGAGGTTAGAGACTGGATGGGCTGTAATAACTCCTTTTAGCTGCTCTACGAAAAACTTTGTTACCCTTGCTAGAGGTAGTAATTATCAACTTCATGAGTTAAACATTATGAAATATTCACATGGTAAATTTAAAGACATGTTGGTATATTGTAAGTAAGCGTGATCTTCCATGTTGGGAAGAGAGAAAATAAATCATAGAATCATCAAATGGTTAGAGTTGGAAGGGACCTTAAAGATCATCTAGTTCCAACCCCCCTGCCATGGGCAGGGACACCTCCCACTAGACCAGGCTGCTCAAAGCCCCATCGAACCTGACCTCAAACACTTCCAGGGATGGAGCATCCACAACTTCTCTGGGCAACCTGTTCCAGTGCCTCGCCACACTCACAGGAAAGTTTTATTTTAAAATTGAAATAAAGATCTGCATATGCTTTTTGTTAAAAAAGACAGGAGGAGTTTTTGAAGCTTCTTGTCTGAATTGTTTTAATGTTGGTTGAGTGTCAGAATACAATCTGTGTTTAAGTAGTGTCTAAGCTATGCTTTTGTATGGCCGTGTGAGGAATCCATGTTTTTCCTTCTGAGGTACAGGGCCTGCCTGCTGATCAAGTCTGGAAGCTTGATGTATTTTGCAGTATCATGATAGAGCTGTTGCAATCTCTCTGGTTTAAACTGCTGTCACTATTGTCAGTGAAATACTACATTTGCCTTTAAAATATCATGCTGCCTTACAACACAATAGAGATTTACTTTGTAGTAACTGTTTTCTGAGGGCAAGGAGAGCTCCTGTGAGTCTCTGTTGCCTGAAAGAGCTTTTGGTAAAGAACATGGGTTATTCAGCCTTTAATGTTTCTATATATCTAATATACACTGTTCACCAGTGAACTAATAGAGATAGATAATGAGTTGTTAAGGTTTTAAAAACAGGTTTGACTGAGGCTCCACTGCCTGACCATATATATCTTTTCAAGTGCTTTTAGCTTTAATGATGCTGAATAAAACCATACTAAAGGACAAATTTTGTTTGTAAAAATTCCTTTATATTTTCTGTCCTTCATGTAGTGTGTGTTAGACTTTCAGATTACACTATGAAATACTTCAAGTTACTTACAGTTCCTAGGCACTTCATCTCTTGATTGCCAGATGGTCTTCTTGATTGCAAAGTAACTAACTAACTTTGAGTATGCGGAAAAATTGGTGCAGAACTCTTTGTGAACACTTTGGCAGTGATGGGCTTTGCCATGTCATGGTTGTAGTTGTTCTAGCAGAGTGAATTACAGGCTAAATTTGCTCATTTACATTTCCCCCTCCATGGAGGAGAACACAATTTCACAATAAATGGCAAGGCAGTAGCATAGACTGTATCTGTTCAAGGATCATAAAAATGCATATTAGCTGTTGATCTAAAAAAAAAAAATAAATCAGGAATTCATAGTAACAGTGATATGTGTTTCAGGATATGTGCTTCCATTTATTAGCGTGCTTCTGTTTACAAATTAGACATCCTAATAATTTCTACAAATCATAGCTTTTTCCCTGGAAAGCTCAGACTAGAAGAAAATTGATACCTAGCATTAGTTAATTTTTCATTTGTTCTATTCAAATTTTAATATCCTTATTTTTAAGGAAGTACTAAGTTAGTCTTCCAAATTGTAGGAAATAATTTTTGAAAAATCCAATGTTCTATCAGATTCAGAAATACGGAATTCAGTAATGGGATAGGAATTAAAAGGCATTTGATTTTCTTTCTCCCCTGACGTCTTCTATTTGAACTATTTTTATCCCAGAGGAGGATTTATATTCTACTCTAGTGCATTCTTGCTCGGTCATTTCTGAGTTTATAAAAATATATAGGATGGAAAATCAAATCAGCTAAAATCCATTTTGTTTCAACACTGACTGTCCCCAGGAGCACCAGAATCAAATAAAAATACAGTGTGAGTTTAAAAGGAAGCTAAGTGTAGCATATTGAGCTAGCAGCTGACAATCCCAGGCTCCACTGAAATTTGAATCAGGATACACTAAACCCATCAGAGAAGAAACAGACTCATTTTGAATGAAAAAGATGGAGACTGTTAAACTGCCCTGGATAGAATGTGTCAGTTTGTTCCACCTTTTACAGTTTTAAATATAAAACCTGAAGGTAGGCTTTGGCCCATGAATGCTTCTCCACTTGGACACTAAGGGAGCTGAGGCGGAGAAATGTCAGCGCTGGGAACCTGCTGTGGCCCAGGTATAAGACGGCCTCTCCTTACTGTGCAAATGGAGCCTGCTCTGATTTAGCTGCAGCTGCTGCTGGCGTAACCCGCCCCCCCCCCCAGCACAAATTCATCTGACACAGAAGAGCTTCTTTTCCTCAGCCATCTCATATTTTCATCATGGTGCCAGATGTCCTTTTCTGTCTCTTTCACTAGTTACAAGACTTGAGGTTTAACACAGACCTGTGCTAGCAGGAGACTCTTCTATATGAGGGAATTCTTAAAGAAAATGCCAAACTGGCATGAGGCCACTGCCCTGTGTAAGTGCCACTCACAGACCGGGGAAACAGACTTTCTTTGTAAGCAGTTGGCCTTTTCTTGAAATCTGCTTCTTATTAAGTGTCATAAACATCCATGGTGGAACACATAAGGGGATGGACTATTCATGCTCATAATTTTGGACGTACGTAAGTCCTGATGGGATGCAGCCACGAGTGCTAAATGAGTTGGCAGATGTTGTTGCGAGGCCACTCTCAATTGTTTTCTAAAGGTCATGGCAGCTAGGAGAGATTCCTGAAGACTGGAAGGGAGCAAGTGTCACTCTCACCTCAAGAAGGACAGGAAGGAGGACCCAGGGAACTACAGGTCTGTCAGCCTCACCTCAATCCCTGGGAAGATGATGGAGAAGCTAATCCTTGAAACCACCTCCAGGCACGTGAACGACAAGAAAGTTCCGTTAGATACAAGTCACTAGTGGGGTATCACAGAGGTTGGTACTGGTTCAATATCGTTTAACATCTGCATTAGTGAACTGGACCCTGGGACAGAGCATACGCTCAGTAAGTATAGAGATGATACAAAAATGGGAGGAACAGCCAATACACCAGATGGTTGTGCTCCCATTCAGAGGGACCCTGACAGGATGGAGAATTATACCGAGAGGAATCTCATGAAGTTCAACAAGGAGAAATGCCAAGTCCCGTGTCCTGGGAGAAATAGCCTCAAGCAACAGTACACGCTGGGGGCCAATTGGCCAGAAAACAGTTCTGCAGAGAAGGGCCTCGGGGTCCTGGTAGCCAAAAAGCTGACTGTAAGCCAGAAATACACCATCATGGCAAAGATCAATGGCATCCTGGGGTGCATTAGGAAAAGCATTGCCAGCAGGTTGAGAGAGGTGATCTTTCCTGGCTGCTCAGCCCTGGTGAGGCCGTATCTGGAGTGCTGGGTCCAGATCTGGGCTCCCCAGTACAAGAGAGATATGGACTTAATTGGATCAAGTCCAGTGCAGGGCCCCAAATATGGTTACAGGGCAGGAGATTCTTTCCTGTGAGGAGAGGCTGAGAACTGGGACTGATCAGCCTTAAGAAAAGGTGGCTCAGGGTCTTATCAACGTGTATTAAATACCTGATGGGAGGGAATGAAGAAGAGGAAAATGGACTCTTCTCAGTACTGTCCATCAACAGAGCAAGAGGCAATGAGCACAAATTAAAAAACATGATGTTCCATCTGATTAGAAGAAGACACCTGTGGGTGGTCGCACACCAAAACAGATTTCCCAGAGATGCCATGGAGTCTCCATCCTTGGAGCTATTCAAAACCTGACTGGATGTGGTCCTGAGAAACCTGCTTCTCACTGAGCCTGCTCTGAGCAGGGGGACTGGACTAGGTGATCTCAAGAGGTGCCTTCCAACTTCAGCCATTCTGTGATTCTGCGTTTCTGCAATAGCGATGTTAACTCTATTTTTAGAAGTTCTGGATCTGGCAATTAATTTGTCATTTCCTTTTAGAGATAATTAAAGAAAGTAGTATGCTCAAATTAAATGACATGCTATAATTATTGATTACATCTTCTTAGGCTATAACCTGTCTGCAAAATCATCAACACAATAAAGCCTTATTACCCACGCACAAAAAATAGGAGATTGATGACAAATTTGCTAATTACTCATTAGTCTTTTCTCTTTGGCAACTTTTTTTTTTTCATTTTTCAGTGTATTTTTCAGGACAGTTTAGAGGTTTGTGAAAGTGAAAAATTTCTTTAGTGCATGACTTTGCAGTGATTTTCACAAATAGATGTATAAAAAGATGTAGAATCTCTTATTTATTTAATCACTAATAAAAGTAAGAAATTTGTGTGCTAACCTTCAGCTTTCATAGATGCCTAAGCCTGCATACTCTTGAAATGTTTATTAGGAAGTACAGAACATTTCATTTCTAAATATAGCTGCTACAATGTTTAGCCCTATTTAAAGTCTAAGTGTGGACTGCCTAAATAATAAATACCATTGCTGGAAAACCAAAGATGGCTTGTCATGGTTTTCAAATTATTACTATTTTTGTTGGGGTTTTTTGTCGTTTTTTTTTCCACCCTTTTAAAGGATAATAAGCAATGTGTCAAATTCCTTGGGTTGAGGCTTGTAAAAAAAGAACTTTTTTACAAGGATAAAAAAAAAAGGGATACTATCTACTGAAGTCTTGCATATACTATCTCCAGGAGAAACTAGCTTTGGGATCAATTCTGATTTCCCTTGTTGTGCTCAAATCAAACCTGGTGTTGCTATAATTGACAGCTCTTAAAATATCAGAAGAAAAAGTAGGGGTTAAACCAAATTGCCTTTAACATGTTAGACAGGCATCTGTGTGCCTGTTTCATCCATAACCAAAAAATAAAGACACAGACTCATTTTCAGAAGCTTGTGTTGAGCATTTAAGATATTTGGTGCATTGGTAAAATTGATTTTGTCTCCTTTAACTTTTCTTTCAAGAAGAGAAGGGTATTACTGTATGTCTGCCAAGATTCATGGTGCTTCCTTCCATGAGTATGGGAAATGTTAATGAGCCTTGATCTTTACTAATGTGTTTAGGATGAGGACAATATAGTTGGAAAGCATTATTACACTATAGTTGTAGTGTAATTGTTTATACATGGTCTTACAGAGATTTTTCTAAACTCATAAACATAAGTCCAAATGTTGTTAAGGCTACATGAGGGACAAAAATAGTAAAAAATTAATATGCTCCCAAGCTATTTTTCGTAGCAGAAATATTTCAGATAAGTAGAAGCCAGTAAGAACAGGGACTGTATTTGAAATCATAATTGAAAAGCTCAATTACTTTTTTTAACTTTGGGGTTCAACAATTGTGTAACAATTGCAAATAAGTAATTATTAGATGGTATCTGTTTATTTAATATAATTTTTAAGACAAATACAGCTAAACTCAGTCTCAGTACTACTGAGATGTACATAAGAATACATGTGCATGCTGTTATTTTCCTTTTATCAGTGTGGTGAATGGTAAGCAATGATGATTTCTTGCTCTTAGTACAGCTGCATAATTGATGTTTGTTTTGACAAGGCACTGGTGTTGTCTGTTACGGACTGCATCTAGACTCATATGGTAGGTGTTGGGATCAGTAGGAATAAACACAGTAAGAGAAAAAGCAATTGTAATGACCCATTGACATTTTACAGTAGAAAACAATAAATAAAAGCCAGCCTGTATTTTACTTTAATTTTTGTCTGTCAATAAGGAACAAGTACTGTTCTGAGAATGCAGTTCCTCTTCAAGGTGTATTTTCCAAGTGGCATAGTGTGATTTATTCACACTATTCCATTAACTCCAGCGGGCCAGAAGTTACAGGCCCTTGATTTAGTTTTGGTTGGATTCCTGAATACTATGTTTGACTTGTTAGGGAGCTGTTGCACATGTAGTTGAGGGAGAGAGGGGTTAAGAAATGGAAAATGTGCATTGTGGAGTCAATGTTCCTTCCTGAATTTTCATTTATGAATTTTGCAAAGGAAACTCCCTGAAGCTAGCAAAGTATATAGTATCTCTGATGTTATTGAAATAAGCTTGTTTACTATTTATTTACTCTTCTACTCAAATGATTCATGAATTTCCTTTGAGATTCCATGGGACTAATCTATGGATCCTAAAAAACCTAGCCCTCTCCATGGCATTGACAAAAGCCATCTCACTTCTGTGAATCTTAAAACATAAAGACCTAGACTTTTTATATTTTGTCTATCTCCTGAATATTGGGCAGCCTTCCAAAGAAGAAGTCAATGCTCTTCTATATGTTAGCGTTCACTAAATAAAAGAAAAAAGGGAAAAAAAACCCCACTGGTATGGCATGTGAAATGTGGGCAGAAGTAAATCTTAAAAACAGCCCAATCATATTAAAAAAAACCATAAAATTTTCCTTAATAGAGTTGTTATTCTAGAAAGAAGTGAGGGCTATGTGGTGGATTTTACTACTTTAAACAGGATACCCAAAGCACAACCGAAAATATGCAGAAAAGGACCTGTAAGTAATCTGGGGGGTCTTAGCCTGAATACTCTAAAATATGTAAGAAACGAATCTGCAGTTACAGACACTACCCTAAAATCCTTTCCGATTTGAAGTTCCAGCCCTAAAGAGAAATATCTAGTGTTAGGAAACACCAAGATGATAACTGGTAAGGAAGAGATTTACCTTGGTACTGAGCAGTGCAAGTTCAAAACATTGCTGTTCTAATAGGGATCATTATTAACTAAAGGTTAGCATCTCTGCAGGAATGAAAAATAACCCAAAAAATCCAATACAGCAATGTTCAATTTTCAGAAAGGAAACTACACATGAATGAGGAAGCCTGCTGAAAAGGAACCAAAAGAGCAAAGTACGTGAAGGCAGCATGGAGACACTACACTGGAAACTGAAAACAAATCCATACTGTCAAAATGGATTCTTACATGACCTAGAAAGATGGAGTGGCTAAAGAAAAATATAGAGAAAGCTATTTGAAGCAAGAATACATAGAACAAATTGTCATGATTAAGAGTGCCAAATCACCAGAACCAGATGACTGTTTGGTCAAGCATTCTAATGGAAGTATAAATAGTTGTAACTATTAACAGTATTTTCTTGTTTAAAATCTGTTTTTTATGAAGAATGGAGGGGGGAAAATGTCGTGATAGTTTTTAAATATCTAGTCATGCCTGTGAACCTACAGACCAGGAAATCTGGGGAAGAATATACTGTAGAAGAGACAACTTCACTTTTGTAAAAGTAGGTGCGCCTTACATCTCCTGGTGTGCCTTGAAGGAAACATGAGCATATCAGTAAGGGAGTGTAGGCCATTTGGCATTCCAAAAGGATTTTAAGAAGGTCATTCAGCAAAGAAACTAAGTTCCAGTGGGATAACAGAGAAGGTCTTCACGTGAATAAATAACTAGTTATCTCGTTATCGTAAAAGATAGAATCATAGAATTATTAGGTTGGAAAAGACCCTTCAGATTATCAAGTCAACTGTTAACCTAGCACTACCAAGTCCACCACTAAACCGTGTCCTTAAGCACCGCATCTACCCATCTTTTAAGTAGCTCCAGGGATGGTGACTCCACCATTTCCCTGGGCAGCCCGTTCCAATACTTGACAACCCTTGCAGGGAAGAAATTTTTCCCAATATCCAATCTAAACCTCCCCTGGCGCAACTTGAGGCCATTTCCTCTTGTCCTATTGCTTGTTACTTGGGAGAAGAGACCGACCCACACCTCAGTACACCTTCCTTTCAGGTGGTTGTAGAGAGCGATGTGGTCTCGCCTCAGCCTCCTTTTCTCCAGAGTGAACAACCTCAGTTCCCTCAGACCCTCCTCATAAGACATGCTCTAGATCCTTCGTTTCTTGATGGAAAACAAAAGGCAGAGGTCAATTTTAAGCATTCCTTTAGCAGTCATGAAAGAGATCTTGGAATCAACAGTCCTCTGCAAACATCACATCAATACTCAAGATTGTTCAGAAATCCAAATTAAATGCTAGGAATTACTGGAAAAGCAGAAAATATCATGATGCCATGGTGTAAGTCCCTGGTGTACCCATATTATGTATATTTTTGGCAATGTTTTGAATCCCCAATCAAAAAAAAAAAATATAGCAGGTTAGATAAAAGGTATGAAAAGCTCCCATAGAAGGACAGAGTAAATGGAGTAGGAGTGGGATTTGTCTTGTGTAATTTCACAGCTGCCAGGTAGGTGTCTGCATGTGAACTAGTTGCCTAGGTTCCCAGTACAGTCAATGAAAATCTGCTCAGTTAGTTGCTGCAACTCAGAATGTGATTCATGCCATCCTATAGCAAAACCTTCTGTTATGTTCAGCTCCTGGTTTTGATTAGCTCAATGTAATGTAAATACCTTATAGGTAACTACATTGAATCAAATATATCTCAGTCTTCATATCTTAAACGTGGAAGAAGGGAAAAATATGGTGGAGGGTTTGCAGAATTTGCAGCGGCACAAATAAAATCCATTAGGAATGGTTGATCACTGTCTCTCATGAGCTAAGAATTAGGGAAGGTCTCAAGTGATAGGTTTAAAAAAAGTAAAAAAAAAGAGGTGTTTCTTCAACCTAAATATTGAGCTTACCATAGCGTATTTTTGGATAGTAAAAGCCTATGTTAGTTCAAAAATTAATTAGATAATTTCATGGCAGATGAATCCATCAAGATCTGATTGACACAGACATACAACTTCTCAGCTCCAGAATCTCTGAGACCCAAATTACTGAGCTAGAAGAGTACAGCAAGGAGCAGGGAAGCTGATGCTTTCCCTTATCTTCTTCCCTAAGCAATTGTATTGGTTACTATCAGACAAGCGACAGGGCGAGATGAGCTTTTCATCTGACTGATTACAGCCACTGTATCTTCTAGGCTTTTAGCATTTGGCTTGTTAGGGTGTCTTCTAGAGTTCTTGCTAATTTTCCATGGCATTTTAAAGTATTTTCTAACAGGACTGTACAGATCATTTAAAATCCAATCTACCACCTACAGTATCACATACCATTGAAATTCTTTCTTGCATAAGGACAGTTATAATGAAGATAATTTGGGGCTGGTTCTTCTATTGCTGTTCACACTGAGAAGTCATTTACATCCTGAGCAATTTAATTGGTTCAAATAAGTCTCCTTATGGTAGTGGTACACTACTCACCATGTATATTTTTTTTTAAATTACCAGCAATATAGTCCCCTAAATTTTTCTGATGTAAACCTGTGATATGTAATAGTATTTTTTATGCAGAAGGAAAAAAATAGAAAAATGTATCAATCTTATACTGTACAAACTGATTATTAAAAATATAAATATTTCTGTAAAACGTTAAATCATACTGATGAAAATTACAATCCAGTAGAAATTCTAAATTTCTGCTTCTACAGATGACAAGTACTCTAGAAGTTATAGAAATTATTACTATTTATTAAACTTGTTTGAACGGTTGTTAAATAAAAAAAGAACTTGCATTTAATTTCACTTACTCTAAAGCAAAAACCTACCTCTAGACTCATGTATGTTGGCTGATGGACTGGTTGTCTGTGATGAACTGTTGCTTAAAATAGCCTTGTAGCCACTAACCTTTTTAACTACACAATGTCATATGCCAAATCTTTCTATGGATATTTTTTTCTTTTCTCTCTACAGTTCTTAATTGTAAGCTTACTGGCATTAATTCGATAGCTATGTGTTGACTAGCATTCTCTTATTGTTGTTGTTTCTTATGTTTTGATTTGCCTAACTAATAAAAATGCTAGTAAAAATTCAGGCTTAGCAATGATAGAATACAGAATATAGAATTTAAAGATGGTGAAAAAGCTGTTGAATTTCATACTTTGGAAAATTAGCATAATGCTGAAAAAAGCAGTATCTTTGCAGCAGAAAAAGCAATTAATGAAGACATCAATTGAAAAGGGGGCAGAAGATAAGTTTTATTTTTTACTTCCATATGTATTTCTGTGTTTCGATTTTTTTCTTGTGACTTGCTTCTGTGCCTTAGCCTTTCTGCTCTGTAAAATTACTTAATCAAAAAACATGTTGACTAATTATGAAGGATCTTCTATTTCACCGTAATATTTCACTGTATAAAGATTGTGTGATTAACCTAATCATTTATGTCAATCTTCAGGTGAGACCAGTACTTTCAAGTCAACATTGCAGATGCAAATAATTGGTCTAAATTAGCCAGATACTTAGGTATATGTTTAAAAACAAGTGGTGTATAAGCTTAGGCCTGTGTGTTTTGCCCAAGCAATGAAGTTTTCAATCAATGCCTGATCCTATTGCCATAGAAGTTAATAGAAAATTACCTTGGTTTAACGCAGGAACTGCATTAAAGTCCATTGCAGTGTGGGAACTGATCTTTGCATCCATTGATCTGCATTTATTCTGTCAGGGTTTTTTTTTTATTTTATATAGATATATTTATTATATATAAATTTTAAATCTATAAAAATGTATAAATGTATGTATTTATATTTATATATAGCATGGGCATTGGTAACACTAGCTGAGAGGTGTTCTCTCATCTTGGAAACCAAGCACCACTGGAGGAACCAAGTTGACCATCCCCAGTATAAGCCCCAGAGTCACAGCCGAGGACCTTGGGCCACTGAAACTAACATATCATGGAAAAAAGCAGTAAAATAATTATTTGCAAGTGAAGTGTTCACACAATGGTATATACATAGATCTTCAGCCTTTGTGGCCTTTACCTTGCAAGAACAAATGTCTATTTTTAAAGCATATTGTTTGTTCTCTAAACTCAATTACTAACTAAAATGATCCTGGTAAGCACATGTATAACTCTGTGAGATAAAACCAAGTAGGTGAGCTCTTTTCCTTTTCTTTGTATCACAGACCTTGCTCTACACTACACTGTAAATCAGTATTCTCTCCAGTAATGTGAGTTGTGTTCCAGTGATATAAAACTGGTAAAATGGAGAAGTCAACTGTTATGTCATGAACTTGATATATGCCTCTTCTCTCACATCATGGCACTTGCATCATTCCCAACACTTCCCTTTACAAAATGCACATCACTTCTGATTGTGTATTCTACAGATTTATCGTTAGAGTCATTCACTGTACATGTGTGCCACTTAAGTCAGTCTAATTCCTCATGTTGTAGGGTTAATTTAACATAATTAGGGGAAGTCAAGTCTGGTTTTGAAAGACATTTGAGGAACAATTTTTCAATGATGTTTACCTTTAGAGCAGTTCATGGCATTCTAATGTCTACAAATGTCTTCATACTATTTACTCCTAAGGTTCACTGAGATATTGGATGGGGGTTTTTGACCTGTTCTGCGTCACACGTTGATGATTGCTAGGCAATAATTTCAAATTATTTGATGAACTGAAATGAGACACAGACCGTGTGTGGTCTGTATTAAAAATGCTGAGAGAAAGGAACTAGAAAGCAAGACTAATATAGTAAGTAAATTATCCTGCCTTTGTGTGCAGACATCATATGACAATAAAATGTACTGAAAATGAGAAATTTTTTCCCTTAGAAACAGCTCATTGTTACATTTTGACATATTTTATCACGTTAAAGATTCATAAATGTCTCCTTAGAAAAGATAGATATGGAACAGTGGAAGAGCTGCATAGAGATTCCTCTCTTCAGTAGAATCATGGTGCCCTGAATTTAGCTGATTTTACTCAGATGCATAATGGAAGCATCATCATCAGGTTGTTGCTTTCAAAATCAAGAAACTTGTAGCTAGCAACTTCTGTTTTCCACATACATTACTGAAATTTATAGCTAGGCTGCTCTTATGCATAGTTTTAAAGGCTATCTTACAAAATACATTAATTTTTTCTGAAATATGACTCATGTAGGCCAGTTTGGGATTCACAGCAAAAAGATATCTTTATTTTTTTTTTGTACTTCCCATTACTAACATTTTGGGAACAGCAGTCTTCCTCTGTTTTCATGTGTTCAACAGCACTTATCACTCCCATCACTTACCACTCTTGTCCACCCCAAGGAATGTCTGCTACACACACGTAAAGGGTGAGACGGGAGAGAAGCATGCTCTACAGTGCACGTTCTGGTGGCTGTGCTGGTTAGAGAGTTGGCTTAACTGACCGAAAATTGCTACAAAGGCTCCAACTTTATATGACCTTCTGAAATGCTGGGCCTTACCCTTGAGACCTGAAGTCCATGTGAAGTTATATAAAAAGGCTGTTAACTGTATCATGACCAGTACGCTCCTTCCTTTCAGCCTGACGTGGAATACCTTTACATTACTAATCAGCTGGTAGCAGAGCCAATAGTTTTTCAAGTTAGTGCTTACCTTTATTTATGTTTAATTCACACAGGTTTATCGAGCAGAACTTGTACCCCTTAAAGAAAAGGTGCATCAAGTCAATGAGCTCGCTCACCGGTTCACTCCTGATATTCGACTCTCCCAGTACAGTCTCAGCTGTGTGGAAGACCTGAACACGAGGTGGAAGGTGCTACAGGTACGTTTCCTATGACTTTTTTCTTTATGCTGTGTTTAAGTAAATATTTTTTATTTCTGTGTGCTTGTTTTTTCCCCGTGGAATAACACTAAAGTTGTACTAAGGAATGAAAGAGGAAGCAGGCTTTCAGTGATGGTGTCTCTATGAGAAAATAGGAGTTAAAGCTGACGCTGTATTTTTATATGTTTCTGAATACTTTATCAAGTACAAATCAGGTAACCCACTTTTTCATACAGTTGAAGTTCTCATACACTTAAAATACTTAATAGTTTATTTACCTTTTAATATTAATACTTAGCAATTTGTGCTGACAACTATATCATGTGATCATTTCTTTTAACTGGCTTATCCATGTTTTACAGATATTTTTATAGTGTGTATGGAAGATTCGCAAAAGACAGTTTACTTCTGCTGCTTCATTCCTTATACTATTTATAGGAACAGCAGTTTTAAATAAATTCCACATAGGCAGATTAATGATTCTGTGCAGAGGAACCTCTTAAAGTCACACCTGTAGAATCAATTATAAAATTACCAGTCATTACATGCATTCAGGTAATTAGCAGGATTTCATACTACAAGTAAAGCCCTTCAGAAAGGGATTTTATAAATTGAACTCTAATGCAGGAAAAATATTAAGATATGTTATGAAATTAAGGTGAACATAACTAATGGTTGAATCACTGTCCCTGGAGGTATTTAAAAGATGGGTAGACGTGGTGCTTAGGGACATGGTTTAGTGGTAGTTTTGGCAGTGTTAGGTTAATGGTTGGATTCGATGCTCTTAAAGGTTCCTTCCAACCTAGACTGTTCTATGATTCTGTAAGTTATTGAAAAATATCGAAATATTGTATATTGAAAAATATACAAATTCTTTGGATTTTTTTGTTTCCATATATGTCATTAAATTTTAGATTATTTTGTGTTACCTTGTGATAAAGACTTCAAATATATACAGTTTTTCCAAAATGCACTGTATCTTACCTTAGAATTTTAGGAACAGAGTGCATGAGAGAGCGTATGTAAGCATGTATGCAATGGTATATGGTGATGTAGGTCCCACAGCATGGCAGTAATTTTATGATTAAAAGAACATAAATGCAATTAAATTAACTACATTAATTACTGGATTTTGCTCACTATTTTATTTTTTGCTCCATCACAGCTTCGTATTTTGAAATTGTGTCATTGTATTTACCTTAATATAGTGCAAAAATATGGAAGTATGGAGGTTAATAAAGAGTTTTGGCTTTGTTTGGAGTTTTACCTCTGAACATCAGCAACGGACAAAAATGAACCAATTCCCTCTTGTCCTACATACGGAGAAAAGATCATGGTGCTGCCAACTCTTATAGTCAGTAAGAGGTTATTGCTTCTTCAAAAGAAATTTCACAGCTCTCTGTCATCTCCAGTTTATCACAGTTCATGCAGATATTAACAGGAATTTTTTTTTTTCTTTTTCCTGAATCAGCAGTTTGCAGCGAGGGTGCTGGTTTAAGTAAAAGATCATTAGTCCTAGATCATTGTTCATTAGTATCCACTTTTTCCCAGATCCTCAGGATAGAGTTCAGGTAATATTACTAAAGCAGGTCAACAGAAATTTGGAAGAGAAAATTAGCATTCCCAAAATATTTATCCCACATATGAGAGAAATTGCATCTGTTTCATTTTTTTTAAAAAAAACAACAGCTGAGTTAAAAACATTGCTATGATTCATTGAAAAATACCTTATTTCACTAACAAAATAGTTAACTGAGTTCCAATGGTTTGCTGAAATACTTCATTACTTCAGCAAGAAATAAGGGAAAGCGGGGAAATTTTTCAGAGTGAAAGCATCCAAGAAAAAGTCACACTTTCTGAGAGAAAGCCCAAGATAAATGTTCTGTCGTTATCATTCATGAAAGCATTAGACAGAGTGCCAACTTGACATTCTAGACTTTAAAAATATATAGGGCAAAACACATGTTCACACACATTTCAAAGATAATACACTCTTTTTGCGCAGAGTACAAGAAGTGTTGCAAACAATTTGCTTTTCCTTGTAAATTATTGTCTTGATTTATCAAATCCAGACTATTTGGGAAAAGAAGTGTTTCATCTTCTATGAAGACAGATACTTGGAGGCAGTATGTCAGAGTGAGATGTTAGAGCTGATGGAATTTTTCATGTTTACCTAAATGTCATCTGGAAGATACGGAGAGCAAGGTGAAAACACTGCAGCAGATTTTTAAACACATCCTGAGGGGAAAAGACAGAAGTAACTTTGAAGGAGTATCATGTACAAAAGGCCAAGATGTGACCCCTGGGAAGAAGAAGAGTACATCTGTTCTTATAATACAAGTTTTCTACTTAAAAGCGAGCAGAGTTTGAGACATATTGAGAGGCAGAGCTCATTTCTGTTAGAATAGAATAGTTCAGTTGGAAGGGACGTACAACTATCGTCTAGTCCAACTGTTCTACCTGGGAAGTCTGCTGGACGTTGACACTCACACTGGAATGGCACTTTTAAAAGTATTATGTGTTGTTCTGTGTTAGGGTTAGACTTATGTATGACCAACACTCTGGTTAGGTGTGATACTATTTATAGAAAACTGAAATTTTGGCCACACAATAGGAAAAGCAAAAATACAAATAATTTTTGTTTCATGCAAAACCATTCTACTTCCAAGATAGGTTCCTATTGTTTGTTTCCAGTTTTCAGTTTGGCTGCTAGGATTTTTTTTCATTCTTCTTTTTTTTTTCCAACTAATTGCCTTTCTTGTACTAATGTCACATAAAATATCTCCTTAATACTTTAGTACTTTCCTCTTTTTTTCTATTGATTTCAGCCTTCTATGTATTTTCATGTGTCTTTCTTTTATGCTACCCATATTTTCTCTTTGGCTTCTCTTAATTTCTTTTTTCAAAAAGTCTTTCAGTGTTCCTACTCTTCTCTGCCTTTTCGCATCTTACTTCCCTTATTTCTGTGACTTTTTTTTTGTTCTTCTGTTTTTTCTCCAACTATAATGCTTCTTAGTTTACTTGTCATTTTTTTCCCCTCACAGGTTAGATCTCTCTCTCTCTCTCCCCTTCTCCCTCCCCCCATCATATTCCTAATGGGGAAATAGTTCTTACCCTTGTATGCCATTTCCTAGAAAATATCACTACCGGAAAATCATAAAACGGAGGCTTCTGTGCTATCACTTGCCAGAAATATACCCATTCTTGGTTATGTGTGGGAAAAGTACATAAGGCCATAAGGTTTATCAGATCTGAAATAATAGTGATTTCTAGTGTTAATCAGAAAGTTGCAGGGTATTGTGTAGAGGATGAAATGATGTCTTGTTTGTTGCTTTATTAACACTGGGACTTTCATAAGATCAGAGGAGGAAAAATATCATTTTAAGCCAAATCTTGTAGAGATGTAATATTATATTCATTTCACAAACATAAGAATAAGACCAACCGTATTCAGTCATTTGCAGTATTGCATTTGCAGTGGTTGTACAGTGAGTTTAGTAATGTAATAGTGAATAGTAATTTACCTTTTTTGTGTTCAGTTTTGGTCAATATGCACTGAAGTATTACTAGAAGTATGGAAAGGACTCAACCAGTTACAGACTTAACAAGTTCTAGTTTTGAAGTGTTGTGTGAAGGTGTATTTCATTAATGAAAGATAATGCACTCAGCTCAGTCACTGAAAACTATATCAGCATCTGTGAAGTTTAAGCAAAGTGAAAATAATTAGCTTTGTGCCTTTAACAGAACAGTTTTGAGAAAAATATGCTGTTTATTTTTCCATTTTTCTCAAACATGAAAGGAGATGAAATCACTCCAGGGAGCTATTTGATATGAATTTCACAAGGAGCTCTCATGTTCAGATCCTGTGTGCTTCAAACAGTATGTGTAATGAGATCATCCTGGGGGAAAATATGTCTTGCAAACTTTTGTTTACTTCCACTCGACATTCGAGGAGCCAGGGAGACCAGGGAGTTACATGCACTTCACTTTGGTCAGAGATCTGGTTGGTGTAATACTGGTCAAAAGGCAAAGCCCCTGACATGTAAAAGAATTTCCAAGTATCCCATAGGGAACATAGCCTTCAGTTATGTAGAATGATTTTTTTTGCGGTTTAAATCAAATTGGGTCTACTTTTATTTAGAATAGTACCTCTAATGAACTGAACAATATAATAAGAACTGTCTTTCATCCAAAAAAATGTCTCTTTTAAGAGTTTTTGTCATGGTATTTGTATTCCAGTGCTTTTAGTTTAGCAAGTTGTAATGAACTACCGTCATTTGTGAACGGGTGTCTCTGTCCATAATAGTGGGCCCAGCCTGTCTAGTTTGCAAAACTAAGCAAGTAAGCTGGAGGAAACACATCAAGTTGCTAGAGCTAAAACAGCCGGTACCCTACATAAATATATATATATACACACACACATATATATATATTTACATTTGGACTCAATGATCTTAAAGGTCTTTTCCAACCTCAATGATCCTATGATTCTATGATTTCTATATATAAAGTGTGACTATAAAGAAGCATTAGCCCTAATTTCAGTATCCTTCCTAACTCCTCAGCTCACCTTGCACCAGTAGCAAAGATTCTCCAGCATGTGGGGATCTGAAGATAGATGTGGTGCCTCTTGTTAGAGGGTCACCTTTAGCCACAACTATTATTCTGTTCCCTCGAACAGCACTCTCTGCTTGCGGGAGCTGCTGAAGAAACCGCAGGTTTTTAGTACCACTGGAGGCAGTTATCTAAAGTTGTATCGCAGTTGTATTTGTATTCTGCTGAGGACAGGCTCTTTACTGAGCTGTGTAAGGCACACTATTGTAATAAGTATCACTGCAATGAATTATTTCCAAACCCAGCATCTTCTGGGTGCTTCACAAATATTAGCCGGAATTCTGGGGAGCGGTCCTCAGCTCACACCCTACTTTTGATAGGGGATGGGCACCAGGGCAAATAAGTTGCATCAAAATGTAAGCTGAAATCGGGTCTGACCTGTTATAGTAGCTTTTAGGTTTAGGACTTTTTTTGGATTTTACTTCACCTTGTCTTCTCCATGCCTTCTCCAAGAAAAAATTACTCAGAAAAGAAGTGAAATAGCAACAAAAGTACACATGTAAAAGAAATGTTTTTTCAGGTCTCTCACAGTTGAAACATATTTACCAGATTCTCAGGTCCTTTCTTTATTTCTACATACCTAGCATGGTAATGGTTTCAGGAAGTAAACTTCAGGTCTAAACCACATAATTAAGATTTGAATGTGATTAAGGATGTGGTTTTTCATAAAGAAAAAGAAGAATCTCTTCTGGTTCTTTACAGTTCAGTTGTTCAATCATTACTGCATAGGAATTTCATACAGGAAAGCTCTAGTCATATAATCAAACAGAAATCTGCCTTAGCTTTTTGTATATCTACATTACAAGAAAAATTATTTATTCCAAATTAAACAGTGAGTGTAAACTGGGGGTATGTTAAAAGTGGATAGATCGATAGATGGTACAACTGTGGTGAGAAAGATGTTTCTTCCTCTGTAGGAGACAAAGAGCGTCCTGTATGTAAGACTGTGCCGTATAAAAGGCAGTTACATTTTTATATTGGAGCATTATTACCTTTCTAGTACCTTAGCGGTTTCTCTTTCCATTGTGTCATTTAATTAATTTTAATAATTAATTTGTTTCTATTTGTTTGCGTTTCCTCTTTTTTGAACTTTATTTTGACTTATGTCATCTGTAAGAGGCTGACAAAAACAGGAGATAACTTTTCTAAATATATGGAGCCCAAACTCTAGATCATCTATAATTACACTAATTAAGGCATTACTAAAATCATAGTTCTTTTCAACCTTGAAATTTGAAATTAGTTTAGCAGTTGCAGATTTCATCTTCCCAGCAGAGGGAGATTTTGATCCTTTTTGGAAGTTGAGTTTTCCCATCAGGCTCTTTAGTTAAATGTTGTTTTGTATATTCCATGAGAACTAGAACATCTGCCAAAACCACAATTGTCATGGCTCTTTAATGGTCTCTTATTTATTTAATTGGCTATGCCAGTTGGCTTCAGAAGCCATACGCCCATGTATTTTTCTTCATTTCTGTTAGCTTCAGTCTCAGTTTTGCTCAATGTTTGTCTGCAGAAATATGCATATAGATTCATTTTACAGTCATTCATTCTTTAGAGATCCTATTTATTTATTTCTGTAAGCTAGTGGAGGAAGGCCAGCTATCAGGATTGGGATTCAATTCTTCTAATGAAGTGTGAGTCAAAAATTGGAAAGATCCCTTCCTAAATTAGGAGGACATCTTCATTGTTCTTTGTGTTTGGCAAGTTTAGGGCAGTCAGTGAAAGAAAGTGTGTACGTAAGTATAAACAGGCATGGTTATCATCAACAGCCATGCCAACAGGAAAACTAATAAAGCCATGTTAAAATCACGATGTTTTGTGTGATGAATTTCAGTTTGTGAAACTGTAAATGCTTTAGTCATTTTTTGTTATAGAAGGTACATTCATTTTGGAGTTTTGCTATCCTTTTTTGGCATCCTTTGCTTTGGAGTTTTGTCCTCTATGAAGATCTGTTTTGAAGAAGCATGCAGAAGAACAGCAATTTACTTTATATTCTCCTTTCAATATGCATATGTAGATTTCTTTTGATGTATTTTTTTTGTTTCTCATATATGTGCATGGGTATATGGAATTATAAAAAACTGAGTTACGTTGTTTGTAAGTACAAAGAAAAGCAAATGCAAGAAGTGCAAAATCTTGAATTTAGCACTCTTGGACAATCTTTGCATATACAATATATTCTGTAAGACCTCACATTTATCTCGTTGATGGATAAATGGTAGGAAGAGAATGGGAATATTACTTGATATATGTTAGCCTTGTTTCCTTATAAAATAAGACTTGCACAGTTTACTTACACCTGTCAGCAGTAATAGATTACGTTTGGCAACGCACATCTATATGAGTCACACCAGACTATATTTAGGCTACTGGGGAAAACTGAGGTTGTGATACTGTTGAAAATGTATTCACTGGAAACCAACATCCACTAGTTTTGTTGTTTTTTAGTCAAGCGGTTTTAGCTAAATCATTCAGTTTATAGCTCTTTAACTTACTAACCACTATTGAAATTGTATTGAAGATGGAATTATTCATATTCTTTAATGTTCATGATCCATAATGCCTGAGCATCTTAAAAACATTAATTGAAATTATTTCTGTAAAAGTCCCTTTGACAATGAAAGTGGTAGTTACATTTGGAGAATTAAAGCTCTGAGTTTCAGTCCTGCAATCGTGTGTAGACTATGGGATTTGGGAGTTTTTACCTTGGATGCTAAAATTGGACAGATAGGTTAATTTTTTTTTCTTGTCCAAATTGAGAGAATATGGTCTGATTTTTTTTAACACCTTTTTAGGTGTGTGACCTGATCCCAATCAGCTATGTTTAGGCTGTTCATTATGAAAATTAGGCTTTTTTTAAGGTAAGGATATATGAGTGTGAAAAGCTGTGAAGTGCACAAAGTTAGCAGCAGTCAGAACAGTGAAATCAAACAAGGACAAAACAAAAATGCATCTTGAAATGACAAGTCATTCTCCAATCCTGACTTCCACATCACGGATCCCTTTCTTTGCCATAATGTTATCAACTGTCAGAGCTCATATTTCATGGGTTAGATTTTTAGAATGCAATAGAATAGGAGAGGATTGCGTAAGGTCAGGTAGGGTAGGATACATTGTCAGCTATCTGCTGACACCAGAAGGATGATGAGTCTTAGCAATTTCTGGTTCTGCTCCATACCCTGGAGGGGATATACTCTGCTGACACAGATCGTCTGTCCATTCATCCCCGCTTGGTTTGAAGTGAGGTTAAAGGAGATGTACAAAGTTTGCTTTGAATGTGGAACGCGTTTGTTGCAGATAGAGCATTCGCAGAATTTAAGAGCTGTCCTGTAAAGGCTCTCTCTAATGTGATTTTCAGAGGCTTGTAACTCAATGAAACCTTAATGAACATCCTTGGAAGCAGTATAAAACCTCTTAAATTCCACGTCCTGGTGCCAAAGTATTGTTGAAGGTTTTCAGAGGGAAAGAATGTAAAACCGGCAAAAAATATTCCTCTCTCTCACCATTTTTGCTAATCCCTTTTTCTGAAATGCTGTGATTTCTTTAGAAGAAACTCCATTTGAAGTGATAAAAAGCCCAAGGTAGAGAAATAATATGCAGATTTCCAGTGCAAAAGGCTTATGTTAGCCAATTTTTTTTCTTCGTTGAGTCATTTTGTGTCTTTCTGACATATCAATTACATATTATATCACTGTAGATATTTTTATGTCAGGCTGTTTGTTTTCAGGTTGCAGAAAGCTGTTACAGTCTTTAGGCTATGCAGTACTGTGTACTATATTTTCTTAATATTTTTGCTTCAGTAAGAGTTTAAGCTAAGAGAGATATTTTTGCCATTTTAGAAAGTACTGTTAATAGTGTTTAAAATACTGTAAATGTCAGTAGCATTAAGTTGGGCCACAGTTTTAAAACTAGCCTCTGTAGATGAGTTTGCATGTCATTTTCGTAATATTTTCACAAGGTGCTCTCTAAAATTGCCCTTGTAGTTTGCATCACCCCTTGAGTAAAGCTGAATGTTGTGCCCTTCTATAGGAAATTCTGGGCAGTCTGCAAGTCACATAATGGTATGTTATAATTAAAATGGCTCAGCTCCTGGTATGTGTTGTGTGTGCAAACGTTTTTTATAAAATGCTTCCTAATGTGTATCCACCTGGGATAACACAGGCAGAAGGAGTTATTTCAAGATGCTCATTGCTTCCTGTGGCTCATCTGAGGCATTCGATCCTTGTGCTTGCTGTTACTTTATGAAACAGTAATACTGCAATAACCTTTAGAAATGCACTTCTTAGTTGCGGAGCAGACATAGTTTCAATTGCAGTTCTTGACCCAGAGCTTGCAATTTCAGTTTTTATTCATATTAATTATATCTTTTGTACCTGGAGAATCATAGCAACGTCCAAATCCTATGTTACAGAAATGAATTCTTTAGGGTACGCCATTTTGTTTCAGAAGCTTCAAGTGTGTAGATTTAAGACTCAGTCTTTCTCTTCCATTTTCTTAGGTGTTCAAAGTTGGTTCTCTGCCATAGCTCAGTTTGTTTTAAAACAAAATTAATGAAAAGACTAATTAGCATTAATCAATCTAGAAAAACAAGCCTAAGTCTATGTTTGTAGATAGTATATTCATTTTGTTGGAAGTTTTCACTTTCATTCCTCTGATTTCTTATATTGATCTCAAGTGTTTTCTGTCCTTTCCCCCCAATACCCTCATTTATGACTCTTTTTCATCTATAAAAACTATGAGTTCTGTCCTACTTATCTAATATATAGCTGATAATACAGCACAGCTTCATCAGAGCAGTGATTTTTTGGGTATTCAGAAGAAATAGGAGAATGTGTCTTCCATAAAATAGCTTTGTGTTTCTTTTATATCCCAGCATTCCAGTTACTTATCTCAAAACATCACATTTCAAATCCTGAATTGACTTTGTCTGTGCTTCTGCCAGACAAAGAGCTAAGATAACTGAATTTGGTTTGCACATCAGTTGTCGTAGCTGGCTGCAATGTATCCCTGGACGTGGCTAGGTTTACCTTTAACGAGAAAGGTTTTACATTTTTCTCATACAGCCTTCATAACTTTATTCAGCTGTGAATGACATATGAAATACTGTCAAACCAGTATGGTCTGTTGCAGAAATCATGCAGGCTCCTTTTTAAGAAGTCAAGATCTAATCTTTTTTCTTCACCAGTGAATAGGAGGTCAACTCACAGCAAATAAAGTTTCTGAAAGGCAGAGACAAATCCAGTTTTATGATCACCACTTTTCTCTCTCAACACTGTACTCCCCCATCGTTAGACTGTGCTCAGTAATTCCCACAGCAGTTGGGGTAAGCCCATGATGTTTAACAGTGCCAGGTCGTGCTGATTATTTTAGCTTTGCCAATGACACTCCACATAATTTTTCAAATTATTTTAACCACCTTGTGGAAGAATTTACATGTTTTTAGATAAGTATTCATTTATGGATCAGAAAGAGATGTTATGAAACTTAGTTAAGTTAGAATGAAATTGTGTTGATTTGGCATGAGTAGTAGTAGCCTTTTAATTTTACCATAGTTCTAATAGTTTACATAGTCTAAGGGTCTGTCCCATTCCCTAAAAAAGGGGGCCAGAAAAACGAACTCTATTTCATGTAAATTTGTGTTTCTAAGTATTTATTGTTATACCGGCCGAGGTCCCTGAATCACAACTAATAGTGCATTTGTGATGTGAGCTGCAATACAGTATGTGGAAAGGGCTTTGGACACAAACTATGATCTTATATTATTCAGTATGTTTATTGAAAGCATGGTTGTATTTATGGAAAACATGGATGTTGTAAAATCTACTTCTGTTAGTCTGTGAGCCTATTCCAGAAAACAAATCACAGACTCTTTAACATAACACTTACATGCTATTATATAGCATTCTAGTATACAGTAGCGATACTGCTCTGTGAAATAAGAGGTACAAGGCAGACTTTAGTCTGGTATGTTAGAACTCAAGTCATCAAGGGCCATTGGCTTTGTCTGCTCTGCCGTCCCTCACAACTGTACAGTTATCCCTGTTGAGCTTGCATAGCTCAGATATCCTTGTATGACCCAAGAGCAACATTTGTGCTTTTTTGTGCCAGAAGAAAAACCCTTTATTGTACGGTTTGTCAAAGCACATCCTAGGAAAGATGTAAAAGCTGGAAGAAGAAAAAGCCTGATTTGCTGTTTTTAGAAAGCTAATCAATTCTTAAACCTTTAGATAGGAAATATCATTTGTTCCTGATCCTTTTAGCTCTTTGGATGAGTATTCCAGAAAAGATGTATTCACAGTTGTACACAAAGTAGATTTCATGAGCTCCCGGGTTATATTATTTACATGATGAGTATATTCACACAGCAGTGTTACTGCTTAGAGATACTGTATTTCACTGTCTTTCTCATATTCAGACAGGCTCTAGCTTGCCAGAAATTTTTAAATTTTTTTTTTTGAATGAGCGTGTAACTAACAGATGTTTGTTTTTGGCTCCATGTCTGCATTCTTTGAAAGCTGGAGAATTAAATTGCTGACATTCAGACAACACTAATTCACATATCCAGGGAGCCTAATTTGCCATCCCTGAGATCCTGATTCCTGGTGTTCATGGGTTTAAAAACCATTTCAGTGACACAATATAAGAATAGGCTGGGGAGTTTTAATACTATGCTCCTGCTAAACATAATCACATTTTATAAACATCTGCGTCATTAGTGATGTGATTCATCTCTAAGCTGTATACAGCTGTGTTTCCAGTTTCAATTAACGGTCCCTTAATTGCATATCCATCTCATGTTACTAATTTAGTTAATTTATTCATAATTAAGAGTATTCTATTTTCTATGAAGGTTTGTTGAGCTTAGTACATTATAAAAAATAAAAAAAACTAAGGCTGCGGGATTGTGATTCTTACAATAGTCACGTCAGAACAAAAATGTCATTCAAGCACCTAGAGAGGAAGACAAGATATAAGGGAAATTTTTTCTTTTCTCACTGTGGAATGAGAAACCTTTGGAAGGGTTTTGCTTTGTGTTTGTAAGCAAATTACAGTATGTATGTGCTCTTTTCTCCTCATTTTTGTCCTTCTCCTTTTTGCCCAAAATCTAATGCAATTCAATAGTTCAGACTGATACAACAGGTTTTAACATGTAAGAAGAACTGATAACACTAAAAAGGGTGTTACAGGAACAGAGGTGTGTAGGAGTCACAAATCAGCCTGGCTCATGCCTTTTTGTCCACTAACGTTTGTATTTTAGAGTACCACGTATTTAAAAGGACCCGTGTGATTAGGAACTGTGAGGTAACTTAAAAATTCATCCTGAGACACACTCAGGTGGAAGATAAGGACTGTCTTAGTATTATCTATCAAAAGAAGTACATCTTTTAGAAAATATCTTTTGTATATCAATACAAGAATATTGCATGCAAAATGGTTTTCAAATCGTAGAAACAAACCTTCTAGCAGTTGTCCACAATCTAATCATGTTCTTGACCAACCATTTAGCAGGATTGGTTACAACTGTCCAGTACTTTGTAAATACACACATATTGTCCTCTTCATTGCCTTTACAAACCCTGCTGGGATATTAATTCTAGGAGGTGTCTGCAGTATTAAGGAGTTGTACGTATAAATGGACCTCTTTTTCTAAAAAAAAAGGGGGAAAAAAAAGAAAAACCTCATCTTTTTCTGACTTCCTTTAGCATGATGAGTATTTTGATACCTGTACGTTATCAGTGAGCAGAACATCAAAAGTTCGGTGTCCTTTTCTGGGAAAAAAAAAGAGGGAGAAATAGAGTCTTTCCTCTTTAAAAACAAAATATTTGTTATTAGTTTGAGATAAGTATTGTTTCCTGAGTGGACTATCACACAGCTATAATTTGAAGTAAACAGGGATCTGTAAGTTGTACGGAAAACATTGAAATAGTCTGATCAATATGTCTCAAGCAGAGATGCAGGTTTTTAATGACAGATGCTGAATCCCTTCTAGCTGAAAATCACAGCTGTCTGCTGCTTTTTCCTTTAATCTTCTCCTTCCACCAGTCTCCTTGATGCTCTTTTTAGTTTCTCTCATTGCTCTTTTTCTCCTTGAAGCTTCCTTTCTTCCTCTTCATATAAGCTTCTCCTTGTCTGTCATACCATCTACCATCATACCACTACTTTTTTAAAAAGGTTGGGAAGAAAATCATTAAAGAAACAAATAGAGAACACAACGAGCAAATTTATAATCTAACATGAGAAGAAAAGAAAGGGATGGAGAGAGGAAAAGTGGAAAATAAGGTGCAAGTGAGGTAGGCTTTTAGTCATGGCAGTTTTATGAATCACAACCTTTTCTTTTCCCAAGGAATCTCTGAAGATCAGAGTTAGCGTAAGACACAGCTATGCTCTAAGCAGATTTCTAAAGCTCTTCAAAGCAGGCAGGCTCATAATTTTCTTTTCTTTTACTTGTCAAATATTAATGCCGGAATGTAATCTTGTGAAGATAATAAAAGTTTGAACCATTTCAACCTTTTAGCTGCATACTGTGTGTATTTAGCAAATAGAATGACAGTTGCAGTGCTAACCTTGCTGTATGAATTCCAGGCTGCCCCACCTTTTTTGATTAAAATGGTGATTAGGGTTAAAGGAGATTATAGCAATTTGCCAGGGTCCTGTTTCACTGCAAGCTCAAGGTAAGAGAGGGTGATTCAAGTGCCTGCAGAAAGATGGATATCACGGGCTGATCAATCTTCAAGCTGCTATGGATTTTTACTACCTTTGTTGTTTGTGTACATTCTCAAAATTTTACTATGCAAGACAGGAAATGCATTCATTTTCTGTACACAAGAAAAAAGTTAATAATTTTCTTCCTCCAAAGAGAGATGTGTCTTCAAAAGGGAGTGCATAGTCCTTTTAAATTGTATCGTATTATTGTCATACACTAGAGATTTGTTGGTTTTCTTTTCCTTTTTCTTACCTTACATAAAATGATAGGGCAATTTTATCTTGTACTTCAGATGGTAGGTTTAAACCCTATGGAAGTCTATATGCATGTAAACCTATGTGAATTTGCATTTTGAAGAGAATTGCACATGAATTGCTTATTTGTCTAGAGGGTTATCTGAGCCACAAATTGGAAATAAATATAATATCCAGATCTCAAATCATCTTCCTGTTTAAATGAATCTTTTCAGATTAAGGTCTTAGGGTTAGATCATTAAGAAAATCAGGTTTCAGTTCTGAAACCTCCGTTTCATTACATTCATTACTCGCATTCATGATTTTCCCCAAAGAGGACTTTGTGTATGCAGTATTAGGAAAAATTTGGTTGATTTTTATTTTTTGCATACTTTTACCGACAGAGAAGAAAATAAATATCTGTCATGAAAATATTGGCGCATTTTTTTATGTTTCAGTTTTGTGTCTTTAACCTCAGAGGACAATTTTACTTTTAGTGTACTCTCAGAACTCCTGAGGGACCTGGAAGAGAAGATATGACCATGTAGTGGTAATCTCGATAGAGTATGAGTACAATATTACTGTGCTTCAGTTGCTGCTGCTTAGAGTAAGCTGTTGAAATGACTAGCTCCAAATTTCAGTTCCGAATGCCCCATTGGTTTAGTCATTGTTTGTTCTACTACAGCATATGTCTGTTTTAATAGCAAAATTAGTGTCTTTTGCAATAAATATTAGTCTTGAACTGTACTTCAGTTAATATTCCTTTTTTTTTTTTTCCCCCCTCACAAAGAGTAACTCTTCAAAGACTGCTCTCTGATCCTAAGTAATGCAGTAACAGAGCTCCCAGCTATCTGGACATGTCTTTCACCGGACCAGCCAATACCTAAAATGTTTATGTTATGTAAAATAAGTGTGGTGATTTTGAGTCATTCTCATGTGGGAAATAGATCGGTATTTAACTGACCACTAAAACAGCCCAGCCTAGGCCTGACCAAGAAAGAAGTCAGCCAATAAATGATCGAGAAAGGGAAAGGGATCATTTAAGCCACTGGAAGATCAGAGGTATTGCAGTTATGAAAAAGCAATTTGTCCCTCTGATAGGATGCCCACATCTGTTCCTGAATGTACATGCAAGTGCTGTGTGCCTTACCTATTCTGGTCCTGTTGAGCTCAGTGGAAGGCACATATAAAGTCAGCAGGATTTATCTCCCTGTTTTGTGGCCATGTCAATCTGTTATCCTTCGCTTGCAGAAAATCTTCAAAGGTTCTTGGCCTGTGCAGATTTGAAACCCTAGATTTGTTTTTGAGGTTTTTGTGTGTGCTGTCCTCCCACTCTGAGCACTGTATAAATCCCATTAAAGCAGCAGCCTCTCCAACTACTTCAGCAGGTTTTGGTTTGGGTTGTGGGCTGTTTTTTTTCCCCATATTCGACGCATAGGTGAACTTCTAGAATTTTAATAATGTCTGTATCAGATGAGCTGCAGAAATGTAAAAGGGTTTTGGGTGAGATTTAATTTTAGATAGCAGCTTAATTAACTGCATTTGTAAAAACTAGTGCAACTTTAATTAAATGTCTCTACATTAATTTAGTTATTTAATTGAAAATTTATTGGGATAGTCCTTACAATTCATAACTCTTCCGTTTGAGGATCTTAAATACCAGATCATAATAAGAATAATTAAAAAACCCCAAACCTGTATTTAAGCTTTTGCTAGATCTCTACCGGCTTTTTTCAAATAGAAGAAGGGTTTTTGCTTCTCCTAAGTATTTATTCTGGTTTATGGATTTTATAACAGGATTGGACATCTGAAAACTCAACCTGTAAATGATGATTGAAGAAGTGTTTTTCTCTTCTCATGTGTGTTGGGGTTGGTTTGTTTTTATCCCACGTAAGCTTTTGTTCCTTTTTCAATGTCGTATAAATGCTGGCTTGTACTACTACAAAACTACCACTTGCAAGACTTTTCAGGGCACAGGTCTGTTAAGGTTAGTTGCGATGGAGAGGAAAAGCTGTTTGAGTTCTGAGTCTACAATGTTCTGTGCTGTGAGAGGTGTAAGAAATAGAAGAGGAGGTCCGATGAGGAGAGCAGGGGCCCGAGACACTTTAATCCCTCCATAGTCTTTCATAGGAGCCCGCACATTTCCAGCACAGCATGTAGCCTCTCTCCACTTCCCCCCTCTGCTTTGAGATATGCAGAGAGACAAAGAGAGGCTGGAACACTATGCATCATTAGAGCAGGGGGTTCAACTATTTAAATGAAACCCTGTATTGTGTGTCCACTAGGTCCTCATGACCTGACAACATGAGAAAAGGTTAAGCATTCCTTTTCGCAGTTGGGTTGCATCTACCTGCAGTAGAAATGTATAATGTATATGTCATACTAAACATTATATATAAACTACAATGCATTCCAACACCTTCCAGTGATCACAATCTTCCAGTGATAGCATTCATAATTTCCAGTAGTATATGCTTTCCTCTAATTGAAATTTTTCCACTGCCCTACATTTCCCTTCTGATTGAAAAGTGATTTCCATTGATACTTTGCCAAAGAGACTGTTCATAATAATTTTCTTTTCCTTCCCAACACCTAGTGCATGCATCAGTTGCATAAATGGTAAATTGAAGCCTTTTTAGCACAGCTGGATATTTTTCATTGATTCTTTTCATCTGAGCATCATTCATTAGAGTTCCTTCATCTTTTTGTCTGCAGTGTACTCTGTCTACAGAATGCTGGGATCTGTACAACAAAATAGAACAAAATGTACAAGGACTTCAAGTCCTTCCAGTGTCATATCTGTCAGGTTATAAATTTGAGACAGAGCAAACAACCCCATTAGCTTGCCTTCCTTGAGGTACCTATTTATCTTCATTTATTCCGTACTGACAAAGAAACTATGAGAAGTTGCACTTGATTGTTCCAGTCCTCCTTGTCATTTGCATTACTACTACCATTCCAAATGTTCTTTAAAGTATATACTTATAAAAATATAGGCTGGCATTTAGAAAGGCTCGGGTTTGTTTTTCAGTACACGGATGCATAGTATGGTGTCCGTCCCACAACTTCACCCACGACTTCATCAGGATAACTATATGACTATATAGAATTTTTACTTCTCTCCTTTTACTTGTTTTAGGAAAAAGCAACTTTGCCATCACAACCAAAATTACTTTTTTCAAGAATTTTGTAATTAAATGTTTTGTAAAAACTGAAACTGTTATTGGGAGAGAACAATGAAGCAGTTGTGTGTTTTCAATTATTATAAATTTTGAAGTGTAAAGACTTTGGAAATTATCTAAGTGAAACTACAAACATCTTTTTTTTAATATAGAGTTGCTTTCTGTTTCATTTTTTCACAAGATTTTAATTTTATGTCCCAGAAATGTAACCACATTTTCAGCTCAGCTTTGCCACTACAAATACAAAAGTGGTGAGTATTGGTGAGTAAAAAAAATGAGCTTTCTTAGAAGTGTTGGAGTGAAATTTAACTATTTGTCAAACTTTCAGATATATCTTCTTTTCCAAACAACAAAAGACTAATTTAGCAGAGTTCAACAAGAACACTGACTTCTAAGATGATCAGCATATCAGATCTGCTTGTTATTTGGGGAACATTACCTGATTTCCTTCACCTAATTAGCCTATCGCAATACTTCACTAAATGATGGGTTTGGGATGAATGGTGGATAGTCTTTCAGTATTTTTTCATTTGCTGTCATTGAAATGCTTTATTTGTGGTACAGCAGGTTGTTTGAAGTGAATTTTGATTGCTATGTATTCTTAAATTCTTCAGTCAAATAAACAGTAAGAGTGTGATTTTCCATGAAGGCGTAGTGTAATATGTAAAACAGAAAGTTAGGTAGGATGCTAAGTTTATGAACTCACGAGCCATTTTGCTCAATGGTAGGAACCACTTCTAAATGAACCAAAATAATTTGTTCAAAGGAAAGTCTGAAGTAATGAACAACATCATTATGATCTCAACCTGCTCCACCAACTTATGAGATGGGTGGTGCTGCTGCTAGGACGGCTGTTATAGTTTCAGTGTCTCTGATAGCTGATGTAATGTCTGCAGACTGTTAGAGCTATAAAATTACAAATCCAGAAAGTGGTGTCGATTGTGCTCCTTCTTAAAATAATATGCACTTATTTTAAAGGCTGATTGGTATAGAACGTGTTTAGGTAGTAATAACAATAGTGTATTCTACAGTAATATTGTGAGGGACTACAGTTCTTCTGTATCGTTATATCAAGAATGTTTATCCTAAGTTATTTCATAGTCACTCGTTATTAATTATTGTAATAAAGTTCATCTTTCCGTTCTTTTGGAAGTGTTTTGCTTAGTGGCCCCCATGTCCAGGTACATTTCAGCCATGCCACCTGTTCTTGAGCACAAAGGGAGATGCCCAGGTCTGAACATTTGTTAAGCTTCAATGTTAAGGTACAGTTGAACTTCAGAAAGGTTGGGATTCAAAAGAGGCATCAAGTCTGCAGCTTATTCTGTAGTTTTGAAGCACTGCTGAGGTCAAAGAACTTTGTTTTTCTACCGAGTATGAAGCAGATGCTCTGTTACAATTAATTGTGATGTGTATTTTGCTTCGTCTTTAAAATAATAAATAATATTCAAATCTGATTACTCAGTAATGTGCCGTGGGTATTAGAAAATTATAGTCTTGTTCTGATTTACAAAAGGTGGTCTGATCAAGAAGATTTTCTTTTCTCTGTGCTTACTGCTACTCCATTCAGTCTCGTTAATTCTCACTGTTTAATAGTAAGCATTTAACTGAATATTTATTCCCTCATTCTTTTCTGCTAAGATCATAGTCTGGCCAACAGCCAGAACTAATAAGATCTTATGATGAGAAGTGTCTTGATATCCTAAGAACAAATTCATAGTGTATGAAATACAATTTTTAGAATATGACTTCCACTGTTCCTAATATTCTCTAGTTAATATATCCTGGTAACACACAGAAACCTGTAAATGGATCATTCAGTCTGCATTTATAGATATAAACAGTAGGATTCTTAAAGATTAAGGCCATTTTGAATATAGATACTGTAGCTAATATGAATCTATTAGGGAAGAAATGTTAGCTGCCAGTATAGCAGTTGGTGAATGGTTTCCCAATTAATAAGAAAATCCCACTTCTGTTGTTAAACAATTTCAAGTGCTGGTAACAGTGACAGAAAACTGGCAGGGAAAATGGTTTTGCTGATGTAGCAGTCGAGATCAGTAATGCATTTTCTCAAGGGAACAATGTTTGAACAAGTCCAAAGTTTCATTTTAAAACTAGGAAAAAAAAACCGGCTGTATTAAAATTACATCCTTTGACAGCTTAGCTTAACTTAGAAGGCGCTCCTCACATTTCCAGTTTTATTTATTCTATCTTATCTTGAACAGTAATGCAGACCCAAATGAGTGATTATAACTCTGTGAATATACATCACTTCTGTAGCTTTAGAGGATGTAGTCATGACTACGTACTATAAAGGTGGACAGTCAATGCTGCTGAACCTGTACCGGATCAAAGACAGGAGAAAATGTTGATCCTGGAGTGAGTAAGTTCTCTGGAAGAGAATTTGCTTGTGCCTCATTAACTCAGCATATTAAAGCTTGTGCAGCTGGATGTGAAAAACAAATGCGCGCACACGCACACACTCACATGACTGTTTTAAAAATGTGATGTTTCATTAGTTATTTTCCTGGGGCCTTCAGAGGTTATCAGACAGTTCAGATTTTTGCTAGTTAGAAAATGGCTTCAGAAGAATGAGTTGGAGTTTACTGGTAGTGCTACTGAAGTAGAGACAGCTAAAGTTTAATTTTTCTTTTGCTCACCAATGTTCTGTACTTTTTAGATATTATTCTGTACTTAAGCAGACCATATTTTTTATAAAGTTTTCTAAACATAGTCAGAATAATTTAAGTTCTAGGATAATTTTGGAAGGAAGGAAGTTGTTGTATACCTATACTCCTACACTTATGTTTATGCACACATATCAAAACAGATTTTCTGACAACACGGGAAACAAAAATGTTTGAGAGCTGACAAGCAAGTATATAATTTATTCTTCAGTACTAGGCTATCACAACAGAGATACAGATGGATGGCTGGGAAAAAACCTGTTAAATTATTTTAAATCCAACAAGTGCCTTTGTATAGACTTTAAAGGTTTTGCTAGTTTCAGTGGAAAGTATTTCAGATTGCCACAAAAAAATCACAAGTTGCCATGATTTCTATTTCTAAGCAGCACAGAAACCAGGCCAATTGTTCTGTAGTATAAGTTTGGTTGGTAGGTGCTGCAGTCAAAATATTGAATCATGTGGACATCATGAAGCAGAACCACAAGACATTCTTGTTGAGCCACAATTGCAGTTCTCATATTTGCGCTGGTTGGAAACGAAACATCCTATTATCCAAAAAAAAGTGAACTGGAGTGGACAGAAAAATAAAATTTTAAGAAGCCTAACCTGTATGTTGCTGTCATAACAGAGAATCTAGTCATTTTTTTCAGTTTCCCTTTTTCAGTTTTACTGGTTTAGGCCACGCTTTAAAGAACATGGGGGAGGAACTGGCTTGTTATGAGGCAGCACAGGCAGTGCATTTTTGAAATATGGAGGTTATAGGAATGACTTCTGGGGAAGAAAGAAGGAAAACACAGAAGTCTGGACAAGAAAAAATGGACCACTTAAACTCTGAAGAATAACTTAAAACAGGCAGAACGTTATGAAGCAAATTACAGGAGCCCAAGCAGAATCTAATAGGAAATTGGTGGTGGCGAGCCTATAAAGTTGTATTTTTCCTTTACCATATTCTGCACCCTTCAGATACATGATCCTGCCAGTTGTTCTCTCATAGGATGAACACTAACAGGGCAACATCTGTATTCCTGGTTTCTCAGCTGTTGTTGTTTTCCCCTTTTTTCTCCCTGATTGTCATGATTGTTTTCCCTTGTACAAGACAAATGCTAAAAATAAGACAGTGTAATGGTATGAGCAGCTGAATTAGAAACAAACTGATAGAATGGATGTCCTTAGGGAGAGGCCATGGAATACTCTACAAGGACATATGTTTCAAAATCAGATGCAACCCCAGTTTCATTGTGGGTGTTTTTTATAAAATACACCGAAGCTTGGAAATTTTGCCCATGTGGTTTTCCTACCAAATTTGTCAGTCTCACTGCACCTTGTTCAGTTAACCAACGCTTCCATTTGTTTCTGAAACAGTAGTTTTGAAGGTTCACTTTGGAATTTGTAGCTACTTTACAGCCTCATGTCTGCCACTGCTGGCAACCCAAAAGGATAAAAATTACCCAGTCAAAAGCAATTACAGACCAGAGCAGAATCTGGCTTCTGCAGCCAGAGAGCAGTTACAGGCGTATAACTGTAGGCCAGCATTGCTATTCCAGCAGTATGTAATCAAAGCACTTGTTTGTTCAGTGGAATCTTGCTGCATGGTGGAGTTGTTGACTGAATAGACTGTCTAAATAATGGCTTCTGTCTTGGGTTTGGTTGGCTATGAGTTTTGTTTTTTCCTGAGACACTGGTGGAAGACTATGGAGGCTGTGAAAAGACCTATCAGGGTGGAAAAGAAAAGATATAATAGGATCTGCAGAACGGAGAGAGAGTTATAATGAGAGAAAGAGAAGGGAAAAGGAAAAACCTTTCTACAGAGAGGCTTTACTTTTTATTTTTTTACAGAGAAATTTAAAAAGGCATAAAAAAAATAAAGTATGTAACTAAGTGATAGTAAAAGACAAACAGAACAAGTAAAACAATAAATGGATCAGACTACACAAAAGTCAGGCATATAGTCATGTGTTTATTACAACAGAAACAAAATTTCATCTACTTAGTACTAAAAATAAGGATTGTCGTTATTGATTCAGAATGACAAAGAAAAGCTAACTCAGTAGGACAGAAAGGTTTCAGAGTTAAATGACTGTACCTCCACAATTTTATTCCTTGTGGTTTTCATTAACTTAAAAAAGTGTATGAACACACAAAAAACCACCCAGTTAAATCTTTGTGTCTTCCATTTGTAGACTTCTGCTTGTAAGTTAATAATTTCTAAATAGTTACACAAGACTCAGTGCTGCATGAAATTCCTTTGCATGTCTCATTCAAATGTATAAACTCATTGCAGCAAATAGTATATTGAACAAACATGATTTCATTTGCTTTTTACAGATGATCTGATTATTTTTATTTGACGTAATTTCTCAAAAAGCTTACATAAACTTATTTCTGCCTTCAGATTTCTTTGGAAATCCTAGCCATCCTGATGTATTAACCTTGTTTGTCATTTGGACAATGGGATCGCTCACCTAATTGTAATGGCATCCATTTGATTTTGTGATTAGATGATCCTACAAAAAACTTACGTAATGGGCAAGTGACCATTTCTGTTGTCATATACTGGTGCTGTTGTTTTGGGTTTGGTTTTTTTACTTTTCTGTAATCCCTGAGAATTAATTTCAATCTCAGAAGTGTTAATGAAATTTTATATAAAAATATGGCGTCTGATCTTGTATCATTAAACCAAAGAGCATCTTTGTTTTCGGTTTTACTGAAATTATAGTCAAGTCCATCCTTATTTCTTGAACTGTATGCATAGTTTTAAGATGCTCTTTCACTGATTTTTAAAAGCATTTTATAGAAATAATGAGGAACGTTCATAGAGATCACTCTTAACTTTTATGATTTATAAGAATGGGTTTATTTTTTATTCGTGTGGAATTCTTTCTTGAGCAAGTCCTTCATAATTAAGTCTTTCATAAACAGGATTTTTTTTCAAGAGAATGCTCATTTGTTTCCTTTATTTGCCTAACTCGAAGGCCACGTGTCAACTTGTCACTGTGATAACAATAGCTTGTAAGTTAGACATTCAGAAAGGATTTCTGACTTAGTAAATTAAAGTTTTGTAATTGCCGATTAAACTGTCTGTCAGTGTATTATATGGTGCCACTATACAGATACTGCAAATTCAGGTTTTGAGGCTGGCTTCGGACTGTGTTGGAAATCTTGTCTCTGCTTCTCTCCTGTTATTTCTCCTTGTTTCACAAAGGGTTGCATTGCACTCTTTCAGCGGTGCTTCACCTCAGGAGTTCCATGTCTTAATTCTCCAAGATCTCTTCTATTCTCAGAATTTCGCAGTTCTCTGCTCTTAGAAACAAATGAGTAATAAGGCAAGCCTAAACAGAAATAAATTATTTACTTGTGAAAAAAAAATGATAAGATACAGATAGGTGTGAAAATAAGGTGGTGAATTCAAGAGAGTTTTTTGCGGCATAATAAACAACCAAAGTGGTTTTCAAAATGTGTCTTATTATCTGGAGATTAAAGGGTATTTTTCATATTTGAAGCTGTGCAGATGATAAATTCATTCTAACACTCTACCACGATATTTATGCTCCAGAGCTTGTTATATTTATTTTTGAACCAATATGCAAAAAAGGTATGCTTAATGTTTGCACTAATACGAAGTTTGTGAAATGGCAGTAGTCAATGCAGACCGGTTACAGTTTTCCTGGAAATGCAAAGTATCACAGCTTTAATTCTACTGCCTCCTGCAGGGCTGCAGCTTGGAGCTTTGTTCCACTGGGAAGGAAGGAGCCTCCTTCTGCTCATGGGAGGATCTGAATCTGTGAAGTGGATAGATCTGGGGATTGAACAAAGCCATTTTGGAAGGTTTTTGTTTTATCTGAGGCCTTTGCAGATTGACAGTGGTAAATAGGGTATTCAGCTTTGCAAAGAGAGGGCTAATAACAGATTTAAGAAGAAAACTGCTTGTAATGTTACTGGAATTACTTGAATAAAATGTATTGCACTTACCAAGGGCACTATATAATAATGCTTTTTTTGATCATACATGAAGTGATGGTTTTCTTGAATGCAGGCATATGCTGCGATCCTTCATGCCAGTATAACTTCTGTCCTTCACTATATACCATCCTTCATTCTCCATAAATATGCAGTATAATATTATTGGGGTTTTTTAAATTATAAACACCTTTTCTTCTCAAATAGATTGAACTGTGGAAATAAGATAATGTATCTTCCAATTTAAATTAGAAAGAGTTTTATATTATTGTGGTTTAGTGGTGTAGGCTATATATAACTTAGGTTTTGCTTTCATGTCACTTGAATCTAACTCACAGCTTAGAAAGCATAAATATAGAGGCTTTGACCAGCTGCAGGATGCAGACAGCTCCTTTTACAAGTCATATTACACTATTATAGGAATTCTGCCATTATCTTCAATCAATGCAGTATCAATCCTATCAGCAATTGTTTCAATTTGAACTATTACTTGCCTAGAGTAATTTTATTATCTTTCAGTGTGCTATCTGCATGTCTTCCCCAGGGAGAAACAGAGGCCTTTGTGCAAAATCAGGAGCTGTAGTTGTGTACAAAGAAGTGTCAGATAACAGGGGGCATTAAGCACTAATCGTATGGATGCTCCCAAGCTTGAGCAGCTACTGGGATACAGAACATTTTGCAGAAGTCATTGAGACTGAGAGGCCATCTTCAAAAGGTTCATTGGACAGGAACAAAAAATAAAAGTTTGTTTAATCCATCCAGTCAGTAATCTCGTGAAATGAAGCTTTTCTTTTCCTGTTGCGTCAGCACTTAATTGAGCAAGTAGTATTAATACATCTTGAAACAGAGTATTATACTCTTGAGATTGCCAGTTGTAAGAATATGGATGAAACAAGCAAATAATGTGAATAGATCACACTATATTGAAACTGTCCCTGTTGACATTATCTTACTGGTTTCACCCTGTGCAGCTAAAAAGGAAACCAAATAGGTGATCTGTTTGGGTAAGTTTTGGGACTAAGGATTATTTCCTTAAAGATAAAGATATCATCACTCTTATCTAAGAGTGAATAGATTTATCACTATTGGTCATATTTCTCTCGAAGAGGAAAAGGACAAGAGAGAGAAGAAAATATGAAAGAGATATAGGATTAATACGATTGCTGCTGCACATAGAATCCTTTATTATGCATGATTACCCTATAGTGTCACCCAGTAAAAAACATTTTTGTTATACCTTCCACCTTCACCTGTGCCTTCCTGTATTCCTCTTCCTCGATGCATTCCTTCTGTCAGTCTTCTGAAGAATCCTCCTCCTTTGCATGCAAACTCAGTTATGAAAATTAAACTTCATAAAAGTCATATTTATACCTATCTTTACAGGATTATTCTAAGGTGCCTGTCTTAGTAAAAGCAGAATTTTCTCAGGAGATACTTATTTCTCTTCAATTTTGATCGAGGAGGGCTGATTTAGCTGTCTCACCTTAGGAGTCCTCACTTAAGACGGATAAATCTCGCACAATCTCCTTTTGGCTTGGTATTACATGTGTAGCAGCATACTCATTCTGATTAATTCTTCAGCTCTTGTTTATAAACATTATTAGATAAAATTGAGAGTTTTACTACAATTGTATGAAAAATGTATTTTCAATACATTTGGGGTAGCAACATGAGTTTTGAAGTGTGACTCAAAATGATAAAATGAAGATACTCAACAACAAATTAAGGAGACAAGAAGGAGAAAACAGTGAAAAAGACAGGACTGAAAATTGAAGTCTCTTGAATACTGATGGAATGATAATCCCATATGAGTCAGGACAATACGAGTGGAAGGCAGCTGAAGATGGTCAAAGAAAAAACTTAGAAATGTTAAGCAGCTAAAAGTGGTGCTGAGTAAAGACAATAGTGAATGAAGCCTCTATTTCCTTTAGAAGTAACCTGTATAAAATACAGGTCCGGGCTATGATACTTGCAGTGACGGGCAGTTATTCCCAAAACTAATGGTAGTAAGGGCACTGGAGATTCACAAATCTGGGGAAAAGGAGCAATAAAACTGATATGATAAAAGATCAATGAAAGTGAGAGAATGTAACTAGAACTATAAAAAAATAATATTCACTGGTGATGCTCAACTGATACAGGAAATTGCAGGCATATATTCTGGGGCAGCTATAAAATAAAACATTTCTTGCATGACATTCTATTTACAGTTCCCTAAGTCACCAAAGATACATTCCCCTTGGCACGAAAGCTGTGTATATTACCTGACCTTTCAGAAACAAGTAGCATTTTTGGTGCAACATGATTTTTTTTTTTTTTAGCATAATGACAGAAAAAAATGAGAAAGAGGGAAACAGAAAAGCAAAAAAAAAACCATTAAAATCTTGCTAAGAGACAATAGAGCTTTACTTTAGAGATGGATTATGTAACATTAATAGGAGTATTTACAAATAAAGTACAAAAAAAAGAATGGCTTTTAAATTGTTTAGAAATATTTTTAAACAAAATAGAAAGGAGTCAGTTCTATTTCAAAAACATAAAAAAGTATAATGAAGAGAAATAGCAGTATTTTAGCAGAGAAGCAAAAGAAATAAAAAAGGACACAGCAAGTTGTCATTACAGTCGTATATTAAGGAGATGTAACTACAGTACACCTCATGTTACTTTCCATGCATACCCCAAAAGTGAAGAGACAATGCCTAAAAGAAACACATATATCAAAAAACCATGTTAGGGTACGAACAGCAGATGGTTAGAGCCTAAAAAGACTAATGTTTCAGCAAGCCTAAAAAGACTAATGTTTCAGCAACAACAGTGTCATAATTAATGTTTCAGCCTTTTCCTATTGCAAAATGTTTAAACATATATTTAAACTGAGGATTACTGTGTGTATCTCTGGAGTCCTCAGCACAAGAAGGACATGGACCTGTTGGAACAGGTCCAGCGGAGGTCCAGCGGAGGGCCACAAAGATGATCAGAGAGCTGGAGCACCTCTCCTGTGAGGACAGGCTGAGAGAGTTGGGGTTGTTCAGCCTGGAGAAGAGAAGGCTCCGGGGAGACCTTCTAGCAGCCATCCAGTAGCTAAAGGGGGCCTACAGGAAGGATGGGGAGGGACTCTTTATCAGGGAGTGTAGTGATAGGACAAGGGGTAATGGTTTTAAACTGAAAGAGGGTAGATTTAAACTAGATATTAGGAAGAAATTGCTTACTGTGAGGGTGGTGAGGAACTGGAACAGGTTGCCCAGAGAAGCTGTGGATGCCCCATCCCTGGAGGTGTTCAAGGCCAGGCTGGATGGGGCTTTGATCAGCCTGGTCTAGTGGGAGGTGTCCCTGCCCATGGCAGGGGGGTTGGAACTAGATGATCTTTAAGGTCCTTTAGGTTTAGGTTCCAACCTAAACCATTCTATGATTCTATAACAAGACAACAGAAGGTCTGTAGGAAAAATGCAGGGGAAAGGTGGGGGCAATGTCAGCGTAGCCCTGACAAACTTTTCTCTACCTCTGAGATGCCTCTATGCTATTTTAAGAACCGTCACAAGAGTGTAAATGTGTTCTAATGTGATGTACTCGAAATCTAAATGTACCACTTTTTTTAAGTGATGGGAGATGTTAATGGCCTTAAGACAGGTTTTGAAGATCAATGCCCTGTACTAGCCCACTGCAAGTTGCTTTTCTATAAGCATTTGTCAGAGAAAATTTAATCCCCAGCACATCTTTCCTGAAGATTTCTCACTAGAGCTGATCTTTCCTATTGTTTCCTTTCCAAATCCCGATGCTTTCACTCATGCAAAACAGTAACTTTTTCCATGAATAGTGTCAGTGAAATCTGTAAGACTTCCTGTGGAGTAGGATGCTACTTAGTACAAATTTGACTGAAGAAATAAGAATGCACCCCTTGAAACTCACTTGAGGTGGAAATGGGAGAGAAAAAACTATCAAGTTTGTGCAATCAGTCACAGAAAACACAGAACTGAGTTATTTTACATTTGATATTTTGAAATAGTGTCTTACGACTTTTTCTCTTTTTTAAAGTTGCTGAAAGCTTCTTGATTTAAAATGGTTGACGAATTATCTGTATGAAGAATTGATGAGACTGTCTGGGGATTAAGAGGGAAAGAGGGAGGAAAAGGGTGGAACTGAGTTTCTACTAAATCACCTGTGTTTCCATTGCCTTCAGTGGAGGAGACCGTCATCATTCTAGATTTGCAGAAAATATGGGAGATACTTAGAGTGTAACTAATGACATCTTACAATTCTGGAAACATTATGAACTTTATGTGTCAAATAGCACGTATATTCAGTTTTAGGAATAATTTGTATTAGACTGCATTCCATCCTCCCTCCCCCTCCAATAATCTGAATTTCTGGCTTGGGGAACTAGGATTTCCCCTACATTTGGTACAAGAGCACATTGCATAAGAACTGGAAAACTATGGGTTGTACTTGAAGGAATTCACCTTCTGTTCCTCCCAAGATTTGAAAAATAGGTTTCTCCTAATTTCCTCTATTTCCCAACAGAATGATTGAAGAGCATAAATCTTCATATACAGGCTGCTTATGATATTTAACATAAATAACATGGAAAGCACATGGCAGAAGTTTTTTCTTATAAGTAATGCTCATTATAGTTTATAATCCAGAACCCTCCAAATATCCTGTGTTTTTAACACAATTGATTCAGTTCTAATACCACGGACACATCAGAAATTTATATATTCATTGTAGAAAAAGAGAGGACCAACCATCATTTCAGATTTGTCCCTGTTTCCTGATTTCCCAAGGCTTCTGTTCCTTAGTTTTAACTGCAATTGCTCATTCAACCCTTCCCTGTAGGTCACCATCATTCTTGTTAATTTCTCCAGGCTCACTCCAATTGATCCACTTGTCTCTTGCTTACTCTGTCTAGAGATGATCACAGTATACCACCCAGAAGTCTTATGGATGATGAGTAATCCTGAAGGATAGATACACTGTTATAAAAAAAAAAAATAAAAAAATGTGGAAACATTTCAAAGCATATAGTGTGCAGGTGCCTTGATCTCAAAAGTAAGATTTGATCTCAGAAAGAATATATGCCATGCTGAGCTCCATACCAGATGGTTTTGCTTACTACAGAACACATTCTGACCCTAGTTGCAGGCACCTGGTTCCCACTGACTTTGAAAATGTCAAACTGCATCAAAGTTACATTCATTTTAAGATCAATAACCTTACAGAGGTTCAGGGTAGCATATACATTTTAGTTTCTCTTTTCCCCAGCTTACAGTACAGAACTAAGAGTATATATAGTTTCAGCTTTATGCTGAAGGCAGAACAGAAATCACTGAATCTATAGGTCTGCATAGTCAGAGCTCTAAGGAGTACCTTTTGTGGGTCTGTACAGAAGATACATGAAGAGCTATAAACTAGGAATGATGGGGCTGAAAAAGGAGATGATTGAGAACTTACGGGTGAAGATTAAGAGCAGACCAGTATGGGAGACACTGTAGTGGGCGTCTGCTCTAGGTCACCTGACTAGGAAGAACAATTGGTTGAGGCCTTTTACAGATGGCTAGAAGTAGCTTCATGTTCACAGGCCTCCATGGGGGACCAGCCTGATTATCTACTGGAGGGACAACACAACATGTCATAAGCAATGCAATATGTTCCTGGATAGCATTGATGAAAGCTTCCCGACACAACTGATAGAGGAGCCAGTGAAAACAGATGCTCTGCTGGACCTCATACTCACAAACAAGGAAGGGCTCAATGAGGAGGTGAAGGTCAAAGGCAGTCTTGGCTGCAGTGACTGTAAGTCCACAAGCCTGGACTTCACAAGAGCAGACTTTGGCCTCTTCAGGCATCTGCTTGGAAGAATCCTGTGGAATAAGGCCCTGGAAGGAAGAGAGGTCCAAGAAAATTGCTTGGTATTCAAGGATCACCTTCTGCAAGCTCAAAACTGGTCCATCCTGAAGAGCAGGAAGTCAAGCAAGGAAGTCATACAGAAGGCCTGTATGGATGAACAAGGAGATCCAGGCAAAATTCAAACATAAAAAAGGAATATACAGAAAGTGGAAGCATGGACAGGTACCTTGGAAGGAATACAGAGGCACTGTCTGAGCGTACAGAGATGTGGTTAGGCAAGCCGCAGCCCGCTTAGGGTGGAATCTAGGGAGGGCTGACAATGGATATGATATATTTGAGCTAATGTAAATTGTTGAATTGAAAACTTTTTAATTGGTGCAGTGCTGTTTTGTGAAAAAATAGTTGTTATCGATCAGAATTTGTAAAATTACTTTCTTGGTATACTATAAAATTCTTCAAGGATTTTGGCAGAAAAATAGTTCAGATTGGTTACATTACATAAAAAAGCAATATTAAAAGAGAATGAATGTGGCTGGAAAGTAAAGAATTTGAAACCTTTGTTAATAAAATGCTCAAGAATGGAGGACTGCACAGCAGTTTCTTGTACTTTTAAAAGGCGAGTCTATGCTCAGCTTATATCAGTTCCGTAAAATATTTCAACATACAGTGATGTGAAAGCCAATTCCCTTGTAGAACCCCCACCAGCGTGTGTGATGGCTTGTACAGCAGCAATGGAAATGTCAAATGCTAGGCCTCTCTGACAGAACAAAACAAGTAATGTTTTCTATTTTCCTAAAGATGTTTGTTCTTAAGGTTTCACAGGGTTTACAAGTGTTTTATTCCCTCTAAATTTGAATGTTTTTGTTATTTAAACCGTAAGACCTAACTTTCTTTCCTTAGGCATAGAGATACACAAAGCCTGCAGTTCACTGCTTTAGGATTATAAAACAAAAGCCTAAGAAGCAATGACTGGTTATTCGCAGTAGACATATTAAGTCAAGGAGATTGTTCTTTTATTTAGTGTTTTCTAAGGCTCTGTGCCCAGGGCTTTAAGATGTTTCCTGAATTTTTATTACATTTTATTCTCTTGTTTCATCTGAAGAGTAAAAAAAGCAGTCAAAGTACAATACATGTATCCTACTGGATTTTAGGATTTCTTTTTTTTTTACTAAAAGGAGAATTGCATGAAGTCACTCAGATTTCAATCTGTTGAAGTATACATGACCCAGAAATCTTGGAATTTGAATTTAATCTTTGTAACAGCTGTAAATACCTGAGTGACACTATGTTTATCTATTTTTTTTTCCTTCACGTGGAAAATAAGCATGCATCACATTAATTTTGACACTTTAAAAATATTTCAGATTACAGAACTTTTCACCAGGAAACTAATTGTCCTTTCCTGTGCTTTCAACTCGGTAAATATCAAGACTTAAACCTGATGTTCAGCAGCTGAGAACAATGACTGTCAATCGCCTTTTCCCCAGATGTTCCTCATTAAGAGCACAAAGTGTGCTTATTTAAATCCATCCTTATCTCCTAATATACAAGGAATAGTGAGTGGCTGAATTCAGTAGCTATTGGAAGTACAGTAGATCAGATCTTCCTGTTTATTGATTTGTAAAGAACAGCCTTGTACTGCTTTGGCAGCTCTGAGTCACAGAGAAAAGAAAGAAGCTTTTCAGCTCTTGGGAGGAGAATTGCTGGGTAACATTAAAGAGGGTCTTGTAGAAGCCAGTTTCCTTTGATATGCAGTCAAATAGGATGCAATCGGAGTCAAGGTCAGGAAGCTGTGGAAATGCTATGAATACGGTGGGGGAATTAAAGGAGTGTTATTTTAATAAGTATTGTATGTATGCATGCATGCTTATTAATACAGAAAACTGCCCTTTGCATGAGAACAGCTTTTAGTGAAGCAAACTTTGAAAAAGGAGATTGTGTATTATTTCGCTGCTGCACTAAATATAGCTGTTTAGATGAGAATCTTCTATTCTTTTATTTCTTTTCTTGGTATTTTTCTTTAGAATCACAGTCACATTCAGCCATTCAATGATTGTCTTAACTCTTTATATTTTGCCTTTTTTTAACTAGTGATCTCATTTCTACTCTCATGTTAATAAGTCGTAAAAATTGCTACTTGCATACCTTCATATAATTTGCTTGCATTTGGGGCAGCATAATTATGTAATTAGCGTCTTTGTATTATGCTGTTTGTGCCCTTAGATGCCCTTACAAAAAGGATATTTTTTTGACCTCAGAAGACTTTAGGCTGTTGCTGTCTTTCAAATGAATAATAATTTGAAGAAGTTAACCACAAAAGTAAATGTCTAACTGCATTGAGTGGGATATATGGTAATCTAACTGACCTCCCCGCTCTTCTATTAATGATCTTAAAATAAAAAGTGAAGTAATTTGACAAAATAGAACTTAATGAAAACCATTGCCCCTCCCTTACTTGAAGTTGTGTTCTTGATGAATTGAAAGACATTCTAATATTTGCCTATATCTGATATATTTTATTCAGAAGTGAGAAGATTCAGAGAAATCTGGTGAGGAAAAGTTTTGTTTTAAGGAAAACCAGAACATTTTTCTCTACGCTTTCTGTTGGGATTCTAGCACTTGGCTAGCATGTCAGTAGATCTAGTAATGGTGAATCAGGAAGAGGGAGAATTGAAATATTTTTTCCATTATAGCATTAATAATCCCCTATTAAAATAGCACATGACGCTATTAAGTCCTTTCAGTGACAGCATGGTTTGGCTTAGAAATAGGGCTAGGAGAACCCACTGTTTGTTTCCATGAGCATCAAAGACAAAAAGGTCTTTTTTCCTAGAAGGAATAAAAGTCAACTTAGAAATTGCAGGTGCGTAATGAAGTGCGCAGAGCAAACATAGAAAGAAAAAAAAAAGCTTATTCCCTTACTTTGCTTGGCAAATCAGGATATTTCTAAAGAGATACACCTAGAAAGAGCCCCAAGAGATATAACATGCGAAAATATGTGATGTACAATAGACTTCTCATTTGCTAGTTTCATGTTTTCAATTACATTGTCTTTTCAGATAATGTTGTCACTGGTGTCACATGTAGAGTTGTTTTGGGGTAGGCTTTTGTTTGTTTGTTTGTTTTTTTAAGTGAATGAAAACAAATAACCACCCTATCAACAGAATGGGTTTAGATTCATTGTTCTGCACATTGTTTGTTCTAAAGCACTCACATCTCTTCCTAGCCTTTTAGGAGAAAATTTACAGTTATTTTCAATTATGGCAACTTGATCACCCTACAAGAGACTAAGGGAAGCTAATTTAACCTTTGTTTCTGTAATATCCTTCTTTATTTCCTTGCTTATCAAATATTCTGAGAAGAATGTATATATTACAAACATGTGATTGCAGTTTAAAAATTAGAACCAGAAAAAAAATTATGAAATCTTTTTACAGGAAATAGTCTTAGCAAGATAGTAATGCTTTCAAGCAGGGAGAGATGAATGTATAATGCATGTTCTTAGCTGTTTTGCTAGCACGGTACGGTTGAACTAAAATGTGTTATAGTACAGCAAAGGTGGTTTTGTTGCGGTGTCATTTAGGAAGAACTGTAGGTGTTTGTGCTTTTTTGCTCAAGAGCGTACATTTGCACTTTTTCTAGTCACATGGGCCAGGACAGCCAAACGCAGCTGCATGCTAGATCCCTTTAAGAAGCACTGCAAGAGACATTATTTGAATATATCAAGAAGGGAGATGCATGAATAGTGTTTAATAGATAACTAATACTTTAGTAATTTTGTATGCTTTGTTCTTCATCGTTATAAAAGGGTGTGTCCAAACAGAGGACTGTGATAGAGAATTGATTTATAATTCAGGTGTGGATTACAGTTTGGAACCCACAGAATTCTATTTCTGAATTGCCGCGGTATGAACAAGGGTGGAGGCATTCATGTATTCACCTGTAACATTCCCCATTTGCCTGGTGTTTTCTCACTACATGTCATCACCAGCTTCATTGGCCATTTGTCTGTGACCATTTAAGATTCACAAATACGACTTTTTTTGATTAAGTTCCCTCCAAAGTTTGTTGAATGTGAGTTCTCTAAGTGTGCTGAGTGCAAACGGGCATCCAGCCAGCCACCTTCACTCACACGCCACTCATTTTGCAGAGCACCTTTTATCCTAGTGATCAGAGATAGTCTGTCCTGGAGGGTAGCACCCCAGGGGTAGTTTCCTCTACTGATCTTGTTCAGTTGAACATCAAAGCTATGGGGAAGACTGGGGCAGGATTAAGCCACCAAGCTAGACGTAGGCTGAGTATTATGTTCTCCCAGTATGGAATTTGTATGTTTTTATAGCTCTCTGCTGAAGCCACTCTTTCTTTGCAGGCACAGCTTTAACCAACATGTTGAGGTGTGCCGCCTTCTTCCATCACATCTTTCTCACTAGCTCAGCAAGCCCAGCACACCTTAGTAGGTGGTACTTAGTAGGTACTTTTTGAGAACATGAAAAATACTAAGAATCAAACAACTTCATTTTCCTTCTTGATCTAGGCCTGTTTTGCAGTGTGGACACAAGCACAAAAGAAGGCTTTAGATATAATAAAAATGTTTTCAGTTAAAACCCAGCAAAATTTAAAAAAAAAAAAAGGGAATTTAATGGTAGACCCAAGCCCAGTCCATGAAATCCTTTTATAATTTCAGTGGAGCTGTTATAACGAGGGTTTTCAAGGTTGATCCCCAACATTAAGTATCTAAAAACTATTCCTAACAACTGCATGACATAGCTTTGCTTTTGTTATTGTCATAATTTGTTTATCTGAACCCGGTTATGTATTCAGTTCACATGGCTGCATTCAAATGATGTGAAATACAACTTGGTTCATCAAATGTTTGCAAAGCCTTTAAAGGAGAGGAATTTTAAATAACTTTTCTTTTTTTATTCACCTATTTGTTTAGCAGAAGCTGTTTACATTCCATGTCAATATTGCTTAAAATCAGTATAGGATTTTTAATATTACCATCTTCAGCTTCAAGTATAATATTTACTGCACTACTGTGGCTCTTTCATTTGTTATGATTGAAAGAAGATAAATATTATGTAAATCAGTGGATTAAATAAATAATGGAAATGCACGTCTTTTCAAGCGTGCATCGTCAGTGAAGAAAAGCAACAGTTGAAGTATCCCAATTACAGAAAATCCTGATTTTTTTTTTTTAAGTCTAAATCAGATATAAAAAGATTTTGGTTTGTTAAAACCAAATTCTTGTATCTTGTTTCAGGTAAAGTAATAGATGACTTTTTAGAAATCCACCTATTGATTTTTATTTTTTTTTTTTAGTAACAGTACTTACAGAGAAATACTGTAGAGAGTTTTACCTAAAAGATACCCACATCAAATCCACAGTCCCATCTTGCATGTTATGTACTGGTAACAGTGCCTTGAAAATTAGTACTTTTTGCACATTAGTCTGGCTAAGCTGATACTAGAAGGGAGAGACTACTGAAGTCAGAAGACATAATTTTTCCTTTGGCTATTGAGATACGGTGTGGGGGTGGTATTTGCAAAACTTCATTAATAGTATAAATGTTTTCTTCCATTTAAAGTAAGGAAAATGAATGCTTGAATCAGGTTGAAAATTTTCCTGTTTTCTTCACACACAGCTCCGGTTCTTCACAATATCATTTTTGTCTAAGGGAAACTGCACTTGGTTCAGGAGCCTAGCATACAAAAATACATAGGATACTGTTTGTGCTTATATTAGAAGAACCTATTTCACTTGACTTGGAAGAAAACAAGACAAAATTTAAAATTTGGGAATTACCTATGGCTTGTTTTTGAAAATGAATTTTTTTTTAAAAAAAGAAAAATTTACATGCCAGTGAGAATTTTTTTCAACAGCTGCAAATCAGTTATGAAGACTTGGGCGGATATGATTCTCCTTCTCCAGGATATAAACCACAAAGCCAAATGCAACTTTGATTTTATTGTATCAGACAAACATTCTTCTGTAACCTTAAGTAATTGTTGTTCGGGTGGGCTTATTTTAATTGTTCAAAATAACCCCAGTTATTGTGGGTTCAAATTCTATTATTTTATCATTTACATCTTAGTCTTGGTAAAATTCATAGAGACTGACTGCAATAATCTTCCTTGCTCTACCATCAACAGTGAGTTCATCTTTTGGCACTTATAAGGTAGTATGCCGATACATCAATAAGTGATATTTCCTGGCAGCCAAATGGAATAACTGTTTATGTTCTCACGTGATATTTCCTGGAGAATACTCAAGATTTACCAATGTTTTATTCATCTCTCGATTGACAAAATCTACCTCTATACTGAGGTATTTCCTGGCTCACATCCAAGGCTGTTCAGTTTGAAAGTTTACTCTGCAGTGTGTAAGGTATTTTATTTTGCTGGATGGGCATATAAGGCTAAAAATCTCAGTTTAATAATTTTGTGCAGCTCAAAGCTCACCTAGATGTTTTGAAGTGATTGAAATTCTCAGTTTTAGCACACTTAAAGAAGTTGTATGGGCTGTGAGCTGATAGTGGTCACGCATACCAAAGGGTTCCCATGCTCTATTCTGACCACAAGCTGACTGTTGCCATTCTCCTACATGAAGCACTGCTCCCCACTTTGTAGAGCTCTCATTCTCTTTAGAGAATCTGCACGCCAGGAAGTACTTTTTCCATCCTAGTTGACTAATTGAAGAGTAAATACTAACATGAAGGAGGAGCCTTATGTTTCTTTTCTAACCAATAATGTCCTAATGATAAAATAGATATGTTATGAGGTTTATTTTAAGAGGATTACAAAGAGTAGATATAATTCCATTAACATTTTTCCAGGTTTTCTTTTATTTGCATGTGTCTGTTTTATGTATGTTTAAGATTATCTTCCTAGTCTTCATTGAAAGGCCATTAAAAATAGTGTCACGTAGTTTTATGCTTCAGTAACTTAAGCTAATGATATTGATGACCAGAAGCAGCCCTATTATTGTTCTGTATGCACTTAAAGACTTCTCTAGCTTATATCTATGCTATGAATTAGGTGTGAACTCAAGACGAAAGGCAATCTTGAATGAAGCATTGCTTAACAGAACATGTGTCCATGCAATTCACTCTGGGCTTAAATTCTCCTTTATCCAGATGCCTTCTGCTCACAGTTTCAGAAGTTATCCAGAGTTCAGCCTCTTCCTAGGCTTAGTTTTGTCTAGCTAAGCAATCAGCAAGATTAAACAGAAAAAGCACTGGTCATAGGACTGAGCCAGAATGTGCCTGCCTTAAACCTACCAATATAAATGTTGCTCTGTGAGCAATTTTGGATTCAAGAAAACAATAGAAGTAAGAACAGAGGCCTCGTGGTGATATGTTGGTAGCTGAGCTATGTGGGGAGGTGCTGGTCAACAGGGACTAACAAAAAATCATGTTGATTGTGTCTGGGTATAGGAAGCCAGAGGAGAAAAGAAGGCATAGAAATGGAGGAAGCTGCAGGAAAAGCATCTGAAAAATGGCTCAAGGAAAGAAAGGAAGGGGGGCTTTTTGGTCATAGTGTCATTTCTGAAACTGTAAGCAAAAAAAAAAAAAAAAATCGCGTCCTGATGTTAAATTTCTATTGTGTTTAGTGAAACAAGATTTTGGGTGCTAGGGGTTATATGGCAAACAAACACAGCCACACCAAAGAGCTAGTCAATTCTATCATTATTTTTCCCTTCTAACTGAATCATGCCCAATTATTATACAATTGCTCCTTCTTATCACCAACAAAAAAAAAAAAATCCCTAAAAGTATAAAAATGTGGATTGCTTTTTACTCATGCAACCTATTTGTTTCCTTGTTATGTATCTCACAATTAGGACAATAGAAACAGACCAATCACTTTTACCTTCTGCTTTGCCAGTCTTGGTACAACGCTTTGTCTTACAGGCAATATTTAAGTGAAGTGAATGTGCTTCCTATCAGTTATTCTACTTAACGCCTTTCTAAAATATTCTATCATTATTTCCAAACGTTCTGCCTTGCTTTACCTAATCCTATTCTTAGGCCTAACTTAATGATGGTATCTTTTTAGCATATAGGCTACAAAGCTCCTGGTAGATGTCATTCATAAGCTATGGAATCTTATAGCAACCACCCCCTCTTGGCTGCTTGCTTGATACTTTGCCGGGATTTTCAAGGGTAAAGATAAAAGCAATCTTACTACTAGCATCTGTGTTTTCATGCAATACACCAACCCAACAAAACATTAGGAACAGCATGTTCTTCAAAGGACTCTTCCAAGGAAAGGGTTCGGGGGGGGAGGGGTAGGATTTAACTGATTAAAAAAACCAGAGAAGTGTTTACACCAGATGCTCTTTGGTTACCCTCATTTCAGCACTCGGCTAAAATACAGTGATCATGTCCACATTATAAGAGATTACTTCTCACATGCTGATTCATAATAATACATTCTCAAGAAGTAATTTTGAGGTAGTTCTGTAAAAGTTGATATAGAGGAAAGTTCTGACTTCAATATTGGCAAGCAACAGTCGTATTCAGTTCAGGTACATAAAGTCAAGTGAATTTGCTATACCTTTATTTATCAGCCTTTTAATTTCAACTTGTTCTAGCATCAGTTAAAGTTGGGGGGGGGAAAAACAACAGAGAAACAAACCCAAGCCTTTTTTGACCTCCTTTCTTTTGGATAAGACACACTGAATCTCAGTTAAGCCCTGAGGGTTAACAATTGTGCAGGAGCCTGCTTAATTTTAAACAGAATGTTCTCTAATGAAAAAAGTATCTGACTGTAATTGTTACTTGTTTAGAAGAGTCATTTTTTTTCTCCTCTCTTAACAGGTGGCCATTGAGGAACGCATCAGGCAACTGCATGAAGCTCACAGGGATTTTGGCCCCACTTCCCAGCATTTTCTTACCAGTGAGTAATTTCCCATTTTTTTTCTTGCTCAGCTGCACACACAGTTAATTGATATTTTTGTAGCCATGTGCCGATTATTGTTGCTATGAGTTTCTATTTTAGACTGTATTATAATGGTTTTCGGTTTTTTATTACTGGGAGACAAAGACTGTTAAATAAGTTGATATAGTCCAGGGTAAAAGGAAAATATCTGCCAGTATCAAGTCTGTTTGTTCATACATTTGTCAATGCAAGGATGGCCTTCATTGTTTGAAGGTTCTCTTTTAGGACTAGCAAATTAAAATTTTGTTCAAAATTGTAAGAGTTTCTGATGATTGTAAAAGACAAAGGCTTCAAAAAAAAATTAATTTGGTTTATCTGTTCAAAGAAATATTCAGCTCTAAAAGGGGGCAAAATAAGACCTGCAAGAAAAATGTTTTGCAGGATTTGATTGCTTAGCAGAGAAGTGAGAGGATCAAAACCGTAGTGGGAAGGTTGGCAGAAGGATGGCAGTTAAGTAAACTTTTTACAACTCTGCATAAAATATAATTGCAGTAATATTCCCACTCCACCTCCACACACACTCTTTTATCAAGGGTGTTTTGAAGTACACTGAAAGACAACTTGAAACACCTTCAAAGCTCCGAGGCAGTGACTAAAGAGAAGCTTCTTAAAGGCCGTGTCTTTTCTATTGTACTTCAATTAAGGAAAGTAAACAGTAAAACTTTATTTAAGAGATTATATCAGCAGAACAGAACACCGTCATAGGGTAATGGTCTCCTACATGTGGAGGGACAAGCTATCCAGACATCAGAAATAGATGTTACCATTATTGCACAGCTACGTTCACAGTAGGGTAGAGGACAAAGTTTTCTTCAGATAATACTGCGTTGTAATTTTAATTGGTTAACCATTTTTCCACTAAAAATCTCAATGGAAAGCTGAAAATTGTCAGTGGGGTGAACTGCAGATTCAAACCCAGAGTTGATGTTGTGCCATATAAGCACAATGCAGGCTCACAGTGATTCAGCCCTCCATCTTATTTTATCAAACTATGATCCTGTGAAGAAATAAGCCCTCTTTTTGTAACAGCTACTAATTTTTCAAAATCTCTTTTAATTGACTCTTATTCACTGGGAATAATTTGTCAGCTCAATATATATAACTGCAGATCAGACTTGTCAAGACTGAACGTGTGAGAGTTATGGGTGTATGACATGAATGCAATAAGTAAGCAGATGCTTGTTTTTGTTATGACACACAGTGTGTTCCTGATGAAAGAATAAATTTAAGGGTTAATTAAGCCAGCCTATATTGCAATCTGGAAGAGACGAGAGTGACCTGAACTATGTTATCACACTGAACAGCACATCATTGTTCTGTGTCAGTGCTGAGTGCAGCCAGAGAACTTGTGTAACAGTTGTGTCTGTACCTATTCTGCCTTAGTATTGATAAACTAGATCAATCTAAAAGTTTCTCAGTGTTATGATATTAGCCCACCCACCATTAGTGAGACACTGAGATAATATATTATTCTTCTGTGTACTAACCAGAGTCAGCAAAGAGTGGAAATCATTATGGACATTTCTCATCACTTGAGGATTGCTTTAGGAAAAGGAGCCAGGTGAAAACGTGTTGACTTTGGAAATAGTCAAAGCACTGAGAAAAAACAGATATGTGAAGTTGTTCGTTCTCTCTTAGATATGTGTGTAAATATATGTGCAAATACACATTTTTACACGTGCATGCAAAAGTTAGTTATTTGAAACTCTGAAAATAGCTACAGAATCCTTCCCAAGTATAAATGTTCAGTCACTGAAAAATGTCAGTGTGTCTATCAGTCTCTTCTCTCATGAGTATCAAGTTCCCCAGTATCATGTGTTATTACTACACCTGAGGAATACCATGCTTTTACATGCTTTTCATGTACTACCTGTGCTGCATCCCTACACTGATGGAAGCAGATCTGTTGGAGAGGTAGCGCTGCAGGAGAGAGTGCCAGAATCTTTGCTATCTAGCACTAGTCTTGTTTCTGTATCTGCACTTTTGGGGATGAACAAGTCAAACATAAGGGTTGCCAAACAGAATTGGGCAGGTCAAGTGAAGGTGAATTTAATGGCTTGTAAACGATCTTTCAGTGCATGGCAAACAGAGTCCAAGTTGGATCAGTCTAGCTGTGGCAACAACAGTGAAAAGCTGAAGCATGATAATTCTGCTCTCTGGTTTTATTTTATAAGCTCAACTCACAAAGCATTGTTATCTAAGGAGCTGAGATACACATAAGATCAATGCAAACTGTAATAAGTAGGGAAAATAAGCCATTTATTGGCTATTTCATACTTAATTTATGTGCCAGTAATAATCAGTTCATCCTCTCAAACTCAACATCAACTTTCCCTCTAGCATACATGCTTTCTAACCTTAAGGTGCAAGTGATGAACTTCAGCTCCCAACTGTGTTTACATACTTCTATGGAAAATTGTCCTTTTAGTGTTGATCTACATTTAAATAGCTCTGGAAAAAGAGTGGTGCTATAGTCAAGTTCATGTCAAATCAGTGACTGAATTGCATTTCTCTCCTGTCTGGAAGAAATAAATATGAGCTTCTAATCTATGGTAATGTTTTTATGTATTTGTTATCATTTTATATGTAGAAATTACAGCCTCAATTGTCTGTTTCTGGTTCGTTGGAACTGACGCTGCTTAGGACTGTTGAAAACCTAGCACAAAAATAATGGGGGAGTGATGCAGGGACCTCATTTGTCATGCCCTGTGCAGGCAAGGAATCAAGTGGTAGTCCCTGTTTCTAAGCACTTGCAGCCTGTTCTAAGAGCTATTCTTATAGCTATTTCTGAGAGAGATGAGAAGGAAGGTGTGAGCTAGAGAGGTGAGGACTGAAAAAGAAAAGAAAAAAAAGTCTCCTCCTTTGTAGCATTTTTTAAATTTAGGGACATTTTTCTCCATTGTCCTTTCATGCAGTTTGACCTTTTCTTTCTACTCTTTCTTCTAAATGACTGGTGACAGTGTTTATCTGTACTGTGGCATAGGGTAATTCAGAGGTCTCCCGGTTGTGAGTTAAAGTAATGACAAAGGAGCTAGGACACTTGTGTCTCTATACTAGGGCTTTGGGCTGCCCTCAAGTATGAAGGGCTGTCACCAAAACTGGCCATTACCTCTCTGCTAGCACAAGAACTTGCCTCTCTCTAGGCCTCCTACATATTTTTTTTCTGGACTCTCTCACCTCAGCCCTCGATCTTCTGATCGGTCCTTCATGCTTTCCCAAGCTCATTTCACTCTGCCGGTCTCCACAGAGTCCCAGCTCCTCCTCACTTTATTCCTTGCCAAGGACAGAGGCTCCCAGCATTCACAGCAATAGTTGTGAAGATATAGCTGATAAATGTATTGCGTGTGCAAGACATAATATCATGAATCCACAAAATGAGTTTGTTGGGTTTGAAGGTTTTGCTGTTTAATTAGAATTATCTAAATCAGGCTGTGAAAAAAAAACAGCAAAAAGAATCTCCTTTCTGTTAAAGACAAACTGGTAAATATTTAGCAAAGTAATTTAAAGTATCTGATCCTTTCATGGTTGATGGGGCTTAATTTGGAAACTATGTGTGGTAACTGGAGTGTCAAAAAGAGTACCTGCAAATTCCAAACATAATCCCAGCTCCAGAGTTTTCAGTGACTCCTCTGGAATAATTTTACTTTTTTGATTTCCTTTTTATTTTTTTCTGTGATGCTGCCTCTCACAAAGAATGAGATTCATTGTCTCTTGTTGGAGGACTCGCCTATATTTGTCACAACACTTGCTACCTATTTTTGAGATGCAATAAATGAGAGGTAGGCTTGATGTGAGACTGCTTTTAATATAATTGGCTGTGCTAACCAGCCTCCCATCAATCCTATTTGTAATGTAATAGCTCATTCACTTGCATTACTTATGATCACTGAAAAATAGTAGGTATTACATCTTTTAAAAGCATAAGTAAACCTTGGAATTTACGGTCCAGCTCCAGTATGAGCCATCTGTTAGTATATATAGCATGTCAATGAAGCGACTGCATGAAATAGTGCTCAGATATAACTGGCAATTACTTACGAGTGCGACTGGGAGATCCCGGGCACTGCTTGTGGTTCCCAAGCTTCCCTCTCCACAGCTTCTGTCAAGGCAAAGAACTTGGAAATACGAGGAACAGAAAGAAGACTTAGGTTTGCAAGTCTAAAAGGCTGGTTTACATCTAGCTAACATTTTGTGGTTTGTATTTCCCAGGCTACAAGCTTCTGCTACCTGGATACATCAATACTAGACTGTTAAATCTGCATACCTAAATATGTGCTAGGAACTATATTTTAACTGAAAATACCTAACTATGCCTTTAAGTTTTGGACTTCCAAGCAGAAACAGCACTGACTTCAACATGAAATGAGGCAACTATTGCAGCTTTCATTCAGAAACAGAGAAGTTGTGAATGCTGGCATCAACAGTTTGTTTTTCAAGCTAGCGATCAGAGTGCATCTGCTGCATTTCATGTCAGACAATTGTTGCTTGAAATTAAAAAAAAATATGATCACAGGAGTGGGCTATGTAACCTAGGTCACCTCTGGATAAGTTCAGAGCTTTAGGGTCCAGGTGTGGTTTGTTTCTGGGCCTTTGTGTTTTCCTTCGGTGATTTAAGCTACTCTACTGAGAAACTGGAGATGTGGGTCTGAATTTCTTCAAGCTGGGAGAGAAGTCAAGTGCTCATGTCTCCCACATTCAGGGTGACTGCTTAGATTATTATGCAAAGCAAAGATTAGTGAAGCTCTTTCTTGCACAGGCAAATGTCTTTAAAAGGGCAAGTCCTGCTAATTAAGACATCTGACTCTAAAAATGACAGGGCTCTAGGCCTCTTAAGACACTTTAACCATCCACCTGATGGATTATTTTCCAGTGCTGACATCCGTATCTTTCTCTCTTATTTCTCACTGCATACATTATATTGTCTTCCAGATATCACTTTTGACATGCACACATTGAAGAACATGTCCATTCATCCATGTCTTTTGGATATATGATTTAATATTTTTAGATATCACATTGAATGCTTTGAATAGAAAATATTACCAGGGAGTACTATAAAGATTGAGGATAAATGGTCACAAAAGAATCAGCCTAACTCTGAGAACTCTCTGGGAGCAAAGGGATTTCATTATTGCATTTAAATATGGTCTCATTAGCTAGAGGAGCCTGATTTCTAGAAAACTTCTTTTTTTTCCCTACTTTTGTATAAAGGCAAAATGACTGCATGTGCTTCTGAAGAAGGAAAAAAGAAAATTATTAAAGTATCAACAGAAAAAAAGTCCACTTCATAGGTCTTGCCATTATTATTATCATGGTGATTTTGTAGCAGCGCTGAGCACAAATTCATCCTCAAGACTTGTGTGATGGGTAGATCAGGTTTAAAGTTAAGGGAAAGTGTCTTTAGTCCATTTCTTCCTTGTTCAGAATATTGTGACCATAGCTACAACTTTTGGTAGTGATAGCCTTTGCCTGACTACTAAAAGTGTTTAAGAGAAATATAACACTGGCATATTTTGTGAGAGTGTCTTTATTCTTACTTTTGGAATAAAATTAGTAGAATTAATTTTACAGTGGAAGTATGTCATCAGGTCATATAATCACCAGTCTTTCTCTTGTTGGCTCTAATTTTTCTATTATATTTTCTTCTCAGAAAACCCATGGAGAATCTCTCCATAAAACTTAATATATTTGATTCACAATGAAATAGAATATATGGAATTCCAGCTTTATACCTCTGTTTTCCTTTTCCCTCCACTTTTGTGCTAAGTGAGCCTCTCCACTATAATACATTGGACTATAAATTTCTGAACAAAATGAAGTCACTTTTGAAATGATGTTCTCCCTCTCGCTTCACCTGGAAGCAAGCAATTTTCCCTTGTAATTAACATCTTGTGTTTGTAAAAAAAGGCTTCCAGAAAAAAAAAAGAACCCCACACTTTAGAATTGTAGTTAAAAATAATTATTTCTATATCTCTCTCTTGTTTTGTTTGTTTTCATTTGTCATCAATTTAAAAATACTGTATAGTATTTATTTTAAAGCAGATAATTTAAGGGTGAGTAATCGGGAAAATTACTGTCTTTTTTTTT
>VWZL01001620.1:116595-312942 GCA_013396915.1 Stercorarius parasiticus
CTATTCCTGATACAAGCCAGAATGCTGTTGGCCTTCTTGGCCACCTGGGCACACTGCTGGCTCATGTTGAGCTGGTTGTCCACCAGCACCCCCAGGTCCTTTTCTGCCGCGCAGCTTTCTAGCCACTCTGCCCCAAGCCTGTAGCGTTGCTTGGGGTTGTTGTGGCTGAAATGCAATCCTATACTCTGCAATGCTAAATAATTTGCAAGTAATCAAATTATATTTCTTTTCTCCTAATGAGTATGAGGCTCAAAACATGGGTTATTGCCTTTTATACATTTGTCCGCTACTATGTTTTCTATGAATTACTATGTTGCTAAGACAGAATCTTCCCTCTCCACATTTTATAGTCTTAGGGAAGTAATATTGGATCTGTGAAACCTACATAAAAACTACATTGGTTTTTACACCGCCAAGTTTAACTCTGATGCATTTAACCATGTGCCCATGTTGTCATGAGATGTAGATTGTGTTCAGTTCAGGGCATTTCTTTGTCCTTGAACTCCATGACTGTGGTACAATAGAGATATTTTATATACATGTATTATAACTTTCCTGTTATGTGAGACACAGAATATTTATCAAATATTAACTTTTCTATTAATCTAATTCCATTTCCATAAAAATCACCACTAATTTGATTAGGTCATTTTATGACCTCATTTTATGAGCCAGTTCTAGAGATTTTATTTTTAAGAGAATAAGAACACAACAGATGTTACCAATATGGAGTACCTGTTACTTGGGATACATTGGCCAATACAGACTATATCACTTTGCTGTGTTTCATGCAGTATTTCTTTCTTAAACAAGTAGATGCCTGTATTTTTGCCATTTTACAGTAGTGTGACATTTAAGAAAATGAGCATTAGATGGATTTTGTATTTTGCATTACAAGTGGCATTTGGAAACTTCTGGAAACACTGTTTGTGATTAAAGGTGTGCATTATTTAGGTCGTATCGTATTATGTTGACCCTAGGCTGCAGGTGAGAAACATTAAGTTGGCCATAAAGATTCCAGCAGGAAATGCAGGATGGAAAGGTGTCTTTTATAACTCTTGTAAAATAACCATCGTTGTAATTGGCCCTCATCACGTGCTGAACTTTTCATGACTAAACAATCCCTTCCTCAAGTTGGTTAGAAGTGTTCTGAAAACGGTATATTCAGTAAACGCCTGCATGGCGTGCCACAGGAACAGACAGTACTGCGAGCGTTGCAGGGAAGTAGCGAGTGCTTGCTTGGGTGTAAGAACAGCAGAATCCCAGCTGAGAAGGAGCTCGTGCTCGTTCTCCCTGAAATGCCCGGGAGTCCACCCACATGTGCAGCACCGAGAGCTAGCGCTTGGAGCAGAATAGACCCCACACTGTGTAGTCCTTATGAAATACAGGTTTTGAGTGATGCTTCTGCCTTGTAACTTCTAAATTGTGTAGTTGATGTATCCTGACATCGGTTTCTCAATTACATGGTGCAACATTAGACCTCAGTGCTATACAACGCCATCTGATTGTTCTTTGGTCTCACCTAGTACAATAATAAATGCACATAATTTAGAAATCAATTCACTATAAATCTGGGGGGGGAGGGGGGAGAAGGTGCGGAAATCATATTTTACAGGTACATACTGACATTTGTTGCAAAGGATCTCATAGGGTATGCAAACACTTCTATTGTGCCACTATCACACAGGTGTATGTATTGGAGATGGCATCCTGCCAGCATCAGTCATGAATTGATTATGGAGGGGAAACATTGCTTTAGCATATTCTTTCGCGAGAAGAAGCCTAAGCTCTTTATAGTCTGTGCAGAGCAATTGTTTCTCCTTTATAATGGTCTCATTTGAAAATAGCTGGAATAGTACTCAATGCGTCTTCTTTGAAAGTTTAAGGTGATGTGAACTCGTGATTCTGGGGGAATCGGAGTCTTTCTAGGTGCAAAGGTTGTCTCTTCATTTCATCCTCCCTGCCTGCCTTTATCTGAAGTCACCCACTCCATACCTTGCTGCAGTGAAAATAATTGGTATCAAAACAATAATTATAAATAAACAAAAAATAAATAAAAAGAATAATTAAATAAAATGAATAAATAAACAAATTCCTAGCTCTAAGTTTACATAGAGATATTAATGATGATAATGCTAGGTAGGACAATGTAAGTCATGCAGGTAGAGTCCCTAGGCTCAATCGGGGAATTATTAGCATTATTAAAATGTGTACAGAATTAAGCACCATGCTGAGTTACGACTACTGTGGCCACCAAGCAGGTAGTGCGGGTCTTGACTGTGAACATAAAAATGAGCTTGGTTTTAACAATCATGATGCTGAAATACATATATAATAAATTTCTAAGAAAAAGGTAATTGAGAAGAAATATGTAACTGTGTGTGGTGGTGGGTACTAGGTGGTGCTACTTTGTGGTTTCTGTCCTGAAACTGTTTACAAATGCTTTAACCCCTAGTGACGAATGAGAGTAAAAAGATTTTCTTTCTATTTAGAACTGAAAATGTATACTCCTGCCGTTATATAGTGACTAGAAGTGTGTGCTGGCTATGTAAATAAGGACCACTGAAAGTAACTTTTAAATGCGGACATACTAAATTTACTCTTTGGATAGCTGAAGGAGAAATAGTTTACCGTTAGTAAACATACATATATTTTTCATTATGTTTTTAGTGCTAAAGTGAAATATTTATCCGATTATTTTTTGTAATATCAACACAGACAAAATGATACTATCATCTTATTTAATATTTCATTTGGATCCCTGCATAGATTAAAATACTGCTGAAGTTCAGAGAGCCAGCATGCTGCCGTTTCATTATATGTTCTGCAAACAAATGAGGACGTAGGCTTACTGTCAAGAACCATGTTCACTTACGTTGAATAGGCAAAGCAAGTCTCAGATGTTAGCACACCAAAAGAAAGAAACAAAACTCAAAATTATGTAACAACTAAAATGCATATAAATGCAAATAGAGTATAGGGAAATTTAAATTCACCCTTAAAATGACCCGTATTTTGTTGTACTGTTTAATTTCAGTCAACAGCATTGCAGGTAGCTGGGTGTATGGCAATTGGTTCTTGCACTGTGCAAGTTAGAACAATAAAACACTTTTGAATTACACTTAGCAAACAGGAGAATGTCTGCTTCTTGAGTGCTGTAGCACACAGGGATACTAGAGTGTCATATACAAAAGTATTTGCCATCAAGAGTTTTGGATGGACTACTAAAATGGTCTTAACCAGGAATTAAATATATATGTCCATTACCTGCGCTAGCTTTGTAATGGATAATAAACCTGTACTGGTAACTAGAGATAAGAAACAGCTGTTCTCAGCTTCTGGGCTTCTGCCAAAAAATGAAATTATTATTCTCTTAGAATAGCTGTAAAAAGTACCACGTATTTTGTCAACTCAGATTTATGCAAGGCTAGAATCATCCAGGAAACCAAAAGTGTATTACAGACAGCTTCACAGCAATCTCTTGAAGGAACACTAAATCCAATTACGCAGAACATCACAGAATTGTTTGTTATTCCTAAAGCACTTAGTTCTCATGAAAGCAAAGTATTTGTTCCTCTTCTAATGTATCAAGAACACCATTGTATGTAAGATTCTGCGATAATAAGTTATGACTGCAAAGCTCTTACCCAGATTAATTCAGAAGCAACAGAAGAAATACACCTTCCAAAAAATATGCAGCAATCTAGTCTGTCCTTTAGGCATTGAATTAAAAACAAATGTTAAAGTGGAAGAACCGTAGCTTGGTGGTGTTCCCGTTGGGAATATTAATTTTTGTTTGGGAGAGAAATATATAAGAAAATAAATTTTCAATCAGTACTGAAGGGTATTTTATTTTCAACCATTATAACTTAGTATAATCCTATTCAAATTAGTCCTCAAATAATACCCATTCCCATGGGTAAGAAACCTTATCATTCACTGAGTAGGAGTTTTTAAACTATTTGATGAACCGCATATTAACACACAGGTTAGTATTACTGAATAAAAACATACAAAGAAATCACCAAGTAAGTGACAGTGTAAAATGAAATTGTGATCTATGCCAAACTTCTGGGCTTTGGTTTCCTACCCCCTTCTAGACGATGGAAAATATTGGATCAGTCACCAAAATTACATTTACAGTTTATGTTCTCACCAGTGGAAAGAATAATTAAGCATTGTGGTTAAGAGTTTTGTATGAACCTAAAAATAGGGTTAAAAGTAGGACATGTTCCCTTATTTTAAGGTAGTTAACATCAAAACATTAAACAATATTCTATTTTTGATTCTTTCTGCATTCCTATAAATTATGTAATAGATTGTATCTTTACATCATTTGAGGCTACAGCAGGACACAGAACCTGAGAAGCTGTATGCATCTTACACCTGCAGCTCGTGCTATCGGAAAGAACAGCTTAATGAATGGCAACCTCAGCCTTCACAGCTCTTCAGCTATGCAGTCTACAAACACTGAACAAAACAGCAGTCCCTGTCCCAAGAACCAGTATTTGATCATAATAAATTATGCATATAATTGAGTATTTGTGTTTGAAAATGCTCACAGTTCAGTGCTGTTGCATGTGTGGGTCATGATACAGACTTCGGTGGCACTGCGGTGTGCTGTTTTTCCATGAGAGCTAATGCTGAAATTCAAATTCTGTGTCTCTTGCACACTTCGGGAGTTACCTGTTTTCCTGGTTCATACCTATGAAATTTAATTTCACCTTTCTCTTTTAAAGAATGCAAAACTGTGTAAGTACTAGGAAAGCAATACGCTCAGCTTAGCTACAAGTGGTTAGTTGGGAGTTGAAGACAACACCAGGACCTACGGAGATGCTGTGGTAGGCTTTTCATAACTCCTTGGCCACCAGCAATCTAAAACAGGATTATCACAGTCATATTTCTTCCAAACATATTTCTTCCTTTCCCTAGCTTCTCAGCATTGTCTAAAGTGTATGTGAAACCCATTGCCCCACTTCCCACCCAGCCTGTGCCTCGGTTGTCTTTCCTTTTCCTTTTCAAACCATCTAGAATGGCTCCAGCTTCCCCCAGTGCTGCTTATTTATCTCCCCTCTGCAGGGTCCCTATCCTCCTTCCAGTCCTTCTTCACAGTTCACGTGCATGCGACTCTAGCAAAATAGCAAGGCTTCCCTCTACAGCCATTTTTATAAGCACGTTTCATTTCTTTCCTCCAACTCTTGTTGTCCACACTCCAGTATGTGGGCAAACGAGGGGCAGTATATTTCATTCTGCAGACTGGCTTCTGTGAATCTGGTCAACGATTCTGGTACAAATTAAATGAAACATGTATACTGGTCATTTTTATTTGTATGGATTGTGATTTGTTGACTTTGTTAAAATACCTGCAGCTTGGCAGTGGTGTTTTTAAAGTGTCTGTTGTGAATGAGAGAGGGAAAGAAAATACACTGAGCCAAATGATCAAGCAGCTAATTACGGTAACAAATTATTTTCCTTTATGAACAGCAGGGGTCACTAAAAAGAAGGGTTACACTGGCTGAGGCAAACAACTAGATCGCTTTGCATATAAAAAAAATCAACCCTTAAATTAAAAAGAAAAGTAGCTTTCTGATTATGGCCTAAGATATGTCTGCCTCTAATAAAATCTCTAATAAAAATTATTTACAAGTTTTTTACCTACAATGAGTTTAATATAATGCTTTGTTACAAAATATTTTAATTACATTGTAAGTTGATGTTGACATTTAATGCAGTGATAGCCAAGAGTGAGTAATGTCATTTCCTCTCTATTTCTCATGATCACACTGTCGTTTGCTCCCTTATTTGCTGTTATTGGAAGTCAATGAAACACAATTAGTAATGTGGAAAAATAAAATTGTTCTCCCTTTAGAACATATCAAGGAGAAAATAAACAAAATATTCAGGTGGTATGTCAGTGTAACTTCCCTCAACATAAAATATAAACAGGCATGTAATTCTGTTCGTGGAAGGATGGAAAGCACTGACCACACAAGGAAAGAAATTGAAGAAAAGCCAGTCAAACATGTTAGCAGGCGGAACCCTGTAAAAGAACACACCAGAAAGATAGGTTGCTTGCTCTGCTTCATATCTGTTCTGTAAGACTAGTAGTCAAGGAGGGTTTGGGTTTTTTTTGTATTTATCTTTGCAGCTGAATGAGTTCAATTTCTCTCAGATTAGGGCAGAAATTTCAGAACAGCAGGTTAATCCTTCCTGTCTTCACGGGCAACTGAGCAAACAGACTTGTATCAGCGTGGCCGAGTGTAAAATTGTAATTCTAGAGATTAAGGTTGTCTTTCCCGTTTGCTTTGAACTTGACCTCCATGTTTCTCTTCTAGGTATGTTTGTATGTATAAATGTACATGTGCAGATATTTATTTATTTGTTTGTTTGTCGTTAACAGCTTCTGTCCAAGGCCCCTGGGAGAGGGCAATCTCACCCAACAAAGTGCCATATTATATCAAGTGAGTATAAATAGTAATTCAGTCTGGCTATTTATATTTGTCATTTATGAGCATAGTTGGTAGTTCCCATAGATTATGGTGAACAGCTCCTATGGTGTCTAAATGGGAAGAACAAAAAGGAGTGAAGTGTGCAATAAATTTCACAGAAGTATGCTAGCTATTTAACAACACAGTAGGGTGCACTGATTTGTATGTTGTTTAGTTTTATGCTACTGTAAATCAACAGCAAACTAAGTATCTGGATATTTGAATTTGTGCCATTGCCCACTGAAGAGTGTGTGTGGCAGGTTTTGAAAAACCAAAAAAAATTCTAAATTGCAGTTGTGAATGTGATATACTATTTCTTTAACCTAGCAATGCACATACTTAATACAACAAATTCCTTTAGGGAGAGTACTTGGTAAAGTTTGTTGTGGAGGAATAGCAAGGGACAAATTAGTCCCTATGGACTATTCCTTTAGAGTTTATTTCCTAAATTGAGCTAGTTCTCTTTAAGATAGGTGTATGTATAAAAAATGAGAGGAAAATTTTTAAAAATCCACAATTTGGAAACACCTGCTTCTCTTTTGGTGCCCTAAACAGAATCACTACGCAGCAAATAAGAAAGAAGTTTTAATACATTTTTTCCTTTTCTCTTTAGTTCTTTATTATCTGTAATACGTGCCTTGAACTATTTATACATACCTTCTGTAGGAAACAGGTGATGCAATGTCTACGATAAAGATTGGAGTGCAAATAACTGAAACACGGGGGTGTATTCATAGGTATATTCACATGGTTCCACCTTATATTATATTCCCAGTAAACTTTGGAAACTCAACTGTGTCACCAAAGCCATCTGGCTGCCAGTGGCACTTGCAGTGGCACTTCAGTTGCAACTTTCACAACAATATGAACTGCTACAGCAGCTTCAGAACAAGCATCTGAGTTACACGTGAAGAAAACTAAGTCTGTAGTGCAATACAGTGGGACAGTTATACGCTGTTTGAGTTTGTCTACTGTTGCACTGAATTTGTAATTTTTCTGCTGTTAGTGTTCGGCTATGGATAATGGAACAGTCACAGGGAAGCTGGAAATCTCTATCGAGGAGGAGGGGAGAGGGAAATCTATGGGAAACAAATGCTGGAAAGCAAGTTGAGGCTCTGGTGCTTCAGAGCCAGTTTATGGCACTACTATGAAGGAAGTATCAAGAAGAGTGTGGCCAGCAGGTCGAGGGAGGTCATCCTACCCCTCTATTCCGCCTTGGTGAGGCCGCACCTGGAGTACTGTGTCCAGTTCTGGGCTCGCCAGTTCAAGAAGGACAGGGAACTGCTGGAGAGGGTGCAGCAAAGGGCTACAAGGATGATTAGGGGACTGGAGCAGCTCTCTTATGAGGAAAGGCTGAGGGATTTGGGTCTCTTCAGTCTGGAAAAAAGACGGCTGAGGGGGGACCTTATCAACACGTATAAATACTTAAAGGGTGGGTGTCAGGAGGATGGGGCCAGGCTCTTTTCAGTGGTGCCCAGCGACAGGACAAGAGGTAATGGGCACAAACTTGAGCATCGGAAGTTCCACCTAAACATGAGGAGGAACTTCTTTACTTTGAGAGTGGCAGAGCACTGGAACAGGCTGCCCAGAGAGGTGGTGGAGTCTCCGTCTCTGGAGACATTCAAAACCCGCCTGGATGTGTTCCTGTGCAACCTGCTGTAGGTGACCCTGCTCTGGCAGGGGGGTTGCACTAGATGATCTCCAGAGGTCCCTTCCAACCCTATGATTCTATGATTCTAAAAGATCCTTCTTTTCTCTTTTCTGTGGTATGGCTTGCCTTTATGGGGAGAGATGACTTGGCAGTTCTTAATGTGGGCACGAGATGCATTTCAGGCTGTGTGCGCTATGCACATCCAGCAGCCATGGATGCTGACGTGGATCCACCATCCAACTGTTGACTCTGTGCTAAAATGGTCGGTGGTGCTCTTGCTAGAATTTGGTGTCAGGTTTCCATTTCCTGTTCTGTTCTAGGCCATTTACAAATCCAAAGGAATATATTTGTTTTATTTTGTCCATTTTAGAAAATATCTTAATAGCCATAAAGAGCTGTAGCAGTACTAGTTTAATTAAAGTTTAAATTCAGTCACATATTTTATGAAAAAAACTTGCTGTCCTTGAGATATAAAACAATCTGATCAAGTTTTAGTGAGTCTTAGTGAGCTGTTACATCTATTCCCTTCTCCAGCTGTCCTCAGTCATTTTTCTTTTCATTCATTCTCATCGCTCATATTTCAGATTTACACATGACCAAATTGCCTGTTTTCTGTACCATTTTGATTTTTAAACTTAGAACATTCTTTCTGTGTTCTTTGAACCATTACTTTCCTATCAATTGTTAATTGTCTGAAAGAGGTTCCATGAAGACTAAGCAGCTATAGATAGCGTTCTCTTCATGTTTACATAATTTACTTTCTGTCGTTGATGTAGAATATTGGTGATAGCCTCCTTTGTTAACCGAATTTGCTACACGTTTTATTGGTTTTCATTTTATCTGGTTTTCCCTTGATGCTTAACTGTTTTATCTCATCATTTGCACATTTGTAACCACACAGCATTTGATAAATCCATAAATTAGGTGGTACTCAGTGCTAAATCTTCAGCAGCGATGTTTACTTGCTGCTAGGTATCTTCAAGCTTTATGATTTTCCTGGTTAAAATTTCATTTTTATACAGTTGATTAATCTGTAGCAACTAGTTACCTCTACACCTATTGCTTCAATAATTTCTTTTTGAGATTATTCATGCCAGTGTTTTTTGGTTTTTTTTCAAATTGTATTGGCGTAGGCATCATTGCCACGGAAAATAAAATACAACAGTGTACAACCTGTTTCAGCTATTCCCAGTCTCTGCCATTTTGTAGTTTCTTTGCCTACTGTCAGCCTCATAAAAATTGCAGTCTAATGGCCTTGCACCAGCTGCTGCATTCTGGTGGATTTCCTTCCACTTTTTTATGTACTTCCCTCCTTATGGAGATGACAAGCTGGGCCAACCATTCAGCCTCATCTCTCCCTTCCCCAGCAAACTGAGAAATCAAATTTCTGTGTTCCAGGACAGCAGAAGTATCTTGGCTTCCCAAGCAGCAAGTGGACATTGCTGCCTGGGTACTGAGCACTTGCCCAGCACACAAGGTGCTACTGAGGGGAAAAAAACCTCTCCCTTTTGCCTCTGAATTAAAACATGTAAAACTACTTGAAAACACATTTTATCTGACCTTTCTTTTTGATCTTTTTTTCTCCCTCGATATATTCCTTGTGTCTAGTACAGGATTTAAAGGTTTTATTAGAGTAAAAAAGGAGGGGAATATAAAAAAAAAAAAAAAAGTTTTCCGTTTAATCAGTTCTCTTCTTTGAAGGCCTTGATCCTACTCTTACTGGAGTGCAACCCAGAAAATGGGAAGGCAGAAACAGGCACAGGCATGTCTGTACTCTTTAGTAATGTTTTAGGTATTCATTAAAATTTCTAAATTTAAGTTTTTTGGAGACAAAACAGGCAATTACTGTACATCAGAAATCTGAAAAGCAAATGGAGAAAATGCACAGCATAAGGACTACTCAATACATATCAAAAGATAAAAAAAGTCTCAAATTCTAAAAAAGACAGAAAATGAAGCTAGGGAGGCTGCAGATTTTAACATCGTAATTCAGGTTAGATCACATCTTAGCAGAGCTCACCCCGTGATGAAAGGGATCTCATCTGTGCATGCATATACACGCACATTCTTATCTTCCAATCAAACAGATAGAGGAGCTGCTCCAAAGCAGTGATAGATAGCGAAATCAAATGTCTACTTTGGATTCTGCAACACCAGAAGCAGCATTCGGTCATGGTGCACAACCCAATTCCTCTACAGGGTCCGTCCTCCCCGGGGCACGAGGGGCCATTAAGCAGCTACACTCTGAATCATGTGTGCATGCTCTTGTGTTGGGATTATCCTGTGCTCAGCAAACGTGTCCTGTAAACGGTGCTGGGAGATCTCTGTTGCCTCGAGTAAGGAGGAGTAGTTGGATTGAAGTCTGCAACATGCTTTCCCTCTAAAAAAAAATAATTCAGTAGTCATGCCATCATGATGCGTTGAAATTTAATAGTTGTGACTTCTATATTTGTACTAATCTTTGACATTATTCTTCCTTGCCGGTTAATTGTGTCTGTCTTCTTACCCTCTTGCCGTGCCCATTCTTTTGGAGGATTAAAAATGCTTCTGCAAAAACACAGTAGTCTTTCATCTCAGTACTTCCCACAAAGGAAGACTTCCAAGTTATTTCCTAGCCAAGCTTATTTTCTTATAGAGATTATAGCAGTTCACTGAACTTTGTCCTGCTGAGGACAAAACTGGATTCTCAGGAGCATAAATTTGACTCCTTGAGAATATCCATATGAGCCTATCCATATGAATTAGCTATGCAGTGAGCTAACTCCGAGGACTACACATCTCCGCTTTGTTACTCTCTTCCACATTGTAGTTTCCTATGAGAGTATTTGACTTACATTAAATGTATCAGCTTGTGACATACATTTTTGTTAGTTTTAGATTCTGCAGTCATTCCGTACTTCACAGTGGAGATCTAGTGGGCCAGTTTCTATAAACATACTTCTTTGTTGTCTTAATTTTTAATCTCCTTTTTAATTGTCGTTTAGCCATGCAGAATTTCAACACAGGGAAAAGCCAAGAGCCCCAAGTTTTCATTGTAAAAGCAAACAGATTAAAGTCATGATTCTTTTACTTTTGTTCAACTTAGAGACAGGATAAATGAATCTATCTGAATTAAATTCTACTAAGATAAAATAAAGCAAAGAGTTGCTGTTCTGGTAAAATCACTTGGGTTAATTGTTTCTTCTGCAGAATGTAGATAAGTACGAGACGTAAAAGCAAGTAGGAATTATGTGTCAGATGGAACAGAGAGAGACATGGAGAACCATAAATAAAAAATGTATGATTATATATAAGTAGTGAGTGATGCTGTGAGCAAGCTATGAAAGCCGTGTGTTATGGCTGACAGTTAACCTATCTACCAAGTACCAAGAAGGTATTATTTTGGCTTCTTAAAAGCACAGCTATTATGATCTTTTCCTGTCTTTCAGTTCTTAACTCTCCCTACCAAAATTGAAACTATTGTGAAGGAAAGAAGAATAATAATACTTTTCAGTCTGCCTTTACGTGATGTAAATTATCATGCTGTCTAGCATAAAAACCTAAATTGAATATATGATATTTCTTAGAGGTTTGTCTAAGTGCAGGGTTTTTCTTTATCATTTATAGGGCTGTGAAGCCTTGGTTCTAAAACTTGTCACAAAAATTTAAACTTGGAGTGTAAATAAATGAGAAATCTTGAGCCTTTAACTACTTCTAAAATGAAAGCAAGGGTTATAACCAGGTGTGTTCCCGCTGACTCAGCAGGAGCACTCCGGGAAGATACCGTGGGTCTGCTCTTCGTTACTGTCTGTCAGTAGGGAGTTACTGCCCTCACAGGCAAAGCAACTGAAGGGGATTTAATTTGTTTTGAAATGAATTGTAAATACTCAGCAGCAATTTTATCATATCCTAGCTGGTGCAGAGAGCGGGGGCAGAGCTGTAGCCTCCCGTTAGGGCCAGTAACTGATGGAAAGCACGTGCTTTCCCACCATAACAGTGTGTACCACAGTGCCTGTGTGAAGGGCAGAGAGCAGCTTCCTCGGGCACTTAGGCAGCACTTACAGAACTTGGTCCTTTTGATATGGCAGTGCTCATATTTAGTAAATTTCTTACATCTTTGGCGTCAAACTCATTCAGTATCAATTTTCACAAAGGGTGTATAGTGCTAAGCACTACAGAGAGGTTAAATAGTGCAGGGATAACATTCATGCAGGTTCAATCTTAAAATGTATAGGTAATGTTGTTTGCACAGTTTAGTAATGAGCTGGGCAAAAGAAATTTAGATGGAATCTAGCTTTCCTATTTTCCTAATTAAAAGGAATGCATCAAGGTTTTAAATCCATTAAATCCAGCTACTCATTGTTTTCCAGCTCTGGGGCTAGGAGAGTAATAAATGAAATATTTTTATAGGCAGTAATGTGAAAAGTAAACTTTTGATACTGTACAAGGAGTTCATATCTTTACAGAGTAATAAAATATAATTACGTAACCTTAAATATTTTACTTTTATTATAGCTGAAATTGTCATATTTATTGTAAGCTGAATGTGATTTTTGCCTGAATTTTACTTTTTACTTCATTTCTGTTCACTCCATTTTACTTCAGTTGTTAAATGTAGCTTGACTGTGTTACACATCATCAAGAATAAAAAATTAACATAGCCAATATAATTTTTACAAAGTTGCATGACATATATACAATATGGTCCTATTTTATAGAGTATATGCAAGATTGTCCATTAAAAAATAGATTTTAAAGCTGCTCCTGATAGCTAAAATTTATTGCCATATACTTCAGGCCCATGTTTTAAACATTGTGTGCTTAATGAGCAGGATTCAAAAATAGGAATTACGTTTGATTTCCACTGGAGTGCTTTGAACTTGAAAAGATTAGACATATTAAGGGAAAAAATAGAAAGATTTGCCTGTCAGACTTTTCTTTTTTTAAAGATCAATTACATACTTAATTTAGATGACAAAGAGAAGACAGCTTCTGACAACTGTCCAATGAAATCTTCAAGGAAATGAGGAACAATATCTCAGATTTTTTACATATTCTTATTATACCAAGAAGTCTCATAATTCCTTTGTTTCCTCCAAAGACCGACAGCTGCTCCAAAACAGTGCTTGCCATACCCATTGTCTGCATTGCCCTTGGTTCAGTGTTTTTTCTGATGCAGCTAGCTCCGCAAACAAGCAGACCAACTATTTCCTCATTGCACATGGGAAAAGTTTCATCCATATAATAAGAGAGTCAGCTTTAAATTTATCCCTCTTCTCCTACTGTGCCTTTCTTGTCTTCTTCATGATCTTATCAGTCTAATATAAGGTAGAACTATAATTAACATTTATCCATTTTAAGATATGTTTCAACACCAATGAAAAAAGTAGTGGATATGGACCCGTACAGTTTACATCACCAGCTGTATTTGCTATGGATGCACAGACTTTGCTAGACTGTGTAATGCTCTAGTATTGGCATCCAGGGCGATGCAACAATCAAGAGAAGACTGTGAATGCAGTAATCGGACATGTCTGCTGGGCTGCTTCTGTTTCTCTAAGTGGCCTGTCGGGGCAAGGTCAGATTTTTTCCCTGGGTTGATTTATTTTCCAAAATGAACTCACTGAAGCTGATGAATCTCTCTTGCATTTGGTCTTTCTCTGACCTTCTAAGATGCCAGCTCTCCTACAGACTGCAATAAGTTCCTAGTTTTCAGAATATTCTCCACCTGTCTTGGCATATTTCTTGTCCTGAGCGATTTGTTTAGTCTTTACTTAGTGAATCATGAGTATGGATTATTTGGCCCGTTTTTCTCCTTATTGAGTCCCTTTCAATATTTTTTTTTCCTGTCCAATAATAGCTGCAATCAGTTCCGTGTTGCATGTCGGTTTTGTGATATCCTTATCTTTAGACCTTCAGTCCTGAGAACTAATTTGTGTATGTATTATGCTTAGGGGTATATATTATGCTTATAGATTCTAAAGGAAACCTAAAATGAATTAACTGAGAACTGTAAAAGTGTCAGTAATGTTGCATTTAGACTTAAGTAAAGATTCTAACCAATAGGTTAGGAATGATCAAATCATCTGTATTCATTTTGCTTACTTCTCATTTTCCAATTTAAAAGTTGAACTGTATGAGATAGATTGCAATTTCAAATATGATGTATAGGCTTGGCAGCCTCTTGCATGCTACATATTTGCTTTGAATTTGAAGTATTCATCAGATAAATTCTTATATTAGGAAATCTATGGCTACATAATTTAAGAAAAACAAACCATTAAAAAAAAGATGCATCGCAACATCTCTGAATGAATTGCTTTTCTTACATGTAGTTTTGACAAGCATTTGTGTTTTTTCCATGGTAATTGAGCTCAGAAAATGAGATTATGGTAAAACGTAACAGAGACTCATCACGTAGCACTCTTTATATAACCAGCCTAGCCCAGGCACCAAATGGTGTCTAGAGCCTGCCAAGTAGAATAGTGAGTAGAGGTCAAACTTTGCTACCTAACACCTACTCGTTCTGTGTGTCTAGGTCCTCCCTCCTCTTTTCCAGCAGGGCCAAAATTTGCATAAATGCTGTATGTAAGCCTAAGGTTGAGGGTTGGAGGGCACACAAACTCACTTAATACAGCAATAAATTACTAAGACTGCAGGTTGCCCTAAATATGTGTGAAGTTGTCAGTGTGAGTTTTATTCTTTGCTTCTATACTTCACACTTTATGATGTGAATTTACACACTATTATGTTAATGAAATTGTATTGTAAATTAATGTGCGAGGATTAACATGCACATGTGAATTTTCATGCAACAGATAAATGTTGTAAAAAAAAATCTAAATATCTAAACCCATGATAATCCAGTCTCAGGTATTTTGTATTTATCTAGACATCTGCTAGAAAACTTTCTATTATTTTAGCATTTAAGTAGCAAAAAGGGCTTTAGATATGTAGCTAGTAAGTAGCCCACATTGCCTTTTGCATTTCAATATGTACCTGTCTCCTGTTTTTCCTTTTCAAGGTGCTTTTTCTGTTCACTACTGCAGAGATGACATAGGAGTAGAAGGGCAAAGATACATTTTTCTGTGCTTCATTTTTAACAAAGTTAACTCAATTTTTTCGCTTAAAGGCTGTATTATTGGAGAAAATGTTGTTAAACTTAACGCTTGAGGGTTATGACACCCTGCATGAGACATACTAAGAAAAATTGCTAGAGAGAAAGGTTACAGGCATGCAGTTAAGATTTAAAGGGCTAACTAGAAAACTACTGTGTTGACTTGGGAACAGGTGACTTCATACAAGCATCTCAACTATATCATCAACATGAAACACCATGTTAAGATTTTAATCACAGCCCAAAGCATTTCTAGTTGAGACATGGGTGTTAACACTTTGTTCGTAATTAGGAGACACCTTTGCAGCAGGAAATATCCCATAAACATCTCCAGGAGATGGGAGTTAAAGAGTATATGGCTATACAAATGTATTGGGTTTGTTCCAGTATTTTAGCTGTTGTGACCTGAAAGTGTGGAACAAACAAATATGAGGAAGACAAAAAGTAAGGTATTAACTTTCAACGGCATAAAAATACTAAAATAAGTTTTGTTTCCAAGCAGTATTTTCCAGTCCACCGTCTGCCATCCTGGACGTTCTGTAAGCAAGCAGATAGTCATTTTAACATTGTAAAGAAAGTGACAAAATGCTCACGGATTCTACTGCATACTGAAACACAGAAAAGCTGCACCTTCATTAAAAAATCAGAAGCTGCATACGTCCTCCCAGATCAGTGGTTTTTATCTACTATTTCATCTTCAATTTAACTCCACTTAATTGCATTTAGCTTTAGGATTTCATCAATGGCAACATTGTTGGCTGACCTCACCTACACATCTTTTAGAAAACATAGAAAAAGTTAAAGCAATTGCAAGTGCTACTAGGTACTAGGAACAACAGCAGCAGCAGTAGTAAAGAGATGACAGCCATAGAGAAGACTCTAAACGTCCCTAAGGAAATCTGTGCATAATTTAGTTTCAGCTATAACCACGGAGATAATAGCAATATGAAGTAAACTCAGAAGCGATTCTTCCCTCGACTAAAACTTCACTTGAAGGTTTCAAAATGCAAATTTGATAGGAATCTTAAGGTTAAAATAATATATTATATGCACATATATGCATTCTGTTACTCTTGGGACTACCTCTGCCCAAACAGTTAAGGAACAATTTGAAAAGTGTTTAAAGCAAAATTCCTATCAGTAAGGGGTTTTTAACCATGTTTTCTGAGAATCCCTAGAATCTATAAATCGTGTGCTGACTTTGATAAATGTGATTAAACCGCTAAATGCAGAAAAGTTCTGAAGTAAACAAGCCTACATTTGTGATAGGTTTTCTTACATCTTGAGTACAGTTTTGTATGTCATCAATTTGCATTTCATTTAGTTTTGTGTTTAAAAGCATCCTCTACTTCCATTTTATCAGCAGCTCCAGTCATACTGCAGTTGCCAGTTTTACTGAGCAAATTTCATTAGTATATGAGAAGTTCTAATGTGAAATATTTTTCTGTATATTTATCAGCTTTTAGCTATAGCAGTGAAGTTCAATTATTTTTACTGCTGTGTTTTGCTGAATCTTGACTATAAAAATGTAGTCATTGAATATTAAAGGTTTGCTTTCACGACACAATAGTGATATTCAATGTGTCTTTTGTAAGACAATTCTAGTTCAAGTTCATTAAAAAAACATTCTGAAATCGCGACGTTTAAAATATAAAACTAAACTCTGCGTTTGAACTATCATTCAGAGATATTCACCAATCCAAACCTATAGGGGTTTGGATATTTTTTAAAATCTAAACCTCACAATGGTAGTTTCAGTAGGTAAAGAGAGCTTGCATTTATCATTTAAAAATTACTGTATGTTTTGTGAAAAGAAACCCCGTGATTTTCATAATTGCCTTTGATGTGAAGCACAAAAGAAAAGCTGGTTCTAAGTGACAGCCATATTCAGTACCTTCAGAGATGACTGAAAAGCACATTAGACAGCTCTGAATTTTGTTTTTTCTAGAGGATATCTTTATTTTGAAGTATTCCTAAACTAAACTTATGCCAACTACCCACCTGAATGATCTTCAATTTCAATGTCTTTGGGGTTTTTTTGTGAACACTATTTAGAAATTAGCCAAAAACAGAGAAGGAATATTCAAGCAATGACAGGCCATGTGGTCTGTCCGTGACAAAGGAAAGCATATTTGTCAAGCTGATGCTGTACTCATGTGCAGCAGTAACAACTCAAAGCAAAGGGCTTCCCACAGTGAGGGAAATAGAATTTAAAGGCATTTTTTTTGAAGGAGAAAATTCTTATTTGAAACAAGTTTCCTTTGAGGTCCTAGCAAGTTTCTTGATCAGTTGCCGATAATATATTTCAAAACAAGAACTTGGAAGAATGGCACTTAGAACATCAAATAGCTGGATGTTAGGGAACAAGTCTATTTGCTTAACTTCTTCAGTCCCTTCGACATCAGGAGCATATCAAAATGACTTGTTTAAGACTTTCGATTTCCAGTGATGTATTTGCTTTGAAGCTTATCTGCTAATCCTTTCCTTACATGGGAGTCTTTTTCTTCAGGACTGTCCTTGACAAAACAAAACAAATCTTTCCACTGACACTGTTCAATATCCAGAACATTGCCCTCCTTTTTCCTGGAATTCATGTCTGTTTCCAGTACATGTTTTTTTCCTGCCCAGTCTTTTCTAGCTTCTGTACCCTTTTCTCACTAAAACAGCTCTTAATAAGGTCACTAATAATTTCCTGTCCAACTCCAAGAATCTTTTCAGTGTTCACATTCTTCTAGGTCATTCCACCACTTTCAATGAACCATCTTCCTGCTGTCCTTTCTTGTTTTCTCTTGGCTTGCTGTCAGGCTTTGCCTTGTAATAATTTACCACTCACTTTTTCTGCATCTTCTCCTCGCCTTGTAGTGCTCCCTTTGCAGAGCCAGTCCTCGCACTGGCAACACTCTGCCTCCCGCCCATCACCCTCTTTACCCTACTTTTTCTTAGCACTCCTTTTAGTCTTCAGTCCCTGGGGATATCCCAATAGCAACCCCAGTGACTCTCCTTTCAGAGTTTTGTTTCATTTAGTTGTGCTGATAACTTCTAAATGCAACTTGTTAATTATAGAGTTCTTTCCTGTTTTCTTTATAGCGCTCCCATTAGACAGTTTTTAAGTCCCAAGCTTAAAAAGACCAAAACAGATGTTTTCTTTCAAACCTCAGTGTTTCTCTGTTGACATTTTCCACTATTTTGCACAAGGTTTTGCTGCCTCCATTAGCTATCCTTTCAGTCTCCTACGTGTACTTTATGCCTACTTACACATTTAGTGTTGCTTATCCATAAAATATTTTATCTCCTTTTCCTGCACCAGACAAATATAATTCTTCGTTCTGCTTTCTGCTTAAAATTGTCACCCTTCTTAGAAATCTTTTCTTAGTACTCAGTCACTCTGATTATCAGTAATCTAATTCGGCCTCAACCATTACTCGCTCATTAAAAGTTGCTGTGTTCACTGTATTACCAATACTCATAAAATGAATTATAATAGCCCAGAATACTTTATTGCGTAAATGATGAAATATGTGAAAAGAACTTACAAATTCTTTGTGGCACTGTTGCTCTCTCCATCACCTAACTTCAGAGTACATTTTAGAGCATCTTTTTTGCTTGGTTACATACCACTATATTAGTTTTACTATACCTCTGCACAAAAGGCAGATACTTTTCACGTTCTACCTGTTCATGTGGATTAACACAGAATTTTAAACAATAAAAATACTCCTTTCTTATGCAGGTGTCTGACCTGTCTTGAAGAAGACTGAGCTGATCTAGATCCTGCAGAAGTCCCCATGCTAGCAGGCTCCATTAGCTTAAGCTCCCTCGAATTCTTTGTCCATCAGAGTTGGCAGGGACTGACATTGCCAGAAATACCACTTTCTTGTATGGGGAGCCTGGAGATTGAACCATAAGAAGCTTGGTAATGAGGTTTAGTAGCAATTTTCCGGGAGATGGTTATCTCAAATTCTATATTTCAGAATTTATGGAACTAATGGAATTTATCTAAACCTTTGTAGCTTTACAATATCGGGAAGTTATCGAACTTAGTTTACAGTGACGGTTTGTTAATACACATCAGCTCCATATTTGTTAAATACTGTTTGCTTCTGTCTCCCTCCGAATTCCAACTAGTTGCTAAAGTTTTTCCTACTGAGTGTTCTGAGATAATATACCACTGGTCAAGGTACTGCAGAAATATGAATTTGTCCTGAGCCCGTTGACTCTCAAGAGTAACAAGCTGCCTCATGGCTGCCTGTCACACTAGGTACAGCTGCATTCAGCAGTAGCGCATAAGCATACCGGTATTCTCTGCAAAAATTATAATCAGTTGTTGACATTTGCATTTTTCAACATGGAGCCCTGCTTTGAACACCCCTTTGTTATAAGTAGTGGGTTTTCACAGAAGAAGGTCTTTGATGAGAACACTATTCAGTGGTCATCCAGCAGCTCCTGAATAAACCAAGCAGCAAGAGGGAAACAAGTTATGAATAAATGCATCTCTAGCAGAAGAACTTACACTTACAGTCAGACTCAGTAGACACAACCATTCACAGCCAAATCTATATTTTTTGCTTTATTTCTCTTTTGTACAATACAATGAAATTCCAGCCATCTTGAGCATAGAGCTGTATGCAAGTACAGTAGCTTGCACCATAGCCAACAAGTCAAGGGCAAAATTGGATGGGCCAACCGTCATTAAAGCATACCAATAGACTGAGAATGGGTTTCATACTAATGCTGCTGGAAGAAAGTTTGACTCCTCATTAAACGATAGTCTGTCATCAATGAGAATTTAGAAAAATTAGCAGCTATTCCTCCTCAGGCCAGTCGCATTTCCAGTGATCTCGCACTGAAATAGTGACGTAGCATAAAGACAAATTACATTCTTCACCAGCTCAGCTCTTCACAAGAGAAGGCAAGTTTCCTTTCTGTTAGTACAGCATGCAATACAATGGATCTCAACTCTAAATTTGGTTCTGTAAGCGGTACTACAATGGAGATATTTAATAATAACAATTACTCTGAATAATGTACTCTTGGCAGCTGCCTGTGATGCTTTTCATTGCAGTATGCTTTCCTCGTTGCAGTCAGTACTACTGAAATGCCTTTAGCAACATAGCACCTACTTTATATGCTCAGATATCTCCCCAAAATTAGAAATGGTAGTTGCAACTTTTTCACCTTCTCATGAGAAATGTATGCTCGTGATTTGCAAGAGCCTGGTTCATTACAAAAGAGATTACCGCTACCATCTATGCTGTTTTTTCTGAACATCACCTACGTGGCCCAGAACTTGGCAATTAACGAATCACAGCAGTATCCCACCAATGCAAACTACAATCATATACTAGCACTCGCTCAATTTCTTGTCCTCAGCTTCTGTTTTTAAATTCTTCAAAAACACAAACTCTGTTTTCCAAATCCTAACTGGTTTCCTGAGCAGGTATTTCTCTGAAAAATATTTTATTTTTCTCAGCAGCGTTGGCACTCGCATTTCCCCATTACTGGAATCGGTGCACACTTAGCATGGCTCAATCATGATTCTAAGCTCTGCTGTACCTTTTCCTACACTGTCAGCCTTGGAAGCTTCTTTATTCTACCTTGTTATTTAGAGGAGAGCCTGCTTTCAACTCCAAGTCAAGCTATGGTTGTATTATTCTAAGGCTTCCTTTGAAAAAAAAAAAATTAGAACAAAATCCTCATCAGTGGTAATTAATTTTGACAGTGTAGGCTTTGTAGCAATTCACAAACCTGTACTTTGTGCATCAGCATTCCTTATTATTCTAATTAAAGTGGAACATTGTGCCCTCGCCAGTCATTAATGGGTTTTCATTTTGTAAATGACATTTGCAAAAGTTAAAACGGGCAGTTCATATGAAGTCCACAGGCAAGAGCGTTAAAATTAGCATCACCATAGCAACAGTCTTCCATCATTAGTATTCAGGGCAACAGCAAATGTTTTGTTTTGCTTTTGTTTCCAAAAAAAGATTTTTCTTTACTTGTCATTCATAAGTAGAAAAGGCTCAAACCCATATATTTCAGGTAAAATTATTATATTCATTTGGATGTCACTGTTCTAGAATTTCCCGGTTTTTTGAGGTATTTATTTTTCAGGACAGAAGCTGAATTTCACGATCTCTACAGCTGTGTATGTCTAACCTCCTGAGCAACATTTATTCATTGCCAGCCTGCTGCTCAACAGTACAGTTTTATATGAAGTCTGTCACTTCTGCTCAAGAATCTGTATGAAGTAACGAATTCCGCTGAGAATCTGTAAAAGATGCATGCACAGTGAAACATGGTCAATCCCCCGTTAAGTGGAGTGTACATCTGCTCAATGCTGTGTTTGGTGTTTAAATGATCCTATTTTTATATTCTTCTTTTTTTTACCCCTCTCAGGAATTGAAATGTAAGTGCATACATCATCTCTGGTGGAACAACATTCAAATATTATCTTGTCTTGCGCAGTTTAGAATTGGGGAGAGAAGAAAAGGGTGCCCCCCCTACGGGAAACCGAGGTAGATTATGAGTGTACTCCAGTGTGCTTTGTTGGAAGAGGTGAGGCTGGCTACTTTTTTTCTGAAAGTTTAAAGAGGACGTAATCATCTGGGAGCACGTTGCAGCAATACTTTGCAGTTCAAGAAACAGTTTAGCACCACATCTCCTCAATGTACCCTGAGGCATCCTGTTTGCGATGTCTTGTTCAAGCAAAAAAATGCAATCAGTATAGTAGAAGCAATAGTTGTCCTCTAGAAACAAATATTTTGTGTGCAGAGAGAGAGGGTTTAAGGAAAGAAAAGCAAGGGGAAAGACATTAAGGAAAGTAGATGATGAGCGGAGTGAGGTCAGTAGAAGGATTACTGTTTTAATTTGATGTATCTAGGCTTGTAAGTAATGAGCCCAGATCAGAAGTAACTAAATGTTCTCTAGCATTATGTCTCTAGGTTTTAATTTGGCACAGGAAAGTTCCTTCTTTCCTCTTCATCTTCTGAAAATACTTCATTTTGCAGATTTCTTACAGAGAAGAGTCTTTAATGAGTAAACACAGTTTACTGCCTTGCAAAAGCTGGGGTGTAATCCATTCCATGAAAGATATTCCTGTATTTTAATAAATGTGGCACTTTTTCATACAGTGATTGCCTTGCTAGTACCTGCCCTTGCATCACTGATTAATTTTTCAGCTAGTAAGATCTGCAGAACTGGAAAACCTTTAAAAATGGTAAATACACCTGAAGAAAATCACTCTCAGGTCAACTAAAAACTATCCATGGTGGATTGACCAATGATATTTGGCACTTGGAGAGCTTTAACACAGAAGGTGGCTGCTGTAACTCTGAGGTTCTGAAACATCAACATGTATGTTCATTTGTTCAACCACTTATTTTCTTTTTTTTACAGAAGCACCTTTTTGCTAGGTCACGTTATTTTTTCCCCTGTGCTGATTCACTCTACTTTTTTCCTTTTTTGCTGCTTGTCAGATGCTTTCTGTGAAATTCAGCATGCTAAAGCAGTTCATTTTCTCTCTTTTAGACTTCCATCCCCTAGTGTAGTGAAGATAGTTACTTACTGAACTGTAATACGTTGCAGAATTTTGCCATTTGATCTTCTTCGATAAATTCAGTGGTGAAGTGGACCATCGTAAAAACTGAATAATTTTCACTAAATCCACAATTCTGTCTTCATTTAACTGAAAGGTTTCACAACCCTGGCATTCTGTCTAAGCAAGCTGCGTTGTAACTCTGAGTAAGTTCAATACTAGTTTCTTGCAATGCTGAATCTTATAATCATCAAGCAACTTACATTTTTTTAAATCAACTTTGGAGATCTTTTTAAATTATTAGCTTTTTACAAGCATTGAACTATGACTTCATTAAAAAGATTTACCTAAATTGCAAAGCTTTTAAAGCGTTGTTTATTGAAATAATGACAGGCAGAGAGGCCATTTCTGGGAAGGATCAGTGAGAGATTACTGTTTCCCATTCCAGACTCCATTAGTTCAGGGACAGACACTTGAGCACTGTTGTGGGAAATGAGAGGAAAATATCAGTTTCTTGCTTATCCAAAATGGGTAAACGCTGCATTTCCCAAAATATATGTATGTATACTTTCTACTTGTGCATGTCCTTGAAAAAACTACTGAAGCCGTTCTTTGTTGAAGATGTTTCTTCTGTGTTTGGTCTAGAAATACAGAAGGAGATGCACATCGGTGAGTACGGATTTCAGATACACTATACTAGTTGCAGATTTCCCATCTAAAGAATGAACTCTGGAAGCAGAAGTAAGCAAACAAAATACCCTTGACATTTTGTTTCATATCTTAATCTTCTTCAAAATCATACCCAGCTTCAACCTATGGAAACCCCGGAGAGTGGAAATAAGTGGTTTGCAGCTGTTTTTCTGAGTGTAGCAGACTATGTATTTTGTAGCTGGGAATGTCAATGATTACAGGAATAAAAAATAGGAAGAAGGAAAAGAGTTAGAACTACTAAACCTAAACCACATTTTTATTTCTCCATCTATAAACTTTTAGTGCAAGTAATTTGGAATAAGGGCATCTTGAAATTTTACTTCAGTGTTTAGAAGGAAATATCTTCCAGATTTCTACCAGTGAGAGCGTTTTAGCCGCTAGGACCCAGTTGTAGAAAAGCGTATTTTATCTCTATATTTCAGTTTATTTTAAGTATCACCTGAAAATTAGAGGTTAAAAAAATGATTCTCAAAGGTCTCCTACTGATGAGGTCACCACCGTTTCTAAATACTGGTTTGAACTTTGGACTTCTGAACTGAGCTATTTTGACATAAACCATCACTAGAAGCATGAACAAAAAACACCAAGAGATTATCTTTCTGACCATAGGTGCAGTCACCTTATATGTTCTTTTAATTACTGCCTGTTAATGGAAGTGCTTATTCTTTTAGTACTGCTGTGACATTACCAGACAATTTAAAACACTTAGCAGACGGTTCAATTGCAGGTGGTGTTCTGTATCTTCATATTTGACCAGTATTTTCTCCTGCACATTCCTCATTCATCTACTTTTCCACTATTTTAATTGTCCAATGGCATAAAAGCAATGAAAACCTTGCTAATATGGTCCTTATATGTTAGTAGTTGCTTTCCTATGCTTTTATTTCTTCTCTTTACAGTTTGAGGGAGGAATAAATATTTATTCATGCTGTAACCATCTTGAAACAAGCAGAAGAACCTACAGAGGATTCCAAATTATGGTGGCGGCAGTTTAGGCTCCCATCAGACTTAGTGGCAGAAGTTTGGAAATAAAAGTTTAGTTCTGCATCAAAAGCAGCTTGCATGGATTGAGAGAGATGCTCATTGATTTCAGCAAAGTTACTTCATATTTTTTAACAGCTTAAAAGGGACCAGAATGGCTCTCCGCATTTCTTCTCATGAATCGAGTTTTTGCACATCAGTGCCCAAAGTATTGTGGAATAAGTATTTGCTGCTGGCAAAACGCAAATCTGTATCTGTACAGTTTTCTCTTGAGAAAACCATGCACAAAACCCCCAGCGCTGCTTTGCTCTGGGGCATTCATTCACTATTCTAGAAATAAGGAGAGGAAAAGAGTCTGTCAGTGAGAATTCTTTGTCAAATTTGCCTGTGTGGGCATGCCCACATCGTGTGCCCTCACAATAGTCCTCTTCAGTTTGGATCAAGTCAGCCAATGGGACTCCTTTCTCCTGTGTCAGTTCCTTCGTTGGTTTTGGTCAATGGCATGTACTTATAACACCCAGAGACCTCAAGAACAATTCTCCTTCAGTACCTGTGGTTTTTAAAGTACTTATTAACCATTCCCCCCAGTTTTATAAACCCAAATTAAATTTACACTGATTTTAAACACATCTTTCTGACTCCTCCTCACTCTTCCTTTTTCTTTTTGTTATGCGTAACTTCATCTCCTACAAATATTCATTTAAAGTCCTGAGAGCCCAGTGTTGCTCTGGCATCTCCAGGCTGAAGTCAAGGACACTGACAAAGATCATCGCTGCCTTGCCTTGCCTTGTCCTGTTGCATCTTGCAGATTTTCAGCTTTCCTCAATTCTCTCTTTAGTAGATCGTCCCAATAATTGTTAGACATTTACACCCGCACACTCTCCGTAAGTCACAGCTTTCCTCTTCTTTGTGGAGAAGTTAAACAAAAGAGACAAACAACAACAAAAAAAAATCTAGAAAACTACCTCTTGCCCCATTCTCCAGATTTTTAGTTTTCCTGGATAATTTGCTTGCCACAATCTTTATTCTCTGAGCTCAGCCTGCTGCGAGGCTCAGCACTCTCCAAAACCACAGCTCAACTATATTCTCATTTTACACTCTTCGGGTGTTTTTGCCACTATCTCAAAAGAAGTATGTGATGTGCCTCAAGTAAGAGCGTTTACCTTCAGAAACCTTCTTGAATTATAAGGAATTTCCTTTTTGTATGTACAAAGAAAGTAACATATATGCTGGTGAATAATGAGTAAATCGCTTCAGCAAAATAAGAATAGTTTTGGTTTTTTTAGTGTAAACTGTTCATAAGTGTAATACATACTGACAGCCTTTAACACAGCTTCACCTAACAGATTCCCATTGCAAGCAAGACCAAACAGGTGGCAACCCCCGATCAGTGCCTTGTTATCACTGAGAAGCTTTGATCTACCTAATGTATAATAAATAAGATTCTGCATTTTAATCGTCTTGCTGCTTTCATGTCACTTGTGTTGCAAAGTCTTATTTTATTTCCAAAAACTCATCCTGACTTTGTTGATCTTTTTTTTTAATTAGATTATTTTTGATCATTTATTTATTTCAACATACCTGCCAGCAGACAGATGATATACCAGCTGGAAGTTATTATACTCTATACCCACCACTTCCCTCTCTACCTTTGTCCTGTTCCTATGCTTGCAAAAGATGTAGCTGTTGTTAACTTCTTTTTTACTTTACACCATGTAAAGTGTAAATTACTGACCAGATGATCCTTTTATGTTGAGGTATTAGCTGACAGAAAATGCACTTAGGCTTAAACTTCCCCTTGTTTCTACACACACTCCTCATTCTAAAGCTGCATTATGCCTTTATGCTGCAGTAAAGACCAAAAATTTGATTTACCAATGAAATAAACTTGAAGAGTTCCTTAAAAACAGCAATCTCAATTCTGCTCTTCCATATATACAGCAATCTAAGGTTGGTGCTGTAGTATTTTCAGTAATTTAGTATTCATGTTACTGTTCAAATTCCCTGTACTTACTTGTGGTCAGTCTGATTGTGTCAAGGCTGGGAGGATCAGACCAAACCCTATCTATAGAAAGGCATTATTGAAACCATTAATATTTACACAATATATAAGAATAATAGCATAGAATAGTGCTGCACTGCTTATGAATAGGTATTTTTGTCAGACAACGTGCTTTATCTTGTATTCACTGAAATTCAGTGCTAAATTTCGCACCAAATTATGTAATGTCAAACTTAGCACTTTATTAAATGTTGAGTTAGAGGAAAGCTATAGAATAGACACTTAAATTGTTTTGTAAAGGGTATTTTAAATTATCCTCCTAATGCAAATTGCACAAAGAGACAAAGTAGAGAAAAATATAATTCCAGCATAATGACCTAAATTAAGAAAATAAGAACTGTCTTTTTCAATGCTGGAGTTGGTGGCTGGAACTGATTTATATAAACCGTGCCCATCTAGGAACAAGCAAACCCATGAAATTAAAAATCCATCAAATTGTTTTACGTGAGAGAATGGGATAGTCTGCCAATGCGAGAACAACCTGTACTCACTAAGGAATGCTGCCAAAATTTTGTTTGGAAGTAAAACTCATCTCAGTATGTAGTTTGCGATGCACTAAAAGGTTTAGAGCATTGTCATTGGACACTATGCTTTTACCATTTACAAACTTGGCAAGGTGCTGTAGTGTATGTGAATACAGAGGAGTCCAAGAGAGCAGCTCAGTGTTCTTCTAAGTCCTACCTTTTCCCAGTTTCTTATAGAAATTGCTACCTAAACCATTCCTTTATTGATAATGAAACTTTAAGAAAGAAATGCAATGAGAGGCCAGCTGCTCTGCTGGTGTGTGCTTCTTCAATTGGTTAACTCAAAAACGTCAAAAACGTGACAGCTTACAAAGTTTTTGAATGGAAATAGTAGTTGTTTCTCCTTAGAAAATTTCACTGCTGCAAAGTTTGGAAATTGTATATAAAGCATTTGGCACACTTTAAAAGAAATTATGATATGGCTGCTCTTCGTTGGTAGTGACTTGGGTTTGTCAAATCAGTTGCTTTCTGGACAGAAAATCCGCTACTTAAAAATAATTACTTTGATTAGGCTCATCAAGAAAACTTGAGGATCTAGCACAGCAAAGCACTCATGACTAAATTCTACTGCATGGCATTTAAATCACAGGGGTTTGAGCTGATCTAGAACTCTCCCGGTTCCCCTAATGTAGGGAGATGTTGTCGCTGTTTGATGTGATGGATTTATTCTGCAAGGACAGGCCCAACTAACTTCAAAAAGATACTGTGGTTGTTGCAGTAATTGGCCTGCAACAACTCCCACATTAGGTCACACAATTTGAAACGAAAAAGGAAAAAAAAAAAGAAAATATTTTAAAAAATATTTTATATATACGTATATGTAAAGAAAATCATGCCTTAGGTCTGCAGGAGCACTGAGTGGGAAGTAGAGTACCACAGCCAGTCTGCTTTAAAGCGTTCCAGCTCTCAGCAGGATGAACAAGAGTCACTGTGTGGAATTTGGCCCAAGAGATGACTATTATTCCCAGGGCAGACACAGATAGCAGTGTAGATGTAAGATAATGTGCCGCTAGAAAGTCCGAATAACCAAAACATTGTCACATTTGGAGAATTGATCTCTCTTGGCTGTTCCATAGACTAAATAATTTGATTAAATGGCAGCACAGATGTAGTCCCACTGGTCTTATTTGTTTTCTCCAAATTACTAGCAAGTTTCAGTTACAGTGTTGACATGGAAATAACTATCAAAAACAGTCACTTCATCTCTGATCCAACAGAGTGCACTCTCATCACCAAATTATAATTTTCATTGCATATAATTCCTTTTAAAATTTTAAAATACTTGCTAGCTTCAGTGAAGTATAATATTTACTATGAAAATTAACAGAAAAATAATAAAAATATGGAATAAAGTAAAAAAAAAAAGTATTATATTTATTTGGGGGGGCATGGAAGACTTTTAATGCTGATACCTTACTGACAAACAAGAAATATGTTTCTTCTCTTTGATTCCCAGATTGTAATTCTTAGAATAAAGCCAAACGAATACTCAGTAGAGCAAGCTGCTAAAAATAAAACTCTCTGAAGGTTTTAGTTCAGTATTAAATACGATGATTTGATAAAACCAGTGGATTAGATGGGGTCTAATCCTTCACTCCCTGCTTGGGCTCTATTTGGCAAAATTCTTAACTCTGTCAGTTTCTGCAAATCTTTGCAAATTTATTTTTATCCGTAATAAATTATTTGCTCCGTTAGTTACCCTAAAAACAGAACAAATTGAGGGACATGGGTGAAAGGATAATAATTTGAGAAATAATGACTGCGGATTTTTAAGAATGAGAAATAAGAGCAACTGCAGCAACAAAACTATGGAAAAGTAACAAGAGATTAATTTCCAAATACTGATAAAAAGTATAATGTCCATAAGCAAAAATAAGTTCCATTACTAAAGTACAAAAGTATTTAGACACCACATATCTTAACCCAGTTTTTATTTTAAAAGTAAGGTTGAATTTTTATTTTTTTTTCTTTTTCCCTTTGCTGATGCGTATTATTGTAAAGACATTAACTGAAGTGGTGCTAATTGTTTGCAAAATGGCATTTGGTTCTAAAGCTGGCAGCCACAAGCCAGAGCTGTTGATAGTAATTGAAGGAAAAATTTTTACCTCAAGCGAAGAATGGTAATTTAAAACACCACCATGTTTTCTTAATATGACTGTCTGATTTTGTTATTTTGGGATCAAGGACGAATGCTCAAACAGTTGTAATGTTTTCTAAGGCAGGAGGTGTGAGTTTAGATGACCCTTCTTTCTAACTTTAAGGACACTCAGAAAATCATCTTCTTACACAGTAGGTAATATATTATCTATGTCTATTAAATTTATGACAGCATAAAATTCCAACTATTAAATAAACAAATGCTTTGAATCCTTGCATAGAATCATGGAATCATAGAATCTTCATGGTTGCAAAGGACCTCTGAGATCATCAAGTCCAACCATACACACACACACACACACACACACACACACAAAATGCTCTGCATTTGTAGTGTACTATGTAGGTACAGAGAAATCTTGGTTAAATTTAATATGTTTTTTTTTTCTTGAGAGGAAGGTGACAAAAACTGTGTGATGTTTCATATGACTGATACTATGGAATTAGGTATTTTGAACTTCTAAGATAATCTGGCATTCTGTGTCATGTGGTGAGGGAGGTGATAAAGGTGGGTAACTCTGCTTAGTCCTAACAATAAGAATTTCTGCTTCAAGTCCGTACTATTTTAGAAAAGCTGAAGACGTTGATATGGTAGAAATGTAGGTTTACATTTCTGATAATGTGTTCAGGGGAGTTAGATGTAGCAGCAGGGGTCTAAGAACATTTAAATGTCCCATAACCGAGGTTTAAATCCTTAATATTTTAGGGCTGTGTGGATTTTTCAGGACTTAGATTGCACTTTTGAAAGCAATTTCTTAAAGATGAAGAAAATAGTTCCAAATACAAATTTGGAAATTGTTTGATTAGTTCAATGTGGAAAAATTCTCAGTATAGAAAGAAAAAAAATTATTTTGGCTGATTCTGAGCTCTACACAATCACCATTTTCCTTGATTTAATAAGGGACTATGGTAGGCCCTAAAAGTCATCTGTGTACCTTTGGCCATAAACGTTAAGGCTCTTTATCTTGTGTAGACAAGGCATCTCTGATTTTCATGACAAGTTTTTCACGGTGAATTCGGCTATGTTGCTGGAAAGGCAATCTTCATTTTGCAGGTTTATTCTTTCACTATCAAAGAGATCCCATTTTCTGTTTAATAACAGAGATTAGAGAACTGAATGAAAGTATGCCGGTAGAATTGCAAGCTATTTGAAGCCTTGTTGAGATGTACTGTGAGAGGTTTGGCTCAATTCAAACATAGGAAATACTGAAAGTATACCTAGACGTTGAGTTCTATTCAATGTCTTCCCGTTATTAGACTTAGTTAAACATAAAGTTTAAACAGTGCAATATAGTTTAGCAACACTTTTTTTCTATCAGCTAGCATACAGAGGATTCTTTCCTGAATTAACTGCCAGTTCCTGTGCCAGAGACAGAAGGAGCTACACAAAGATACCGAAATGCAAAAGCTGGGAGGACTACTTTTTTAGGAAGACCTATATTACAGTTAAATAAATGGAAAGAGCAGAAGCCGTCTGGAATTAGGTGAAGCATAGGCCAAAGTCTAAATGCTTGAACTTGCCACAGGAGACTTGAATGAAATCCTTTTCTTACACTTAGCTAAGAAATAATTTTTATCTTACCTCAAAATTCTTTTGTATCCCTCTTTACTGACGTATTTAAGCGCTAGCATACATTTAGATTCAATTAGGATGACTCTCATATCCATGCCCTAGGACATGGCACCATGGTAGCTGATACTGATTCATCTGTCTGGGGGAGCACCAGTTAAAGTAGGTATCTGTATGTCTATATTTTGTTTTACTGGCATCAACAAGATGAGACTGTTGCCACTTGCCATTAAAGGACACTGACAGAGCTGTATGAACAGTTACCTTGCTTTGTAGTCAAGTTAAAGCACATTTTTTCACAGAATATTGCTTTGAAAAGAAAGAAAAAGTTTTGATTACAGAAATGTCAGATGAGAAACATTTTCTTTCCAGAATTCTTTTCCTGCTGTTACCAAGCCTGACCTCAGTTTGGGAACAGTTGCACAACCCTAAACCCGAAGCTGCATTTCTATGCAAATAAACCATGAGAAATGTCACCTGGATCAGATGAAGGAGTTAGCCTGGATGGAATTACTGGTGAGGCTACTTAGGCGTAGCTGCTCCCTCCTCCCATTAACTTCCCCAGGCTGGTTCCTTCCCTGGGTGCAGTGCTGCACTTCCCTCTGATTTCTGGATCCCTACATAAATCATTTAGGAGGAGAGAGCAAAGCAATCATCTATGCAGGAAGATGAAGCTTTGCTTTTGTAACACGAGGGTATTGGGAGAAGCTAAAGACTCTCCAGTTTTGAAGGTAAATCAGCACAAGTTTGACTTACCAGGGAAGGAGAACCATCCCTTTCTTGCATCAGGGCTCTGCGTGGCCCAGTCTAGGGGAAAGGTTAGGAGTAGACCTCAAACTTATCATATTTGCTACGGTAAACAACCTTGACGTATTTGGGAAGACGATGGAAAAGCCTAGTGTGTACATAAAAATAGGCAGGGCCTCTTGTTGTTATAATTATATATTATAATTTTATGGATATTATATTATAATCATTGAGGAAACAATATGGTAGTTACAACAAGTTTGAAGTATATTTTAAAGCAACAAAAACTACAAGCTCTGTGAGAACACAGCAAAGCATCCATTGCTAAAATATAGACACCAAAAAATGAGTGTGTTAATTCAAAGGTGAAAAGTTTGCCTACCTAGTGGTCTGATTGGGAACTTACCTGTGCATAGCTGTCATAAAATACAATAGATTTCATTGTCCCCTTCTTTTGCTTCCTACGTGCATCCTTAGCATTGCGACATCCCAGTACGTAATCTCCTAGCATGATCTAAGTGGCTTTTTTTTTCCAAATGAATATTTTCTATTCTAGATAATATTTGCATAGGGACATTTGGAAAAAATGTCCTCAACGAAAGAAAAAAAAATTTTGGTTTGTATGATATTAGTCATAAAAAAAGATTTGATAGTGTCAAAGATACACATTTTATGGAATGTGACCAAAAAGTAAATTAGTAAAAAAGGCAGGCATGCTTCTCCTTTAACGTCTGTGGAAGACTTTGGAAGAGAGCGCTGCTTGTCAGGGCCCAGGAATGCATGGTGACCAGTAGCTACCATCAGACTTTCTGGGCCCTTAGTAGGACTGCAAGATGCAGGGTTTCTTGATATTGAGATTGATACATTTATAGGAAACAGTAGAGAAGTTAATGATTTGGGAAGCCAGCTTTTGTGTTTGCAACACGTAATGTTATGCATGGAAAGAAATATTGGTGAAAAGACAGTCAGCGAGCAAGAGAGTTATCATAGAATCATAGAATGGTTTGGGTTGGAAGGGACCTTAGGAGACCATCTACTTCCAACCTCCTGGTATGGCCAGGGACACCTCCCACTAGACCAGGTTGCTCAAAGCCCGATCCAACCTGGCCTCGAACGCTTCCAGGGTTTATGAAATCCTGCTTATTTTAATCCCCCAGGATGCAAAACAGTAATTTATTTCTAACTGGGCTCATAAAGAAAAGAAATGGAGTCTGCCTTCATTGTTTTGTTTAATTTATCCTTATTAGACTGTATTTTTTTGCAACCTTACTCCCTGAAATGATAACCATTCATTTTGCCAATACAGATTCCTCAAACCAAGAATTTACTATGGTGTAATTATTATTTTTCAAGTCTTATTTGTATATTGTAAAGATCAGCAAGCAGTTTTGCTTGGCATAAGTTTTCTGCTGGTAGATCTTAAGTCTTTTTTTATAGGTTTGTTGGGGTTTTTTGTTAGCTTTCCAAAAGTCTTACCTCTGAGCATTTTTTAAATACTTTTAGCTATCTAGCATTTTGCCAGCATTTTGCTTTTTTATCTTCCCGTTCTTGGGACTATTCACACTCCAATTAATCTCCATCCTGGAAGAGTAGGGGTTGTTCCTTTCTTAAATTTCTTTATTTCTTGTGGTTTGGTATGGAAAGGAGAAAAGAGCTTTTGGTATTTCCAGGTGCATACTGTAAGATCATAACCCTGGTGGAACCTGGATGTGTCACCCACCGCATCCAGTGATACATGTAATCTTACTTAATCTCTGTCTCGCTCTGGTCCTCTTTTCAGGGTCATACACCTGGCAGTCTGACTGAACACACACTCTGCTATCACAGGGCGTCTAAATTGTCACTGCCAGCTTAGAAAATAAACGTAGCCTCTCCAAATTAGCCTTTCCAAGATTTCAACAGGGTGAAATTCATACGTATATCTAATATATCCAAAATGACAGGCACCCTCTCGTTCATCTTTTATCAACAGCATGCAATGCAGCGCGACATAAGGCACACACAGACTGCTCCCGAGGCTCTGTGATACTCATCTTGTAGGGTGACTAAGATCTCAGTTTTAATCAGGTGACTTTACAATAGTAAAAGCAGGTACAGCCCGAAGGAATGTGGAGGTTGTGCTGTTGTGCATTCGGCAGGAACAGACATACCCATGTCACACGTGCTGCGTACCAATACTTCCCATGCTGTGCATTGAATTGCTGCAAGCGCTGTAGTAGTTACTGCAGAATTAGTTTTATTAAAAAAAAAAAAAAAGAAAATAATAAGGATTCCTTTTCCTACTCTGACTATTCCAAGAGCATCTCGGTGAAACATGTCAGGTAAATTCTTGTGAGCTCCGCTTGCCGGTTTCACGGCGGCCTTACAGTGTGGAGAACAAGTCCTGTGTAAGAAGCAGCATCTGCTTATCTCCCTTCATGCAGGACACAGATTGGGTTTGCCTCTGGACAGACAGTGGTGTGCTCCTTCTCCGACTCAACCGTGGTGCAAATAACTAATTGTAAGTGCACAGAGCTATGAATGTTTTAGTAGGTCTTTAATTTACAATGCAATGTTGGGGGAAATGTATGCAGAATTTCGAAACTATTCTCTTCATTGCATTTACAGTATTTTAATGTGCTTCCAGTGGTAACGTGCAAACAGGCCATAAAAAAGCCCAAACCAGCAGCATCCAAACCACTATTCTCTTCTTGGCTCTTCTGAGAGAGCTATTAACAAATACTGAAAAAATCCTGGAGGTGTCAGCCCTTGGAGCGTATTTAGGACAGTTGATCCAGGAAAGTGTCATCGTGCCATCCCAAGTGATTCTTAGCATTTATTTATACCAAGAAAAAGAAAATAGACTCAAAAAGCATAACGGATTAGCCAGCCCAACACAGGGCACCACAGCATCTTCTTATACGCAAGGCAAGCGTTGCTAATCCACTACCCAGATAACAGAGAAATAGTAAAGTCACACTTAAAAGGAGGATCACACGCATCACACAACTATGGAGGCAAGACCGAGTTAGTAGGGAAATGTTGTATCTTCACTTTCAATGACAGTAAAATTAAAGAAATGTCTCTTTAGTTTTCTAACTCGTAAAGTGCTAAACTTACAAGCAAAAATACTTGTGCACTTAATGTCTGCCCCACTAAGCGGTTTTAGGCAAAGCCCTACCCATTTCTGCGTTCGGGTTTCCTGTCTGTCTGTAACATGGAGTAGTGATGCTGATCTCCTTCATGGAACCTATGAAGATTTATACTCAAACAATATTACTAAAGAATCAGTTATTTTATTTTATCTTCATATTATTATTTTTAATGTGCGTATGTCTGTGGCTCTTTCCGCACAGGAAAGGGACGACATTCTGAGAAGTACATCTTAAAATTGCAAAACGAGGTTTCTCAAACGCACAGCTACCAGTAACCATTTGGGCCGCAAACAGTGCAGTCAGACTACCTGAAAATCCACTTCATCTTTTTATTTTTTCTCTTGAAAAAGTTTTTGAGGTAATAAGCCAGCCTGTAATTAGTATCTCTCATTTATTAGGGGGCTGTGATTTCCCCTTAAGCACCTGGTGGTGTTAAATGTTGAAGAGACAGATACCTTGATTAGATACAGTCCAGGACAAAACCTATAGTATAAAAGAACTAACCACCGTTCTCCTTCTGATTAAGGTCTCTGTGTAGGTGCACAAATTGACTGAATAGCCCTTGGATAAGAAAAACACCACAGGGAATTAAAAATCTGCTTACTCTGTAAGGCTGTTTTATTTTCTACAGGAAAAAGACTGTCTTTTATCAAATAAATGGCTTAAAATTAAGTATGGCATAAAGATTGGCTTCAGTTACAAGTGCCAAAGACAGTAACCATTTACACTGCAAACAAAATATATTTTTGTAATAAATTATGGGTAGTTTAAAAATAATTTGGAATAAGAGTGGTATTGCTTGCGTACATTATACAGCAAAAGTATAATTTTGAGGTCAGTCAAAACAGCTAAAAGCTTTTGTGAATTTGGAGACAACAATCAGAACTACATTAAATAGATTTTTTTTTATATAAAATCAAATTATAAAGTCAATAGGCCTTAATCCTTTAATCCTTCAACATTCTTGTTTTCCCCTGGACATTCTTGAGTGGGTAATAGTTTGATTTGGGAGATCAAAGGGTTAATTTGCTTTTCAATTGCGGAATGACTCAGAGTTCCCCTTCATTGTTTAAAAAAAAAAAAAAAAAGTGGTGTGTGGGTGTAAGGTAGGGAAAAAAAGCCAAGAAAATGGATTCACTGATTTGGGTTTTCACCTGCTGTGAGTCTAATTGAATACAATGCTTTATTTGTAACTCATGGAGAAAGAAGATTATGCAAAGTATGAGAAATCCAGACTGATTTTAAAATTCTTATTACTTGGCACTATTGTATGGGAAAGAAGACCAACGTGATAATAGCAGCGTCAAGCTTCTGTTAAGGCAGACCAGGAAACTCCAGAAACAGTAAAAATTGAAGGAATGTGTATTGGGGGTGTCAGTACTAGATACTTCTTGAAGGAAAACAAACCATTTTTGGTGTGAAACGGCAGGCTTCTGGCTACGCCGAGTGCCTTTGTATGACACGGGCAGCTCCTCTCTCCTTGTAATAGACTGTGAGGTTCCTCCCAAGCAATATGCTAAACATCCTATTTTAAAGACTTAAAGAGAGCTGTCTCACTTCTTAAAACTTAGCTAAAGATGGGAAAAGATGAGGTTGTTGATGTAACACAATTGGCAGCCTTCGGCCAGTTCATTCACCTCAAAACTAAGCTATATCTGATACACCAGTTGATCTAATACCAGGTCCACTGAAGTAAATGGAAAATTCTCACAGGGTCTATCTAATAAGCCTTAATATGGTGATTTATGTTTCCACAAAAATGAATCCTCTTTTCTTTGCATGTTGGGGTACTGTTGTAAATCACAGGTAGCTGAAAACTGTGAATTAGACCTTTTAAAACAAATTGAATTGTCTAGAAACTATGATGATTTAACATTGAATTCCATTAGCTTTTATGTTTGGAGGGCTGAGGACTTGAAACTTGAGCATCTTACGCTTTTAGTGGTTCTAGAAAAAAACATGAGGGCTTTCCTTGAACTGCTTGTTGAGCTTTTCCAAAAGTCAGCTAACCCAGCTACCTGGAGCCTTAAGGGATCCTAGCACTTAGGATAAAAACTACCAAGTTCAGGGCTTACGAGCATCGTGCGGTATAGGAGAGCAGTGTATGGGATATACCTCTGGTATGGAAACTATGGCTGTGATGAATTTTCCGTGCTTCTAGGCCTCCATCTTCCCCGTGTAAAAATAGGGATGACTTTTGTACATTTGAAAGGCACCCTTTTGTGGGGCTTCGCTGAGAAAGCACAGTCTTAAGGCTTGAAAAACTACTGAGTTGTGTGAAGGACTGGGCTCTCTACGCAGCATTACTTTAATGAATAAAGGATGTAGATATAAAACTTGCCCAAGAGCAGACTGGCTGCACTGATTTGAAATGCTTGTGACACTAAAAGGAGATTGTTAGCTTTTATTTGTGTGCTGAATATTAAGTAGGAATTGATACAAAGAAACGTTGCGACAGTTACTCAGCATGAGCAGAACTATTTCTTCTGCTCTGAAAATTCTGAGGGAGAGGCTCGTCCTTCCCAGCGAGGCCAAGGCAAGCCCTTAGAAATGAAATTACACAATTTCACTCACAGATAAACCACTCGGCATTTTAAGGGCCAAAATTAACAGCTGCCAAGCGAAACCCCATGTTCAGGCCTATTTCAAATCCGCCCCAGCTTCGGTGCGTATTTTAATTAAATTTTCTTCCCCGGAGCTCGCTGAAGGCGAACCGCTTCGCCAGCCCTCCGAGCGCGCCCGTCTCCCCGGGGGAGCGCAAAGAACCCAAACCCCTGCCAAAAATAAAAAAAACCAACAACAAAAAAAACCCCCCAAAACCATAAACAAACCAAAAAAACCGCCAGAAAAGTCGAGGGAAGCCCCGAGGGCTTCCTCAAACCGCCGCCCGAAGAGATGCGACAGGCCCAGGTGAGGGCAGGGGAGGGGGGCGAGGTGCCCTCGCACGCCCCGGGCCGAGGTGATGGAGGGGGATAAGGGATGCTCGGGGGAGGGAATGGAGGGGNGGGGCGGCCGCAGCGGCGCTGGGCGGCCGCGCTGATTCTGCCTCCGCCGAGCAGCAGCAGCAGCACTAGCAGCAGCCGCCGCCGCCATGAGGGAGCACCTCAAGGGGTGAGAGGGCTGCGGGGGGCGGCAGGTGCCGGCGGGACGGGAACGGGGCCAGGTCGGGGATGGGGGCGCGGGGGCTCCCCGGAGCGGCCGCGGTCATTCTCCCGCCCGGGGAAGGTGGGGAGCAGCGTGGCTGAGCCCCGGCTGATGGACAGCGGCGGGGTGGGGAGCGGCCGTAGCTTTCATTTATTGCGCCGAAAAGGTGACCTCGCTGCCCCGTTTCTTCTGGGAACTTGGAACAGCGCGTAACCCCGCGCCTTTCCCCTGCCGGGCTGGTTGTGTCTGGTTGGAACACGTAGGAGATGGCGGTGGGAGGTGACGGACACGCGTGGGGGTAACCTGGGCGGGCGTGAGCTGGCAGGGCGAGACCCCGGAGTCGGGACGGGGAATCTGTGGATGTGGCGGAGGTGCGGGGTGCGCCCGGGAGGCGCCGGAAAGGATGGGAATTGGCTCTTTGCGTTGTTCTCGGGTTTTAAGGGAGAGCGCGGTGCGGTAAAACGTTACCTGTGTAGCGCGGAGCGTGTCTCAGAACTTGGTTCAGGCGTGAACTTTAATAGAATTCCTCAAAACAAACGTGCTTAGAGATGTATTACTTTTCCCGGTAATTTCATGCTTAGAAATAATCTTTCAAGTTAATGGGCAGAAGAAGCCGGGAGGGGATTCCCTCTGGGCTACTGCATTGTGAGCGCTATATTTCTTGTTGGTATATAGTATGTTACATTGTCTTTTAATAGCTATTGTAAAACACCTTGCAGCCTGGGACACCAGCAGTGTCCCCAGTCCTCACCTTAAGCTGAAGTTGGGCTGAGAAGGGTTTTTTGCAGGCGTTATGCCTACAGAGCCGAGGAAACGAGAAACATGGCTCTGTGTAGGATCTTTGACCTTTTAGCACTAAGGAATTGTTTGAGGCCATCGCTGTTTGAGGCTGGATTTGACAAGAGCCTGCAGTGAAATTGCTTTGGCAGAAGTGGAGAGGGTAGGCTTTGAAAAGCAAATAGAGGAGGGGAGGGTAACAGCTGGGGGGGATCCTCACCAAGCCCTCGCTGCTGAGCAGGAATCTTAGCCCGTGACAGAGCGTACAAAATAAATGTTTAACAGCGAGGGGAGGAAGAAAAGAGTTACTATTCAGTGCTTGGCGGTTGATATTTGCCCTTCTCCTACTATTCATTTCCAGTATCGGCAAGAAACTTTAATATGTATCGGTGCCTGCCTTCAGCAGTCTTGATAAATCTCGCAAAAGCCAATAAAACATGCTAAAGTCAAATTCCTGCTGAAAAGACACTGATCCTTGGCTTAAACAGAAATAATCTCTCCACAGATCAGTAGTCTCTAGATTTACAGATGAAAACAGTGGTCCTTTGTAAAGCACAAAGGAGTGCCACCTTTTTACATCACTAATACTTTCCATAGCGGTAACTTGTTTTATCTAAGGAATTAATGAAACACTGTAAAAAGACAACTATTAAGTCTTCCTTGCAATTGCTGTCATCTACTGCTGAAAACATTTTCCTTCTAAATGAGCGGTAGTGTCTATTCATACAAACAATTTCAATTGCATTTAGGTTAGTTTAGTAAAATCCAAACAACTCCATCATGTTTATTTTGGCTTTTTGACAGCAGTCATAAGGTGATGGGAATAACCTTTTATTCATCTTGAAGCCAAAAGGTGAGAGGTATTGTAAATTGTGTTGTTTGAAAATGGATCAGTCCAGTGCTTTGTAAAATACTACTTCAATTTTGGCTTTTTTGTAAGTGTATATAATTATTTATTTATTGCTACCTGATAGAACTTCTTATTCCATGCACATTTAGTTCGCGTCACATTTTCTAGCGAAGGGTGAGGGGAGAGGCGCAGCAGAACTGGCCCTGGTATCACCAATGAAGAGGGATCTAAGAGTTTAAAAAGGACTCTGCAGTTGCAACTTAAAATTCTAGACTGTGGAGCTGAGCAGTGAATACACATGAGACTGAATCCTAGATATACATTTGGGTGAAAGAAAAAAGGGGGGAGGGGAGAAGGAGTACGATCAAAAACAGTTAAAAGGTTTGTGAATGTTTCAGTGTGGTATATGCAGGAATGTGGGGGGGGCGGCGGAATTTACAGGAATTTGGGTGAGGGGGAGCATTGCTCTCCATTCCTCCTGCTGCTGATGTTGCTCAGAAGTAATATGAAAGGAAGGAAGATAAAATAACACTATTTTGTCCAAACTGGTCAAGTTATAACAAGGGAACTGTAATTCACCTAGTGTGTCAGTTAGGATATCATCTCTTGATTTCAGGTTTTCAATCCTGTGTGTTATTGGCTCTGCTGACAGCGATGAGAGACAAATCTCTGCTGTTGGCAGGAACAGAGGAGTTCACACAGGCATAGTGTGACAGAATTCCCCACATAAAAATTATCCTTGATAATATAATATAATCATCCTTTAATGAAGTGGTCCTGCAGTTCCCAAAGGATGTATTAAGTGAAGACTATGCTTTCATCCCGCTGAATTATCAGTGTATTTAGCGTGCCAGTCACACCAGTGCCTAGGTGTCACCATTATCCATTGCTGTTCTTCTCCTTTTCAGGACTGGTTTTAATTTCCTTTCCACCTTTGCAGCTTAAGTCAGGTGAGAAAGAGAAAAATACACCACGTGAGCCCACTTATTTTTCTTTATTGCAAACTGTCCATGATTTAAAAGCTAGTGATCAATTTAGTTGACCTAAATGTAGAGCCAAATTGAAAAATGTGTTCTCTGAGCGTGTGCAATATTGCAAAACCACTGGCCGCCTGCATTTATGCCTTTTTGTATTGGTGGTTTGTTGGAAAAGCATCTTGAGTACTTATTTCTGCACAAATTCTCGCCCTGCTTTAGCTGCTGCTAGTCAAGAGTACTTGAGGTACACTTTTCATGTCTTCCTGACTTGCACAGGCTGTAAAGGGTCTTGTTCACCAGAGTTTGAAACTCTCTGGCGAAGGCTTTGCTGCAGATCTATTAAGGATGCTACAGCATTCCCAAGTGTGGCTGAGGCTGCCTGAAACTGCTGAGCTGGCATTTCACTTCAGACGGTGTTCACAATAAGGGCATACACACAAATCCTCCCCCACCAGTCCAACCCCAAAGCTCACAATTAAATGGCCTTTGAAAATGGCAAAGAGGCTTATGAAGAATAGCCTCGATGGAATCTAACCTTTCCTGGAGCTGCCCTTGTGTGCGGAATCATTGATAACTTTCTGAGCTGAAAACGTTCAGTTGAGAGGCAAACGCCTTTTAGCTGGAGCGAAATAGCTGCAGCCTTCTTGTGTTCTGCATGTAAAGTACCAATAAAATCTGCCCTGGCTCGGTACGGGCACTCAACCTCTACAGAAATCACAGCAACCGAGGTGCAATTCCCATTAAACCCCTTGCTTTTTCTTGCAAGAGCTGCAGAGGTGGACAGATGGACGGACACTGGGTCTGGTACAGGGTGCGAGGCAGAGTGAGCTCCGCTGAGTTGCCAGTGGTGGCCACAGCAGCTGGGCATGGGGCACTCTGCCCCACGGGTAGTTGCTGCTGGGAAGGCGGCAGGGGCAAGAGGTATGGTTTCTACCGACTTGACTTTTATAGCCTAAAGGAAGGGGTATTTCCTCTTAAGTTGCAACTAAGTTTATAAATAAAGCAAAGGAGGGGAAATGTACCTGCCCTGCGCATTCAGCCTTAGTCACTTGCAGATGAAGTGAATAAAAGCATTCCTTGCAAAACGTACATCTCCAAGGGAATTAATCTTATACCATGAAAGGAAAGCACACCGAGTAGTGGTTTGGGCTTACTGGTATTAAAAATACCTGAAAACAGTTGGAGTCCAGTGTTTCTTTGGCAATGGAAAATTTATTTACAAGATCTTAGGAAAATCAGTTATGTATTTTCAGGAAGATCAGTAAATGCCATAAGCTTCAACCGTACACACTAAATTCACTGATACATGGTTGACCCTTACCATAAAAAAACCAATAAATTACTCATTGGTGTAATGCTGATTAGTGATCAACCATAATAGTTTTCCACATCTAAGATGATGTTCTTCTATCCAACGCAGGCATGGGATTCCACAGTCCTGTATAGATACACCTTTGCCAGATAATTTATGGCTTTTAAATATTTTAATGGGGAATTGGTGCCTTTGAAGGCTACCAGGTTAACGGCTGTGGAGTCTGGAGCGTCTGCTTTATCCATAGAGCAACCTGGAGCTGCCAAACTAATTTCACAGAGGAAAATTAGGCAGATTATTTTCAGACGTTTCTCATAACTGTATGCATAAGTTCTTTTTCTCATTTTTGCTACATGATTTGGCATACAGACCATGGTAGAGTTGCTATTCGAGTATCCCCACTTCTGGGGCTACCTGCCCATGGGGAAGCAAGCCAGGGTGGCCAGGCTCATGCCTGGGCAACTACTGATCTGGGACTTACGTTGGGTGTGAACAAGCTGTGGTCCTAGGTCTCCAGGTTTGAATGTTTTTTTGGGTCTGCAATCCGTTCACTTAAATTGTGACATCTCTGGCTACAGGGTGTTTCTGCGATGGGTGCGCTCCCTTCCTCTTTTCCTTTGGGTTGCCGTTGTATAAGCTTTTGGTAGCCAAGATTTTAGGGGCTCAATGTGTAAATGAAACCATTTCTGGTTTTCTTCAAAAATGCGCTTTATACCTGGGTATGGTAAAAGCTGCTAGTGCTACATTCTCTCTGCAGAACCTGCCTGTACCAAGCGTGGTAGGAAGTTCAGGAGCTCGGGTGCAGGTGGCTTGGATCTGTACATTTTCACTTGAAGCTACCCAGTCTCTGCATTTCAAAAACCAGTCCAGGCTCAGATTTCTGAATGCGATTGCAACCACCTCCCTTTGCACGACTCATTTTTTACCAGAGCAAAGAACAAGACTGCTTTTACTCATCTAGTGTCCTCCTCCCTCTTTCACTGCCTTCAGCCACCGCAGGAATTAGGAAGGGGAGGGGATGCTGAGGCTGATGAGACAGGGCTTGTTTAAAAGCCTGTGCTCAACTAAGGCAGAGCTATGGCAGCATTTTTTCCTTATGCTTAGTGCTTGTGATCCCTTTCATTCTTTCTTGCAGTTACAGAGCGAAATCTGGAAATGTTATATATAGTAAGCTACTGATTATATAGAGGTTACTGGGCCAGTAAAGTATTCACATGGATCAAATCAATAGCCTGTCTTTTAAGACCAAAATTAAATCATACTAAGAAAACGTGCCATGATTTTCTTTTTCCCTTGGGTAGGGGTGGTGTTGAAGCGATTAATTGAAATTTTACCCCTTCTTAGCCTATAAAGGGTAAAGGTATACTTGGGAACATCGCTGCCTCGAAAAGAGAACTCAAGGAATGTTTGTTCTCTAAAACAGCCTTGCCGTATCAGTCTCCCAGCGCACAGTTGGGTTGTACAGGTGCATTCAACCCTCTGGCTGGGCTGTGGTTTAGTCTGTTGGAGCTGGGAGGTGTGTGTTCCCAGAGCCCCACAGCACCTGGGGATCAGGTCCTGCGCTCCTGCGTATTTTCTCCTGAATGATGCGTATGTGTGTTTATGTTGGAACCAGGATATCTGCTTTTTAAGTACAGAAATTGCAAATGTGATTGCTCAGAACTGTGCACTACATATGCGTTCCAGAATTTATTTTTTTATGAATGCTCATGGTCCTCTTTTAATGTATTCTGTATGACCAGGACTTTATTGACTACAGGACAGATAAGGAGAATTTTCTGTGAAGTTTTCTAGGTTAATGGAAACATGATCACGTTAGCTGATCATGCCATCATTAACAAAAAAAATATCATAAAATGTGTAACCTTAGGGAGACATGAGTTGCTACTACTCCCACTAACATTTTATTGTGTTGGCTTCCTCACACTGTGTATCTGTTGGCAACATGTTGTGTTGCAAAGCCAAAGACGGCTAGCCTCAATGCTGAGAGCGTCCAATTTACATTCTAGTCATACTGCAGCGTTTCATAACCCCGCTTTAGCTTTTCCCTAGCTTCCGAATAGCTCTGCCGCCTGACACTGCACAGGGACGTCCAGGGCAAAGGGAAAGGGCCTGGGAGTCCTGGGGAAGAAGAGGAGCAGCAATAGTCTTTGCTAAAAGAGAGCAGTGATCAGGGGGGGGAGAGGAGGGGGATCAGTGTGCTGTTGCATGGGCAGGTTAGTGCAGATGTTTGGACTGAAAGGAAGGATGGCAGCCACCGCGTTGGGTAGCTCTTACCTACCGCCTGGGGAAGAGTGGGAAGGGCACATAAGGGCAAGCAGGTCACAAACACCATGGATTTCTATATCTGGTCAAAATTTCCATAAAGATTCAAGTACTAAACCCTTTTAAACATCTTGCCTCCAGTTTGGAGGAACTGGAGAGCAATCTGTACAAAACAAGTGTTTAAGAATTGGTCGGCGTGCTTACAGATTCCCCAAAACATTAAAGCATATCTGAATTCTTGCTGTCTTTTTAAGATTAGCACTGCTTTTAATTTTGTTTCTTGAGCCCGTGCCTAAATGAAGCGTTGCGAGTTAACATTTCATGTTGAAAGAAGATGTGCCTGCCGCTGCTGAGCCCCTCCTGCCAGAGCAGCTCAGGCTGTGGGCAGTGGGTCTGGCTCTGCACTCTGGTGCCCAACCTGGAGCACTCACTGTGCCACCGAGAGAGCGCAATTCTACTTAACTAACTTTCATGTTTTGTATCGTAGCCATGAGACGCAAACGACCTGCTGGGATCATCCCAAGATGACTGAGCTTTACCAGTCTTTAGGTAAGACACCTCTACCGGTTGTTTGTTGTTTGTTTGTTTTTTTTTCCTTTTTTTCCAATGAATTTTCAAGGCAAGGATTTCCAGAAGTAGTAAAAACCAAAATGAAGTGGAAGCAAGAGGCAGGGCTTTTATCAAGGTTGAAATTTTCTGCAAGGGAAATATGCAAGGCAAAAGAACGCATTTCAAACATGCAGTGGGAGAAATAATATTTCAATTAGCACATTTGGAATGTGCGCTGGGTTTACGAAGTAATTTGAGTGCATTGTTGCAAACTCTTGCTGAAAGACTGGGACAGAAATGATAAAAAAAAAAAAATCCTGAATCTTTTCACTGTCTAATCTACTTTACAAAAGGCAGATGAAAAAATCAAACCAAGCTGCTGTTAATGTTGACTTTTGGATGGTAGGAAGCCAATTGAAGCAATTTGCCAAACTGCGTTACCACTGCTTTATTTTTAAAGCACTTTCAATACTTGGAAGGCGTGGCAGCTGTCATGATGTCATTTTGAATACCCAAATTGCATGCTTATTATGACTTCAGATGTGCCTCTCTGGTGGAGATTTTTATTTTTTTTTTTATTTTTTAGCAGCTTTGGATTTTATTAACAGAAGCACATCTATAAGATAAAATAGGTTAATCCATGCTCTAGCATAGGCTGCTTGGCAGACCATTTAATAGCCAACTCTTTGCTTTTAATGGTTCTGTTAATAAATAATGGAGGGTATAATAAAAATTAAGCTATTTCTCTGAAAGAAATATCAGTGAATATGCTGCATTCATAAAGGAGGTTACGTCTGTACAGCACACATACATAAACCAGCTTTAAACGATCCAGCTTGAGCACTAGGGCAGTCAAATCTAGCATTCAGTGCAGGCTTATTTACCATGGTGAAAAATAGCTTAAATTATCTGCTAAACTCTAGTTTAGCTGCTGCAAACAGTCTAATTATGCCAGCATAATCTATTTCAGGCTAACTCAGGTATCTCTACGGTGCTCTGCAGTTAAAGGCATACCAAAAATATTTTAGAAAAAATGATATGATAAAATGGAATGAGACAGTGTGAAGACTTTTTTCCTTATAGTATTAGCACTATGGCGGCAATTTGTTTAAAAATTAACCAGAATACAGCTCTGTATGCCAAAAAGGGATATAAGATGTCTAAGTTCAGGCTAACCAAATGCAAAAGCAGACAAGTATTGGCTTGCCATTTAATTATAATGTATTGCCCTGTTTGTCTCCTTTATATTTTTGCTCTTAAAGTGAGTGGTTTAAAAGATTCAGGACAAATAGTAATTGCACATGCAGACATCCGTTTAATACAGGTAGATCTTCAAACAGTTGCCTGTTAATTGAACTGCACTCTGACTCCACAGCCTTCTTTGATCCAGAGATTGCATGATATTTCTGATACTGTTGGTCAGACCTAAAGTCCTGTTGCAACTCCTTTTCTTCTGGTATTTCCCCGTTTCAGCTATAGCACTCTTGAATATCAAGAAGTGAAAGGGTAGCTATATTTAAGGGAGAAGAGCATCCTGATGGGTTCAGGTCAACGGTTCAAAAGATGTGTGACTGCTGAAGTCAGTTTGCATTTAGTTTCACTGAGTTTTATCACTATGAGCACCACTCAAATGTCAAGAGTTTAAGATAGCCATATTTCTTACTGCATAAAGAGGGAACATGTTTAGGCAGATTTTGTTTCTTTTTCTTTTTCTTACAAAATCCTGCTGGTTTTGTTTTGAGGAGAAAGAAATGTCCAAAGGGCAGTCCTCTTTCTGGCTAGTCTTACTTCTTTTGGGGTTGAGACCCAGTGCTCATTAATATGGAAGCGATGCTGATTTTTAGCAAAGGATGCATAATGTGTATTTTTATTAGTAAGCTTAGTTGTTCATGTATGTGTACAAAACAGATTAGACAAGGTGATTCTTTGTGCACTGCCACATGGGGTAAAGCTTTGATAGAAGTGCTACTGAATAACCTACCAATTTCATATTATTTTATTTTTGAACTGTGTGTATTTATCATTGCCTAACTCTCATACAAATTGCATAATACAAGCATAACCCGTTTAGTCTTGAACAGAACCCTTGATGTATTTTCAGTGCTTTGCTTTGCCTCAGGTCAAAACGGTAATAATGGGATGTTTGAAGTCTTTTCAGACTGTTCGGTAATATTTTATCGGAGAAGATACTAGGAAAGTTGATTTCATATTGCATACTCATTAGATCCTATTATTTTTACCCCACATTAGGATCCAAATTTTGCTTCTCATTCATATGAAGAAGCTAGTGAAGGGCTTAGTGTGTATGCATTTTAAAAATCTGGTAGAAAACATGAATTCTGCAATCCGGGTAAATGTGAAAAATGAGACCAAGCACATCAATGCTGTCATTTCCATTTTCCGACTCCTACACCTAGCCTGTAGGGAATAATTGTGCTATGTGGTGTAGCTCTCTATACATGCCAGTATATCATAATTTTATAGGGGATCCTTATGTGTAATTTAAATTCTTGCAAATTACTGAAAGCTTGACTTTTTTTTTTTTTTTGAGTGAATGAGGAAGGTGCAGCCTGGCACAAGGTAATGTTCCTCATCTACCTGTCTTTAAGACACAAGAGACTCTTCTGTAAGAAAAAGGAGTGATAATAGTTTTATTCTTCACATATCCAATTCACATACCTACAAATTACTGCGTTACATTTTGCTACAATAGATGAATTCCAAGTTTCAAACTTATTTGCTCAGCTTTCGGTCTTTAGAGGTTTGGGTGTTTATAAAAACAAAGCTAAATTACTTGGGAGCATTATTTGGTACTAATAAAAGAAGGTAGGAACATGCTGCGTACAGTTTGTACCTGATCAGATTGTCAATCTGGGAAGTCCTGCATCCTGTCTTCAATAGGGACTGCATCAGAGAAAGCAGAAAGAACCCACAGGAAGAAATTACAAAATAACCTGCCCGTGAACGAAGTATTCTCAAATTCTTTGAGCTCACATGCTGAAATACAGCTGTTTATAAAGATACTAGTAATAACTAAAATATTTGATTCAAAATTTAATATGTGCATCAAAAATTTGTAACTGGCTGTGTTTTTAACAGCAGCTTTTCCTTTTAGGATATTGAAATGCTTGTTGTTGACTGCTCTTCTTTGTTGATTAAACAACATAGCATTTTATCAGTTTTAATGAAGCATCTACTCCTGACTCAAGTTGGGCGATTTTCACTCTTCACTTAAAGTTACGGCTACTTAAAGTTACATAATAAACTATCAATATTAAATGACTTAATTGTTGTTTAATGGTCAAGTCAAAGTGGCAACAGGTAGTTGCAACAATGACCTTATCTGTGTCATTTAGTGTATCTAGTAGATGTTGGTATGGATTAATTAAGTAGAAATTATACAATTTAAGAACACAGAATAAAAATAAATGCTGAAATAGGAAAGGTAGTAAAAATCGATGATATGTGAGTCTCAAAGGTTCAGAGGCTGACAGACATCCCTGGTTTTACACCGTTATGAACCACACCCATTTTCTTCTAACTTCCCTCTGAAAGTCTTCAAAGTACCAAGAACCGCTCCAGCTGCTTTTCTTTCCAAAAGCGGTTCCCCTGCAGCAGATCTGCCTTTTTTACACTGTTCTTTTACAGCCCCCTTACAAATTTTCTCATCCTTCATGATGTCTCCAGGGCATCACTGAAATGAAAGTTTATGTTACTGCATTGTCCTGAAGAGTTCAAGGACCTTTGGGTGAAGGGAGAGATGGGAAGAGCAGGAATCAAAGTAGTCTAAGATTGCTTAATTTTTTTTCAGATTATCTTGTGAGAGTGAACACTTAATTGCAGGCGGCTTAGCTCACAATGATAGTATTTTGCCTTTAAGCTGAAAATGAATCTAACCTTTGCAGTGACGGCCCAGGAGAACTTGGGCTGCTGTGCCATACTGTTAGTGTCCCTCTCTTCCAGCCTTCCCATGGAATGTCAGTACGAGTCTCCACAAGGCGCATTAGTGTCACTGTGAACAGTAATTGCAGTAGCAGGATGCAGTCAGAAATGTTGTTGTGTGCATCTGTTTATCTCTCCAAATTCACCAAGGCAAGACAAGAGGGTGAAAAACACCCTCACCCTTGCCGACTGCAGTGCGTTGTTGACAGCTCTCCATTTAATTTGGAGGGATGGGGAAGCAGTTCTCTGTGGAATACGTGGAAGAAATGCTGGAGTTGCTTAACACAAGGTAGGAGAATGCTGGAAGCCTCTCAGCCTCCACCGGGGCTTTTGGCAGCAGCGGCTGTGTTCATCTTATGGCTGTCTGCTCTTGTGCGGCAATGTGAGCTTCTGACTCTGAATGACCAAGGTGGATAAACTGTATCCGTTTTGGTTTGTGTATTTTATAGAATTGTAGAATGGTTCAGGTTGGAAAAGGGACCTTAAAGATCACCCAGTTCCAACCCCCCTGCCATGGGCAGGGACACCTCCCACTAGACCAGGCTGCTCAAAGCCCCATCCAGCCTGGCTTTGAACACTTCCACGGATGGGGCATCCACTGTTCCAGTGCCCAGAGATTTTGATTTGTCCTTCTGAAACGCTGCCAGAAGAGGCTAAACTGCCCCTCTCTGCCATAATAGTTTGTATTATAAACTACTAAACCATGTATTTATTATGAGGTTTTATTCATATTCAACTAAATATTTTCTGTGTTTGTACTAGTAAGACGTGCCTATTGTACACATCAATCATCTGATTTCTACTGAAATCCAGTGTAATGATGCCTATGGTCTTTCTTTAAAGATTGCTTATTCACTGATGTACTTTTCAAGCTAGCTACGATCTGAGTAATAAAACTCATTTCAGAAAATAGGGTTGGTTGGGTTCTGTCAGCCTTGGATAGTAGTCAGACCTGGAGTAGGTCATTTTTGTAACAGTGTGTGATTGCGTTCTGTGTAGGCATACACCTAACAGACAATAGACTTAACTATGGCAGAGGAGTAGACGTTAGGTGGTAGAAGTTAACCTTGTGTCCCTTGAAAAGGAAACCATAGGCGTATTAGCAGTGAAGGAGGGTATTGCGGAGAAAGCAAAATAATGTTCTGTTATGGAATAGGTGACCAGTATGGGAACATTTTGCACAAGAGTATTGCAGTCCTGGTCTGCAAATGGACACCTTTCACTAATATTTTTGAAGTTGTTTTTTTGCTATTTATTCATTTTAGGATTTTCCATTATAACTACTTCTCATCTAGCGTACATGACGGGTTTATGATATTTCTGACTGCAAACTCTATTTGTACCCCAACCCCATGATGGGGTATCACCCAGGTGTACATCATATCCTTTCTCACACTTTTGGGTTTGCAGGCTGAAGAAAAGCCATTACATGCTAAGACTAAATTCCTAAAGGTCATGTCAATTAATCTGGTTATTGGGGTGCTGGCACATGCTATGGTGCATCCACTTGACCTAGATGCAATCATCAGTAGGATTTTGGTGCCCTGGGTACCTCCCACTCATAATTTGCTGAAACACTATCAGCTTTTTTACAGTGGGACAGGTCTGGTACAGCGTGCCCTATTGTTTCATGGAGACTGGTTAAGCTGTATGTCTGTGTGTATAATAACACTGTTTACTGTTATTTATTCTCAAAGCAATGTAGATGATAGCGTTAATTATTGTTATAATAAAAGAGTCAATAGCTGAGACACAACTGATGTTAAGCAATGTTACTTGATCAATTTATCTCCTTTGCGCATTTGTCTCATTTGCATTTTTAAATTACAATTCCTAAACAGGCGATATATGTCACTGTAGGGCATCATTGAAAGATTTATTTATGGGGTTTGGGCAGCAGGAAGAAATCCTGCATTCTTATCAGCTGGTCAGGGAATGACAGTGGTATTGAATTGATGTGAGATGAAGCTTCTTGAGAAGTCGAGAGTGCCGTTAATGTCTGATGAAACATGAAAGCTTAGCGGCTGGTAGTGTAATTATGGTCCATTCAGGACTGTACAGTAAACAGTTTTTAACCTCTGTTAGATAGGCACTGTCAGAGACAACAGGGACATGAAATTCCCAAAATAGTTTATCCACTGCAGGCAGTGTATTTATGAGCAGCTATATGAGCATGCCACAGGCTATGGTTGAGTAAGACTTTCAGGTTTGGAGGTATATCACTGTAGGTTCACATTTTTTCTTGTGCAAATAAGTGAGAGTAAAAAAAAAAAAAAAACAAAAAAAAACCCAAAACACAACAAGCAACCCTCTAAACTCCATAAATCCTATCAAGTGAAGATGAGGATTTGACCTGATGACATCTAATATCTGTCAAAGAATTTAGTTACTAACTTTCCAAATTTTATTCTTGGAGATAGTTGTCACCTAAAGCATGTAACTTGCTCTTTTCGGTTTGATGCTCTCCAGGCAGTGAGACAATTACTGTCCACAAAATGAAGTGTAACAGCTGTGTTTTCTCCTTCTTAATTAAAAAGCAATTATAATAATATTCATAGAATCGTGTAGGTTGGAATGGACCTTTAAGATCACAATAATACAAACAAGTGACCCTCTTTAAAGTAAAAAACAAGGTGGTTTCCAGGTAGAAAGGCCTTCCTGAGATGCCTTCAGTTTGCATTGTGTGTGTGAGAGACAAATTACGTGAACAACCTTAGATGGGAGGTAGTGTGGCCCATCCCAGAGCTTTCAGACACTCAGTGAGATTAGTCTGCTGTAGAGGACAGTACGCTGTCAGATGAAACATCCCAGTCATTAAGTGCTCTTGGCAGCTGGGGCAACTGCAGAGTGGTTAGTCTGTTCTAAGAACCACCATGGAAAGCTCTTCAGTTATAACACCTCACTTAAAACCTGTTGTCGGTGTTATAGATGTGACTAAGAATAGAAACAAATATCGCTCCATGCTGGATGCTATACCTCTTGTTAAATATGTTCTTTTTAAAAACTTACTGTTCTTCTTTATTTTTTTATTGCTTTTAGTTGCTTACCAACTTATTTCATGCAGTAAGGCTCAAGCATATGAAGATCTGGTTTTCCTCTTAAAATAATACTCATATCCCAATGTAAAATCTGGAATTTAGCGTGGAAGGATTTAAGAAAAATTAATCTACAACATCAGATGGTTCAAATTTTTTGAGACAAATTACTCACTTCCTCACAAGTCAGTGGGTTTTTTTTTTAACCTGATTGTCCACTGTCAAAAGGATGTTATGTGTTGATGAGGCTGTCTTAGCTCTTTTGAGAAAGAACATAGCCCTTATGTTTTGTGATTTCTCACAACATGCAGAATTATGGAGAAAAGGTTAGGACTTAATTTTCTGATCATCTTTCCATAAGATTTCTGATTTGAGTTCTTCATATGAGCAGGCTGGAGTCCTCTTCATTATAGCTGCATGTATAATAACAGCACTAGTTCTTGTTCAATGTTACTCATATTAATATGAATGAACGTAAGAATATGAGCATGAACATATTTATATGTTGGAGGCACATGATGGATGTGGAGGAGATCACTTTTCTAGAAAACCTGCTTCCTACTACATTATTTGCCCTGAAGCAAAGGGAGGTGCTTGTCTTGTCATGTCTATAATGAAAAGAAGAAAGCAGCAAAAGGAGATTTCCTAATTTCTGAGAGTAACTGATGCTTTAGCACTCTGAACTCCTTTCACCACGATGGTGGGAGGGCTGCAGGAGAAGCTTAGGAAGATCATGGAGAGATCTTACTGCTGTGTTGATGGGAATTGTTCATTGTTGCCAACACATTCGCTGTAAGCACCTGACCCATCTTATGGGTCTCCTGTAAAACAATGTTAAATTTTCTCCCTTAGAAAGATTTATATCCCCTTGAACAGAGCAGTTGTTCATGGCTGAGTGATGGGAGAACCATGATTTCTATTTGCTCTGGGATGTAACTATGAATGTCACCAAATACTCCCGTGTTATCTTTTCCTCAGTCTGTTCCTTTCCAGGGGCCAGGTGACCTCTTCACTACATCGTTGTTTCAGACCACAGATTATGCTCTTGAGCATTTACACTTTCTGATCAAAGCTTGAAAGTTACCTTCTGAACGAGGACTGGGAGTATCATTAAACAACTTGGAGCAGTCTTATATATTCCAAAGGCTTTTCAGCCCTCTGACCACCTCAGTTGGATGACAAGATGGTGAATAATTTCTAGGAATGGGAGGAAAGGGCTAGAGGAAAGATTACATGGTATTCTGAGCTCTCTGACCTCCTCAGAGATGATAAAAGCTTTGGAGTCCAGGCTTAGTGGGCCCTGACCCTTTTAGTGGGCTGTTTGGGAGTGGAGAAAGCATCAGATTTTTTTCCTCAGGACCCAAGAAGCGGGGGAAAAAAACAAACCACAGGGAAGAAGGAACTAGTGGTGTTTCCACAGGAAGGTTGCTGCTGCTTGAGCCACCTTCCTTCCTCCTCTACATGTTCCCAGCAGTGGCAGCTGGCTTGTGGCCAGGCAGTGCCGTCTGCTGCCTCACTCAAAGTCTCCTCCCTTGCTGTTCATGGGGATGTTACCTCCAACGCTCCTGAGCCCTGTGACCACGTCTCATTACCTGACAATCTTATGTTCTATGGTTCATTTAAATAGGGTCATATGCCAGCAAGGGAAATATTTTAAACCCCATTAGGAGCGGCCTGGGCTCCCCCTGTTGCTCCACAGAGCAACATGTTCTTTGCATCAGTAGCTCCGAGGGAGGAAAGACACCACTGACAGTTTCACAGGAGTAGGTGGGGGGAAAAGCTAAATCATTAAGATCCAGCAACCCCAAATGACTGTCACCACCTGGTAAGAGAGCCATCCACCAGGAGCATGGAGTTGGTGGCATAACGAAGACGGGAGGTGAGCAGTTGACATGGGGACAGTAACTGGGCATGGGCTAATACTGGTAACAGCCACTAAGGTGGGAAGGAGAAGCATGGGATGGCTACACTTAGCCTCAGCATGTAGAGCCAAAAGCAGACATTGCTGATGCTTTCCGAACACCTGAGGTGAGGGCTCCGAAACGAGCTCCTGACATTGCTTGTTGATCATTTACAGCAGATGCTTCTGGGCAGCAATGTCATTAAGGATGATAACAGAATCAGTATGTATTACGTATACAGGAGAATAGGTGTAAGATACAGCACTTTCAGGATTAAATATCTGCATGGGTTGTACTTTCTTCCTTGATCAGGGCCTGAAATATGCATATATATTTACTAATATTTCTTAAAATGTGAATAATAAGTAGAGAAGCTTTTTTCAGAATACTCAGGGGAAGTTCAGGGAAGGCTGCTTCATTTTATCAAAAGCTAGCCATAATCTAGTATATATTCTTTTCCAGAGCACGAGTGCAGATTTACAACAAGAGTACAAAATGTAACTGAAACTGCAGTGTGTGTGTGAGAGACTGCTTTATTAATTTCCCTTCAAGACAAATTAAGTCACTTCATTTAAATTGCTCACTGTATTCCCTGCCACATTAAGGCTTCTGGACCTGTCAGGATGATTGTGAGAGAGGGAGCTGGCAGGAGCAATACACAGGAGAACTGCCCATTAAAAAGGTGTATGGAACTGTGTAAAGGAAAAGAAATGATACACAAAGCTGAAACTTTTCCTTCTGCTGTAAGACGTGTTTTAGAAATGTTCCACAGCTTTTAATACAGTATACAAAACTACCGAATTATCAAACCTCAAATTAGTCTTTCAGAACAGATTAATTAAAATTAATGGAATCAAGACTATATTCCCTCTGCTACCTACGCCTGTACAGCATTGTAAATGATGCTCGGATAGTTGTACCCAAGCTACCACATTGTGAACAGCTTTATAGCACCTCGGCGCCTATGCCAGCAAGGAACTGTTTTGGTTTTGCCCTGTTTTTTATCATATTATTTCTCTAAGAGTCTGCCAGGCTTAGAGGCAGCTTATTGGGCTAAATGAACCTTTATTCTGAGCCAGTACATTTTTTTTTTTAATGTTATTTTTGTATTTACATAGTAGTTTACATTTTCCAAACACTTTCCCATCGTTAACTCCTTAGGCCCCATGGGTTTCATGAGTAAATTAAATGCGTTCAGCAGTGTTGCCGGGTGCTGAAACTGGCTGGCGCAGACAGTTCGTTTCTGTGCTAGAAAACCCTTAAATTACAAGGTGCCAACCGCTCTGTTGGGAAAGGTCCCTAGGCGGCTCAAATGCCCAGGAGTGTCTGTGCCCGGGAGTTAGTTGGGTAGGTGACAGGGCCAGGAGCATGCCAGCAGTGGTCTGGTTTTTCAGCAGTGGGGGTGATGTGAGCGTGCCCGCCCCCGCCAGCCACTCTTCAGTTCCCCATGCCCCGCAGTATCCCTGGGAGGAGCTGGCAGTGCCACTTAGGAAACGGCATCTGTTCATCGACTTGCCCTTGTCGATTTGCGTACTTGCTTCTGCATCCTGAGTTTGATTCCGAACAACGCAAGTGGTGGTGTATTTGTACCGCAGTCTTGGTATGCCAGACCTAGCTGTAAATTACGAGTTAGCTGATGTACTGGTACTGATGGCAGGGATTCAGCCACAGTAATTTCTGCTTCACTTTCAGTGAATTTTATCTTCGTTCTCGTAAATAGGATTTGGCCAAGGCCACTCTCAGCAAAGCCAGGGACAAGATTAGAATAAGCCCATCTTCCTCATTCTGGTCTCACCAAAGAGAAAAGGTGCAAATGCAGTTCGCTGGCCAGATTTGGTCCAAGACAACCCCTCTTTTGTTTTCAGTTTTAGAATACAGACCAGTTGCTGTGCCTTGCTGTGGAGATAATCAGAATTTGGTGCGGGATAACGTTCAAGTAGCTGATACTGAGCCTCCTGAGGGCCGAGGGGCTTACAGAAGTTCTGGTGTGGTGTGACTGGTTTGGTGTGTGGCCCACCTCGTCCCTACAGTGTCCCAGGAGGTTTTTGCAAGCTGTGGTTAAACTATTCAGTGGGGACTTGTGCTGATGTCCTTAGTTTGTTAACCACATGAGAAGGCTCCAGCAAAAATCGTGCTGCACCGTGTGTTCCATGCTGGGTCCCATTCCCCGCCGTGCTGCCACAGCCCACCAGCTCCCCACTGGTTCAGAGGTGGGAACCTGGGAACTCACCTGGCTGGGTGAGCTGGCTTCTCACCAGGAAGGCTCTACATCTCAGGGCATGGCTGGGATCTGCTTGGATGGAAAGCACAAAAGTGTCATTGTTGGTTTTTGAAAGTTTTTTTTCAGCAGTAGCTGGGAGTCGCTGGCTTTTCCCTGGGCAGAGCTCTTCTCTCGGGGCTGCCTGCACACAGCCCGGCTGGCGCATCGGGCAGACAAGGAGGAGTTTCAGGTTCTTATCTCTCTCTCAGTGCCTGCGGTGTGAAAGGCTGCCGTGTTTTCAGACAACACTACTGCAGTCACTGATGTTGTCCTTTCAAGGGCTCTTAAGTTCAGTGCCTTTGAAGGAAAGGAAGTAACACTTCAGGACTTACTCTCTTTCTTTTGGATGGTTACTTGTCAAGATTTGAGGGCTTTTGCTCAGTGAAGTAGAGGTTCTAACGTGCTTTTTCTGTTTTCCCTCTGTTCTTTTCACCAATGACTATAATCTAGTTCAGCTTAACAGTGTTTTTGTGAGTCTGGTTGTTTCTAAGGTGCAAAGCTGATCACTTATTTTAATATTTCCCCTCTACAGCTGACCTGAACAACGTCAGGTTCTCGGCGTACAGGACTGCCATGAAACTCCGCAGGCTGCAGAAAGCCCTCTGCTGTAAGTATGTGCCTGTGCCTCGCCTGCTGCCGGGAGGACTTTATGACAACGCTCAACGTTATTCACAACTTTCAGAAGCAGAAAAACACCGCCACACGTACCCCCAGCTCTGCCTGGTGCATGGAAGCCTCTCACCTGAAGGGTCTTCTGCTGCCACCAATTTGCACGTTCCTTACAAAACCAAAGTACTGAGTGGTCTGCAGATCTGTCCCTTGCAAGACAGAGCAGTGGATCAGAAACAAAACTAACATCTCCTACATATTTGTTATCTTTACACTCCTTAGCTGGGTATCTTCCCTGTGCTCATTACTGGAGCCATGTCCTGTGTCCGCCACAGCTCTACATCTCAATGCCAAAGGAACAGGGATTGTAGTGGATTGGGAATGGTGTGAGTTTGGGTGAAATAATCACTCCGGAGCTGGAGTTGTTAATGGCTTATGAAGTTGAAGCTTGAACCCTGAGGGACTGTTGCCTTTAAATGAGATCATCACAGTAAACGTTTAGCTTGGTTTTTCCCCAGCTTTTGGTTATGTTCAGGAGTCTCTCATCAGCCATACATTTGCGATGTGCGTGTTCTGGTGTATGGTGTTCTACTTGTCACTAGAGTTATGTTTCTTTTTCAGCTTATTGTAACCTGATAGCTAAATAATTTGCTTGTAGTTTTCTTGGTAGGCTCATCAGTTGCCAAAGCAAGCAGTCTATTAGGTGGTACAGTTTAGGAGGTTATTAAAATATTTTAACATTCACTATTCGGCATTTAATTACGGGGTTAAGTTTCTGACACAGTTGCAAATGTCTCAACTGTTGATTTACCTCAAATTTGGATTTGTGCTCACATGCTTTCTGGAACTGCGTCAAACCTCGATATTTTTGAGCATGTTTACTTTTAGGCTTATAAGCATGGGTGAATTCTACTAGTGAACAGACTTAATTTCTGAATGTATGAAAAAATAGAAATGAAAAAGAAAAGAAACCAACCAGTAAGTGAGAATTCTTGTAACACAATGAAAGGTTTCAACATGAATGCGGTGACAATGAATTTTGATGATCAGAAATACAAACATCTTTCCACGGTGCAGCACTCCTGCCGCGTTCATCGTGGAAAGGTAGTGTAAAGAAATTGGAGTGATATGCAGTGAAAGGTATCCACAATCAGTGCAGCACTGACGTAGGGAAATAAAATATTTGGAATTACAAGTTTCTCTAGCAGGCAGTGCACAAGTGTAACTTGTAACAGGCTTTTATGGCTGAAAGTGCAAAACTTTGTGTGCTATTTTATCTGATTCCTGATTCCTACCACTAAATAATTCCAAGTCATCTTGGACTTTACAGTGTGGAATTGTAGTTGTGGGCTGAAGTCAGTTCATCTCTCACGGTTACACTTAGGTAGATTTTCTGAGAATGGATGTTTTCAGAGACATGCAGTGGCACTTAGAGTGATTACTTTAGCACATTCTTCATACTTGTATCTAAGGAAAACTATTTAAGGAATTTGGTTAGCAGTCTTTGTTCTTACAAATATTTTTGCTTGGAGACGCCATCTTTTTATTTGTGTATTCTATGATTTCAATGTCGCTTGTGAACTCAGTTTAATTAGATTTAAAAAAAACAACAAAACCAGCCCATTACAAAATTCCTTTTCTGCAGTTTGGCAGTAGTAGAAACAGCACAGTGCTGGGTTTCAGGGCTTCTACACATAGCCAAAAATCCCTAAATTCCACCTGCAGTAGGTGCTGCTTTCATCTCTTACTTTTTATTTCAGATTTAAAATTGCATGAGTTTAAAAAAAATATATTAAAAAAATATATATGTAATTGTCTGCAAACTTCATAGAAAGCAGAGCAATGTTATCTGCTGAGGAGCACTCTGAAGATGTTCGCACAACAGAAGGCCTGCAGAAGTGGAGGTGCAGCCTATTCCTCTGTGGCAAGAACAGAAACAGTTTTAAAAATGAACTCTTCTCAGACTTACTTCTTTTCAGTTTGCAAATCATCCCAATGAACGTTAAGACACTAGGACGTTAAATCTAAAGAAGAAAATGGAAAATGGTAATCCTTAACAAATTGATGCTTGTGTGTTGTGTTACCTTAGAAGAATCTAGTGTGTGGTTCTGCCATCCCAGCCTCCAAAATTATTGTGAGCATGCCAGGTGTAACTATTGCACCGCTTTTTATTAAATGTATGGTTTCCTTTGATAATCACATCAAAGCATGTTGACTTTCTTGGTTTGCTACTTTTAAAAGATCTGATCTTCAAGTACAAACCACATCTGAACATTGTGATGGCAATGAAATGAGGTGTATTCACACACTTTTCTTGGAGATGCAGCAAAAGAAAATATTCAGGAACTTCTGCTAGGGTGCTTTTTTCCTTTAATTTTATACTGGCTAGATTAAATATATTTTTTTGATGTATCAGCCAACAGCAGCAGGTTACAGAGGAGAAGATCTTGCATTCTGGGAACACCATTTATACGTTTTATCACCAGCCATAATGTTGAGTTTTCTGCAAGTTCAGTATATGACCTCCACAGCATACTTTGTCCTGCCTGTTAATTGTCACTTCTGTCCTCCAGTGGATTAGTTATTGCAGGTCATCTTTTAAACTTTTCCTGCAGTCTGGCCACAGGTCGGTGTCTAGCTACAAATATCCTAACATTTTTTCGCTTGCCTTAGAAGCAGAGAAATATTTATATAGATGCCTTAGATTTCAAAATAAGCTAGAAGCTACTGCTCAAACAGATTTTGGAGTTGGTGTTGGAATTTTAAACAGCAAAGAACAAAAGAATGTCAGAGAACTCACAGAAAGTACAAAGCATGAAGTGGTATGGTTTATTTCAATTAAAGCTTGGCAAATCACTGAATAGCTATGAATACACAACTCTTCAATACATATATGACTCTTGTGGCTTGTCTTTTGAAAGCCTGTCATTCACAGGACCTCCATATTTGCTTTCAGGAAAAAAAATACACAATTCTGTTCTGGGAGAGGATCCCCGCCTCCCCTCCATTTCTTTAATCTTGGTGGGAAAGGTGCAGGGGGAGCTTAATGTGGCGAAGGCCGGAGCCGCTCTTTTTTTCCATAAAAAGAAGTTCCCTAAAGCAGTTTGGTAGCAAGTACTTTTTGCTTGTTATAAGATGAACGTATGTTATTAACTTCAAGATAGGACATGAGGTTGATGAAGAGCAGGGTGAAAGGCTTTTCTGAAGTTGCTGCTTATTAGTGGGAAAAGCTTTCACAAAGTGGAGTGACCCATGTTTAGCAGTAGCTGCATATATAATTAAGCTGCCACTCAGTTGCCTGAGGGGTTCATTTAATTACCGTTGATTCATAGTCTCAAAGGAACTGAGAGTTCAGCCTGAAGCTCAGAGTTAAAGGTGCTGTGAAGGCGGTGCTCTATTTCCAGTTTGACTAATAAATTATTAGAAGAAAAACATCTTTCTGAGACTCTTAGGAATGGGTCTGATAAATATGCTTTTGCAGGATATAACATTGACCTTAGAATAGCTATATTTTATATGCTGGTAGGTTAAACATAATATTCCAAAATATTTTCTTTTAATAAATACCTATATGAATGAGAAAAAAGGAAAATTCCAATAAAACCCTGCACAACACCACCAGTGTAAAGTTTAATTTCTTGTTATAATAATGGGGATAGCATTCTAAGCTTTCCTTACTCACTGTAGCACTGGGTATGTCAGGGCCACAGGTTGGAATTTTCAGAAGTACTTAAGGGATTTAGTAGCAGAAGTCCCTATTGATTTCCAGTGAAATATATATACTCCTGAAATTCTTTTGGCAATTATGAAATCCTAGCGTACTGTCCACGCAGCATTACCAAGGAGCACTCTGTGCAGCTAAAGTCTTTTTCATCTGTGCTAGGACATCAAAGGATCAGCGTCATCCTTGATAAAATAGGATACTCAAGTGTCAATTTGGCAAATGTGCCCCTAAGCTGGATGAAGTTCTTAAAAAATTCCTGCATTGGGCTCTGCATTTGGCCTCTGTGCATTTTCTTTGACATTACTGAGAGATGTCCTTAGCAGGACTCAATAAAACACACTTTTGTTCCAATCGGAGAAAAAATGGTCTTCCAGTTAAGTCAGCTCGTTTCCCAATTCTGTGATTAATTTCCTGGACAATTTTGGGTAGTTCACTTTGGGCCAGATCCTGCTCCCTCCAGTCATGTTGAATGGTGCTGCACTTTGTGACTGCTCATGGTACGAGCAGGACTAACAGCATCTGGGATTTAATATTGCCATTGCTCACACCCTGGAAATTCACTGCAAGGAATTACAAGGGGTTTTCATGTGGCAGATCTGCAACAGTAGTCTCATTTTTCTGGTTTATTTTGTTCTTATTACTGTTCTACTTTGTAAACCCATAACTCTCTGATTTGGTGTCCCCCAAAGTGTGATGCTGCTGTTGATGTTAATAGGCAGAGACTAAGAGCTGAGAAAGGGAAGTTCTGTTTTGCCTTGGACATCTGAATTTCAAAATGCAACTGACTTAATGCATGAAAATCAAGTTTTTAAGTGTCCGTGACAAAAAACTCGTTGTGTGTTGGCTGACAAGTTTATGTGTGTCTTACTCCGTAAAGTCGTAGAGGTATTTATAAATGTAAATGCCTTTGCAGAATTAAAAATGGATAAATTTCAATGGATAAATGATCACGCCCTATCAGCAAGGGTTTATGAAAGACAAGTCCTGCCTGACTGACCCGATCTTCTTCTATGACAAAATGACCCGCTTAGTGGATGAGGCAAAAGCTGTGGATGTTGTCTACCCAGACTTTAGTAAAGCCTTTGGCACCATTTCCCACAGCATTCTCCTGGAAAAACTGGCTGTGTATGGCTTTGACGAGCATACTCCTCTCTGGATAAAAAAACTGGCTGGATGTCCAGGCCCAAAGAGTTGTGGTGAATGGAGTTAAATCCAGTTTAACAGCCGGTCACAAGTGGTGTTCCCCAGGGCTCAATACTGGGCCAGTTCTCTTTAATATCTTTATCAATGATCTGAACGAGGAGATCGAGTGCCCCCTCAGTTAGTTTGCAGACGACACCAAGTTAGGCAGGAGTGCTGATCTGTTTGGGGGCAGCAAAGTTCTACAGAGGGATCTGGACAGGCTGGACCAATGGGCCAAGGCCAATGGTATGAGGTTCAACAAGGCCAAGTGCCAGGTCCTTCACTTAGGTCACAACAACCCATGGAACGCTACAGGCTTGAGGAAGAGTGACTGGAAAGCTGCCCAGTGGAAAAGGACCTGGGATGTTGGTTAACAGCCAGCTGAGTATGTGCTGGCAGTGTGCCCAGGTGGCCAAGAAGGCCAACAGCATCCTGGCTTGTATCAGGAACAGTGTGGCCAGCGGGACTAGGGAAGCATGCCCCTGTACTCAGCACTCTCGAGTACTGTGTTCAATTTTGGGTGTCTCACTACAAGAAAGACATTAAGGTGCTGCAGCATTTCCAAAGGGTAACGAAGCTGGTGAAGGGTGTAAAGCACACGTCTTATGAGGAGCGGCTGAGGGAGCTGAGGTTGTTTAGCCTGGAGAAAAGGAGGCTGAAGGGAGACCTTATCGCTCTCTGCAATTGCCTGAAAGGAGGTTGTAACGAGGTGTGGGTCAGTCTATTCTCCCAAGTAACAAGTGATAGGACAAGAGGAAATGGCCTCAAGTTGCGCCAGGGGAGGTTTAAATCGGATATTAGGAAAAATTTCTTCACTGAAAGGGTTATCAAGCCTTGGAACAGGCTGCCCAGGGAAGCGGTTGAGTCACCACCCCCGTCGGTATTTAAAAGCCGTGTAGATGTGGTGCTGAGGGACATGGTTTAGTGGTGGATTTGGCAGTGCTAGGTTAATGGTTGGACTTGATGATCTTAAAGGTCTTTTCCAAACCAAATGATTCTATGATTCTATGAAATAGGCCATTTAACGTTTCTGGAACCACCTTTTCCCTGTACCGGAGGAAAAGTAACAGAGAGGTTAATCCCAGTTCAGTATTCCTTGTGGAGTTTGGTTTGGTTAAGATTGCTTAACTTCTGTAAGAAATGGATGGCATGTCTCAGGAAAGCTGATGACATGTAATATGTTTAGAGCACATTTGGTGAATGTAGTAGTCAAATAGTAGCCTACCTGTAGGAACATAAAATGTGAAATATGTAGTTTTTACTTACATAGTAATTTATGTGTAGTATTTCCATAGGATCCAATAGCATAATAGGTACTTTACAGCTAAAAATTAAACAGATTTCACTTTTATGAACACTGCTTTCTAAGACCACACCTGAATAAACAGGGCACCTGTAGGAGTCTTGAAACCAGTCTTGCCTGTGACTTTCAGAGAACATAAAACATCCTCTGGCCAGGCATGTAAGCCAAATAAATTGTTCTATTTATTTTTTTGGGTATGGGTAATACAACCACTGTTTCTCTTTAATCTTTATTATGTTTTTTTTTTTTTATTTTATTTCAACAGTGGATCTCCTGAGTCTGTCTGCTGCATGTGATGCCTTGGACCAGCACAACCTCAAACAAAATGACCAGCCGATGGATATTCTGCAGATCATTAACTGCTTGACCACCGTTTACGATCGACTGGAACAAGAGCACAATAACCTGGTGAACGTTCCTCTCTGTGTGGACATGTGCCTCAACTGGCTGCTGAATGTCTACGACACGTACGTATGGGTGCTCTTGAAACTGAAAAAGCAGTAGTTGAAGTGAAAGTTTAATAAACCTGGTGGTTTAATGGCTGCATTTAGTGGAATCAATACAGCCCTTGGTTAGGCTTAAAATTCTAGCTTTATTAAGCTAAGCACTGAGAGCACTGGAAACCAGAATTTTTTTAAACAGATTTCTGTGTTCAGAGCAATTCTAGGACTGCATGTCCTCAGTAGGTCACGGCTTTGCATGGCTTTTTAAATTTATTTAGATACAGGAATTCAAGAGGATTATCCAGAAGCGACAGCATGAACACGATGATATATATAGACTGTTGCATGTGTCTGTGCTTGCGGATGTTAAACCTCTTCAGAGCTGTCCATTTTCTATAGCTTTCAATCTATTTCAATCTTGTTCAAATACGGAAGAGGTTCGTCTCTAATCTAACATGCTTACAATCCTTAACACTCAGGAGATTTGAGGAATACTGCCTCTAAAATTTAATTTTAAAAAGTGTACCTGTAAGTATAAATACAACAGAGTAAATTTACCTTAAGAAAATTTAGGAGTATTCCTATTCAGTGGGTTAATGGTGTTGCTCATAATGCATAGGTAAATTCCAACACGTGTTTGTGAGCTAATTTTAGAATAAGCCATTATTTTTGTATTTTGTGAGTTTAGTGAAAAAAAACTCAGCAGAAGACTTTATTTGTTTTTTTAAGGTTCTTATCAGCCACCTTCAGCCAGACATGCTCATTACTGTGGCAGAATAAACATTTATGTATAGAAATGGAAGGACATGGGTCAATTGTATTTCCATTGACATTTTGAACCGTATTGAAGTGAATTGCCATAACATTGTTCTTCCGTCCACCCTTTATCACAGCACTGAAGCTTTGATGATCACCTACCAAAGAAAAAAGTACAGATTTGTACAGAGTCTCTTCCTGCAGGATCACCTCCGATAAGCCAGTTGCTTATAACATCCTCTGCAGCAGCTGCAATATCCTGCGAAGTGGATTACCCAGATTACATTATATTTTTATGTAGTGTACCGGTCATAGGGAATGAAGCTATATTAATTTAAGAGCCAGGTTTTATTTCTTTAATCTGCTTTGACTTCCACAGAACTCTGATCCACTTCTGAATTATCGTCAACTACAAATAACATAAAAATGAAGATACCCAGTGAGTGAAAAACAAAAAAGATGGGCAATGGATGTTAATCCAGATCAGCCACATTAGAGGCAGAGAGGGAAATAAAGGTTGTTCCACAGGCTGCTGCTAAGCTGGACTGTCCGGTTTAGATTTGCCGTGTCCAGTCTGGTTTTCTTTATGTTGCACTCTGCTGAAAGTACAACATTAGAAATTATAATTGGCTGCCTCCAGGCAATTCCCTAGGTGTGCTAGAGAACTGTATATTGCAGGACACAATGAAACAGAGAGGGGTTTTATGTGTGAGGAGAGCTCGTAGCTATTTTGCTGAAATTCAGGTTGGAATTACGCTGGTGAGAGAGGTGACCTTGGGGTTACATGTGTTTAGTTTTCATTGTAAACTTAATAGGCAGAGATCAACTGAAGTGCACAGTAGTACTGGAGACATTTAATTAAATGTACTGAATCTTTACTTTTCTTATAATTGAAAACTGTCATTTGTACAGATATTAATCAAATTCACAGTCAATGACTGATCTAATTATGGGCACAGCTCTGCAAATCCAACACGTTTCAGATTTGTTTTAATTGATCAGTCACTCGTGCTCATTTGCAGTAGCATGCTAAATTATTGGTTTGACTTGGGAGGAGAGGAGAGTGAACTGAACACCTCATGATTTGTGCAAGTTTCAATTTAATATGCCTTGCAGGGGAATCATCATTCCACATTCTTCTCCTGTATAATTTGCATGAGCCTGGTATTCATCAGCAGGAGTTTCTCAGGGCACAGATGATAATTAATTTGGAAAAGATTTGAGGGAGAGGAGTAAGAGGAGGGTAGTGTGGAAAGCACAGGTAAACAACAAGTGCTTATTCGTCATGAAAAACGCAGGATTCTTTAGTAAAAGGTTGCAAATTCTAAATTTGGCTTTGTCCACCAGTTTCCGTCTGCACCTTTCACGGGGTTTGCAGGGGAGGTGCGAGGGTAAATGAGCACCGCTGGCTCCTACAGCGCTTTCATAGCGTTAAAAAGACAACGCGCCTCTGCCGCACAGTGCAGCCCGATGCATGACTATGGCATGCCTCTGCATGATTTATCTTATTCCTAGCGGTGTTCTTACTGGTGACGCTTCAAAACAGTTGATAAGGCTCTGCTTCCAAAGTGTTGTTTTTCGGCGTTAGTTTCCTATGTTGTATATGTCTTCCTTTGCAATAGATGTTATATATTTGAAACGCTGTCAGAAATAAAAGTCTTGGGGGAAGCCAGCAACTGGAAGTAAATTGAGCTAAACCAGATGACTGAGAGAAGATGGGAAGGTTTGTCATCGCATCGCCGGCAGCGCAGAGGAGGATGTTCTTACCGCGGTCACATTGAAAAGCAAAAGTAATAGTGTCAGAAGGCAGGAGTGAGGGGGAGGGGGAGGCTGTGACTGGAGGCGGCACAGGGATGGGTGTTGGAAATGTTACCAGCCCCTTGGCGCTGCGCGGGACAGGTTTGAGTGCTCAGAAACCACCCCGTCTTGTTATTGGCACAACTCTGCGGCCTGCCTGCCTGCTCATCATTTCTAGGCAAGCTTCGTCTTTCACCGGAACATCTCACAAGTGCCTCCGTTGCTGCGTGCTGCTGGCAGAGGCTGCTTTTTCCTGCCTGGCTCCTCCTCAAACAAGTCAGGGCAGGGCTGACAGAGAGAGCAAGCAAAGACTTTCTAAAAACGACTGCTGCCATCGCTCTCATGGTTTAACCCCAGCCAGCAACTGGGGCCGCTCAGCCTCTCACATTTCTAATTAAAGTGGAGTTAAATTGTATTTAGCGAAAGGGACGGTTTCCGGTTCTGGCAGGGATCTCGTCTTCTCTGAGAACAGCAGCAGTTCATAGAGAAGCCTTTTCAAATAAGTGTAAGGTAAAGACTCTTTACTCTCACTTTTATCATAAATTATTTATGAACAGACCATTTCTGGTTGAATTGGTACAACGGCACCATCCAGTTCAGCTGTGCCTGCGGAGCCACAACCGTATCTTGTGTTTCATTTCTAGCTTATCTAATAACTGGCCAATGTGTGCTGTGCTACATGGTTCTGTGTAGGACTTCCTTTATGCTGACTACGGTACTGCAGTGAACATCGCTACAGTAAACACATTATGACATGAATGGATCATATCGTCAACCAATGTTTCTTTTTCATTAGGGGTCGAACAGGAAGGATCCGTGTCTTATCTTTCAAAACTGGTGTTGTATCCCTTTGTAAAGCACACCTGGAAGATAAATATAGATGTAAGTCATTGTAATTCTTTTGGTTTTAGTTTATGTTTATATTCTGTTTCCGTTCCTCCTGTTTATTGCATAAACATTTAAGTAGCATACAGAGACATTCTTTTAGATAATCCGGATGCAAAGTGTGTTAATTTGCTCCACTTTGTACTTTTATTTGTTCAGTATGGTTTTAGGTAATTTAGAACAGTGGTCTCCAAACTTTTTTGATCATGCACCACAACTGCTAAAAAATTTTTGAGCATGAACCCCCAGTAGACGTATATTCATTTATAAATTGTATACATGTACTGCTGTACTAATATACTATGTACATTATAACACTTAAACAAAAATAGAAATTAAAAAAGATGAGATAAAGATGAAGTAAACACTGTTTTTAATATTTTTTAAATTTAATTTATTAACAGAACAAAAAAATATTTTCTTACTACACCCCAATGTCTTGCGCTCTCCCTGAGGCGGATCACCCACGCTTTCGAGACCACTCGTTTAGCATACCTTCATACACAAAAATGCATGTCTACAGGGCATCTTACATTACAGCATTTTAAAATATATTATCTTTTTTAAATATTTTCCACAATGTAGTCAGGGTCTTACTGTGTACATTTTGCTTAAATATAGTTGCTATCTTTAAATAAACATTAAAGGTAGGCAAATTTTGCATATTTTAATAGACCAAATCCTGAAGTACTTGAAAAAATGCCACTTGAAGTTTTAGTTTTATCTGACTAATGAATCAGTTCATTAGTGAGGCTGCTATCCAGAAAAGATCTAGTGGTAAGAGTAGTTCTAAAGAGTAACTTTCTGGTTAAATTAACTGATATCCCTCATTCATGCCTTTATTTTTTTTTTTTTTTAAAAGGACCAACCTTTAGGATTTGACCCAATACCATAGCAGTTCTCTACCAGTTGTTATTATTCTATTCTTCTACTAATGAAAGCTGAAGAACACTAAGGAGAAACCAGACAGTTCCAACAACAGCGTCTGTGCATGACTGTGTATAATTGGATCAGACTTTAGGGCAATCACTGTGAATATCACAGTTTTAGATCTCTAGATGTTTCATGTGTGTGTTGTGAAAAAGTATTCAGAAAATCTTTTAAGAAAATGACTGAGCACAGTTATTTTTCAAAATGATATTTCATTGAGGATTATCAAAGTTATAAAGGAAAACATTTTTCATATTTTATAGTCTCCAGCAGCGTGTGTGCATGGTAATGCATAACCCCCTTCTTAAGGTTGTAGAACGCTTAATGTTTTAATGATGAGGAAATTGAAAGCTGAATGGTTTGTGGGAGAGGAAGGAACTGTCTGCCAGGTTGTGGTCTGGCTTCACGAAGTTCCCATCCATCCTGAAGTTGTAGTGCAATTGCTATTAGTATTGCTGCAAGTATGCGATGAGTCACACCCCTTAAAATTTTTTCTCTCATTTATGTGGCTTCTTCAGGCTTGCGGAGTTAGTGGAAGGATTTATCCCCAAATTATTTATTGTAAAACTAGTCTTGGCAAGGGTGAAACTCACGTAATTAAAAAAATAATCCTTTCTCTGTCCATTCCTTTATTCCTTTGGAAGAAAACAAGTGTTAAAGCAGTGTTAGAAAAGTTATCTCGAGCAGTGCTGAAGCACCTTTATAATTGTATCCCTGGTGTCGGGTGAAATATTAAGGTGGGTTCAAAAAAAGGGTATTATTTTATTCTAGCCGTCTCTTTTTTNTGAAAAGTAAGGAGAATTTATTCAGGTCATGTATTTTCAACAGGGATATTACCAACTAAATATTTCAGTTAATGCTAACCTGATTTTTCTTATTATTATGAACTCTAAAACCTCTTCAATGTATGTGTAGTATAACTAATTCCCACCCAATTAAATTGAGCTTATGAAGGGATAGTGATTCTGTCCTGTAAGAATTCTTTTCTAGAATGATGCAGTAACAGAACATGGCTTCAACTGATATTTCACTTCAGAAATGAAAACTTAATATGATATTAACATTCCTGGTGGATGGCAGGTTCTGTCATACTGTAATGTTTTTCTTTCATTTTAGAAATTCTCCTGGATTAAAAGAATTACAATATATCAAATTTAAGGAGCTCTTGTTTTTCAGTTCAACTCAACTGAAAAAGAAATGGATTCTCTGAGTTGTTTGTCGATTGCTAAGACTTGAAAATGTGCTGTATGTTATGTTGTATGAGATTGTTTTGCTGTTAAACAATATTTTTAAAAGATTGATGTTGCTGTGGCTCAAAGATCCTGCTGTTTAGTTAGCTGTGTTATAGAATCGCAGCTGCTATTGACAGTAATGCCACAGGTGCTGTGTTATAATGGCCTTCCTTCCAAGGTACAAGCCAATAATGCTATTAAAAATTATCACTAGACTGCTTATTTACGGAAAAAACAACCAACCAGTGTTTATGGGAAGAGAAGCAGCCAAACTGAAGACACATTTGTGTTCATGTCTGCCAAGGCTGTTGACCACACTTGCGAGCCATTGAAACGATGCAAACTTCTGCGCTATTTGCCATATCCTGGTTGTGATGCTTCAGCATGGGTGTCCTTTCCCTCCCTCCAGACCTGTTCAAGCAAGTGGCCAGCTCCACCGGCTTCTGCGACCAGCGCCGGCTGGGGCTTCTGCTGCACGACTCCATCCAGATCCCTCGGCAGCTGGGGGAAGTGGCCTCCTTCGGGGGCAGCAATATCGAGCCGAGCGTCAGAAGCTGCTTCCAGTTTGTAAGTTGGTGTTTGTTTGCTCTCTGTTAATTTTCTGATCTGGATTTCGTGTCGGGGTAGCCTTGTCCATTCAGAAGAGGCTTGAAAAGCTGCAAGAAGGATTAAGGTGCTGAGGGTCGTTTAATGGTGGTGTTCACTGGTGTATTAAACCGTTCCTTTGATGAGATGTATTTGAATCAACCTGTTTCTCTGGCCTTGATGGAAGAAGCCCAGATTATGCTGTTATCCAGACAGCAAATAATTGTCATCGAGGCTTGTATTGCAAGTGAACTCTGCAAGCAGTTTAAGTCTTTCTTACGGCAGCTCCTGATTTTACAATTTTCTGTTGCCAGCAGTAGATGACCATTTATTGCTGCATGTAGGTAAACAGCAATGGTTAATCTAAATTTTGGGCATATATGTACCAGTGACAGCCAGGTGCCCAGGGGAGAGATAGGAAAGGAGCAACTGCCTGCAGTGCTGTCGAGGGGCGAGGAGCACTGGATGAGCTCCTTCTGCTGCTTGAATGGGTAATACCAGTTTTCTTTAAAGAGTACTGAAAGAATTCCTGTCCTGTCTGTTGAGGAATACACTGTGAACTGGAGGCTCTCTTTCAAACTTGTAAATTATGTAATCTGAGGAGGAAGAGAGTTAAGGGAATTATTCATCCTTATCCTAACCACCAGCAGAATGCACAAGATGAAGACAGCTGCATAATGAAAAGGTAAAGGAGGGGAGGTAATGTATGGTCTGTGATTAACTCTCAGTGCATCTTCTACATGACAATGGAAGAAACGCTTTTTTCCCATCCCCTAACTGTCCCCGGGGGATTTTTTGTTTGGTTGGAGGCCTGGGAGTTGTTTGCTTTTTTGCCTGCTGCTCAAGTTTTATTATGTTGTAGTTTCAGTTCTGTAATAAGCAAAACACAGCAAGTTTTTTCAATGAATATTAATGTTTGGAAATAGTCGTCTTACACACAGTGATTATGAAAAGAATCTTATTCTTAAATCACCACAAACTTCAGTTGTGATGGGACGTTTGCTTTCTGTAGTTTTTTAACTACTTTTGTCAGGTTAATTCAATGGGATTCACATTTTCCCATTTCCATTATTCATGTCCTCACCTTTTATATTTCTAGTCTGTGTTTGATGCCATTTCCAAATATTATAGGGCCATAGCCTGGGTGGATAACGCATGCTGATAAACTACACATAGCAACTTTGATAGCTGGGTTAGACCCTGCTGTGGCTTTCAAGCCTCTAGTTCCACATTGGGCTTTCAAGTGAGACCAACACAAGATGATGCCACAGCAAATCCATAGTCAAAAGCTCGTTTGTGCAAATGATCTTCCTCAGAAATTGGGGCTCGCTGGATCCTGTCATTTTCCCAAGTGAATGGCAACAGCACTTAGAACACTGTTGAAAAACTGATAAGGAAAAGTGACCTTGGGATCTAACAAAATCATGGGTTTTTTGCAAAGGGGCCTGACATTATGTGTGTTTATATTAGGAAAAAACCAATTACATTCATAGTGATGGAACACACAAAAACAGTTTTTATGATGTAGGAAGAAGACTTTGGAAAAAACATTTATTTGAATAAAATGAGTTAGCAATATTGTCATTACAAATGAAGACATGCCAGCAGGCTGAATGTTGTACCACATCCTGCTGCCAGCATTCCTAGAAACAGCCCAAGCACAGCTGGGCACCACCTTTGACATGTTCAGAAATCAGCACATCGGAAAACCTGAGATTTCCTTTTTACTAGCACTGGAAAATAGGTTTTCTTCTTACCTGCACTAAGAGGAATTTCATCCTCTCTTTTTTTTTTTCCTCCAGGTGAAGCCTCATTTTAACTTGCAGAGTGGGAGGGTGGTTTCTGACCTGGGTTGCAGGAGAACAGATGATCTAGGAGGACCAGAAGTGGGGAGGGAGGCTCAACTGAGGGGGGGAAATACAAAAATAGGGAGGACAGAGTCATAGGGGGAGGAGCAGGAACTCAAGGAACTTGAAGTACAGGGAGAGCCCTCATGGAGGGAGGGAGAAGGAACTAAGGAGTGGAAATAAAAGGGCCACCCTTAGGGAATGATGGTAAGAACAGTAGTAGGAATAACTGTGATGAAGGAAACAAAAGGTTGGGTAGGATGAGGCACGAAAGAAAGGAGCAGCCAGGATGGAGAAGGGGGAAGAAGTAAGACCTTTCCAGGAGAAAAGGAGGAGCGGAGTACAGAGAAGTCCTTTTGACATAAGGTTGTGGTGCATTGGGGACACGAGAGTCCTCGGGCTGGGGGGCAGTGCAGAGATGCCAGGGGGTGCAGGGAGGGCCTGGGAAACAGGGGCTGGAGGAGCTGGATGGCCGAGGGGAGATTGCACAGGGCTCCCGGTGGCCTCCTTTTGCTGAAGTGTGATAATTCAATTTTTAAAAATAGTGTGGGGATTCATAGTTTACATTATTGTGTGGAAACTAAATTAAGTCTTTCTTTGTACGCCCACAGTGAGGAGTGCTTTTTCTTAAGAGTTTTTTTTTTTCTGTCTTTTTTTTTTTTTTCCCTTTCTGGTGATGATAAACCAGCAATAAATTGCAGTTGTGTCAGAGTCTGCAACAAACGCGGGCTTCAGAAATGGCTCTCCCAGCCCCCTTAGGTTAGGTGCCCTGGCAACGGCCTTGTCTGTCTGCACAACAGCATTAAAAAAAAAAAAAAAAGAAGGGGGATGTTTACTGTTCCCAGCCGATAACAGGGGAAATCTCTCCTGCGTTTTGGTTTGAAGTGCGAGTCCTTGGGAATGAGGGTTGGGGAGGGCCAGATTCCCGGCCCCGCTGTTGGCAGCAGCCTGCCCGCTGCTGCGTCCTACCACCGCTGCCCGCTCCCCGGCAACTCGTCCCCTTCCCGCAGGCAGCTGCTGCCGCCCTGTTGCTTTTCATCCCCCCAGCACCGACTCTTGCTTTCCATAGTTTCCTTCATATACCCCCAAGGAGCGCGTTCCCTTACCGTAGGTTGCTGCTGCCCTGTAACTTTTCATCCCCCCCGGCACCGACTCTTGCTTTCCGTAGTTTTCTTCATATACGGAAAGGTGCTGATAGTAATTGTTGGGAGGAAAAGGATTTTACGGAACTCTTCCTTCCTACCCGGTGCAGGGGGATGCACTTTCTGCTTTGAGATGTCAAAGGAAAAAAAAAAAAATTTAAGTGAGAGCGAAGAACTTGATCTAATGACCATTTGAAGAATTATATAGTTCTGCCTGGGCTCAGACTGCATCAAAGCAATCGATAGATCCATGAAAAATTGAGTGAATTCACTATTTCTGCAGTGTGAAAGCACTTTTCTTCTAGTTCTGTGATGGGGACGTTTTTTAAGTAAACAGGATAGGAATTGATACAGAGTGAAGGACACATGCTCGGTGTTTTAATCACAGCGTAAAATTATTAATATGCTTTCCTTGTATATTGTAAATAGGACCTAGGAATTCGCATCACTGCTTTGGATTAGTTACTGTGACATTGGGAAGTTTTAAGAAATGTGAAGTGAAAACGGAATGCAGCTCGGATGAAAATGTGTCTTGCTGTTTCTCAATGATAATTTGGATATTTGGTTCTCGGTTATAAACTGTTTGAAGTATGCTTTCTTCCGAGGGTATACTTGAACTCGAGTACTTGATATGAAAAACAGTACAGATGAAGCTAAGGAGTAGTAAAATAGGTACAGTTCATTCATATCTGTATTTTAAACCTTCTTGTTTCGTTTCACTTTGACAAAGGAAAGTATTTTAATATTCTGTATTGTATGTAATTGTATAATTTCGAGGTTTGTACTTGATCAATGATCAGGCAAGATCAGCCTGTTTTTTTACAGACACTTATCGGTGTCCAAATCCAGTATATTTACTCAGGCAAATAAAAGCCAAAATAGGGGCCAGTTAGTCCTTTTAGGTGGAGTTTGGTACTGCAGATCCTGGGCCGGGACCCTGATAGCGACTTTGGACATAAATGCTGTGATACAAATTGCTTGGACAGTTGTTTTGTGAAGAGTGGGTTGGGTTTGTTTTTGGGGTGTTTTTTTTTTTTTTGGCAGTTAGGAAATATCAATACTGTGTACAAATAACTATATATAGTTCTGTAGATGTCTATATGAAAATGCAGCGTTACTGTTGAGGGACTCGATCTCTTTTGAGACATCCAGGCAGCCCTTGTTTCTATTCATAGGGTACTTTTTCTGCTTTTGACTCTGCCAGGGAGAGCTGGCCTGAGGGGAACTAGCAAGTCCTTCCTCAAGCTGCTATGCTGTAAATGTCGTAAAACAGCAATTCTGGTTTTATTTCAGCAGGATTTTGTGAACCTGTGCCTGACTTTGGGAGGCACTCTTGAAGAGTCCTACAAGTGAACTGCTTTAAAGATCTGTTTTAAAATGGTTTACCGTACGGGGAGTAGGAAGATGGTGTTTCTCGAGTGTGGATGATATAAAACTGTGCACTAATTCACTTCTGTGTTCAGGGGTTTTTATTGTATTACTTTTTACCATAACACTTAAAACATTGACTGGAGTAGTCAATGCAATCGAGTGCAATGCAAGGGGTCAAAGTAATGATCTTAAGCATTTGCTCCAAGGGTCGAGGCAGATTTAAGCACTTTGTATTTTACAAAGTTACCTTTATAATAATCCCCTCATTCTTGACCGTGAAACAGCACTTGTCTCAGACGTAATAAATTCTTGACTTTTGTTTTCTTACCAGCTAGCAATGGGGAGAACACAAATGTATTGGGGAAGCCATTCAAGAGTGGAAGACAAGGTTGAGCAGGTTTTGCTCCGACTCCTGGGAGACAGGGCTGCTGTTCATGGCTTGCTCTGCATTTTTAAACTTCAACAAGTCACAAGAATTCCATTGCTCATTTTTCATTTTGTCCAAAATAATGCTTACTTAACCTAACGTAAAGCTTTCCATTCTGGATGGAAAACACCATCAAATGAGCAATGTTAATTTATTTCCAATTAATTTCTTATGCTGCAGCTAAACAGAATATAGCTTATCAAAAATGTTATCATAAATTTGTGCTATGTTGTCTGATTGTGTGCAAAAACGTATCATGTTGTTCATGTAACATCACAACTATATTAAGCATATTTCATATTCTGGATAGGTAAAGTTAATATAGCATAGAATATTTTTTAAACTACTAACTGGAAGAAGAGGGGGAAAAAAAACTCAAAAAATTCAACTCCTAAGTATTGCATAAAGATGCTAGCACCACCCAACTTCCTATTCCCCCATTGTTTCTGCAAAATAAATACTGAAAAACAGATGTCTGGAACATAATGAATTTGAATGTCCCCCATAATAAATTGTTACTTGTAAGCTGGAAAGGACTTTATGAATTTTACTTTATGGTTCACTGTTATTACCATAAAAATTAGGAGTTGCACAGAAATGTGTTCAAGAGAAGAACCATTACTATTCTTTGCAGCTTGATCTTGTTGGTTCAGATACAAACTGTATGAATTCAGACTTTTTCCCTTATGTAAAATCTTCAGCTGCTGCCTTTACCGGATTTAGAGATTATTAAAAAAATGGTAATAGCAGCTCAGGGAACAGTCGAGAACTGTCTGTCCTATACTGTCTGACCCTGACCAGCTTTTCTCCACGTGGCTTTAAATCTTCATGTAATATAATTCGGAACCAGTTCTGATACATTTTAATGCACCTAATCTCTCTGAGCACAGGTTTTGTACAGGCAGCGTGCAGAGCTCTGGGTAGGCAGCTATTGGGACTGCTGGCAATCGACAGTGACTGCAAAATTAAAATAGATCTTTGGATGTTACAGAAAGTCTTTCATCGGCGCAGCATTTTCGCTGCAAATTTAAAGCAGCTACAAGTGGAGAGCGGCGCTTTGAGCAGCTCATTCTTATTCTGACTGCAACTTGCACTGCAGCGTTTCCGTACACTTCATGTTTTTCTATTAGAAACAGCATATTAAAGAGATCCACTTAAATTTTTTTTGATGTTTAGAGGACCTCTGTATAGAAAGTGTAGTCTGCTAGGCAGGGTAATTGTTTGCCAGTGTAGTTCCTGGCTGATGCTGGCTTGCTGAGTGAGCCACAGAAAGTCTCTCCCCACCTCCTTTACTGCCCTGGCTGCTAGCTGAAAAATAGACGTATCGATGATCATATTTTATAAATATGCCTTCCTCTTAGGAGAGTTCTAGAATTAATTTAATTCTATTGAATTCACTGATGTCCTGCAGCAGAAGGCAGTATCCGCTCTTCTGAACAAATTCTGATGCCAGTGCTGGCTGCACTTTATTGTTCTTTTGATTTTCTCTGTTTTTTTCTTTGAGGAGGTTCCTAAATTCTGTAGCTACATGAAAAAACAGAGGAGTAGGATTTATTGCAGAAGTCTTCAGAAATATTTCAGTGTGTGCAGAAAAAAAAAAAAGGTTATTTTATTTCATGTAAGACCTGTAGTGAATATTAAATTTTAAGGGACTTTATCTGAATAACTGTAGATACGTTCTGGTTTGATGGTTTTACCCCAAATATCCAAAAAGGATGTATATGACCGTACTAGAAATCCATATACATGGATCTTAAAATGCAGTCATAGGAGTCTTTAGAAGATTTCACAAACTAGCATCTCAAGAAGAATGCCCTGACCAAAAAATCTCTTTGTTTCTGATTAACCAAAGTATTGCAGTAGCATTTTAAGTCCGTTTTAATGCAATGCATTATTCAGCAGATATTTGGGGGAAGGTTTCCACGTCTTTCTTGTGGCCAGGGGTTCTGTCTAGGAGACTTTGCATTTTTCTCAGTCTTCCAGTATTGATCAGTTAATTTATTTGTCAAGATTATAAACAGTGTTAGCTTTCAAAACAAGCAAACAAACAAAAAAAACACCAAAACCAAAAAAACCCTCACACAACTAATTGTTTTTCCCTATAGCTCCCTCTCCTTTATATCAGTTGTGATATTGTGATATTTTTTCCTCCAAATTCCTTGCTAGTGTTTTTAGTTGAATAAGGTTTTAGGTAGATCATAATAAGCATCAGGTTTCATGAGAAACTGGAAAAGTAACTGAAAGCAAGCATTAAAAAAAATCAGCACTCAATCCCCCATTTATCTTGGTCCAGGTACATGTTACATTAATGCTTATTATTTATTTAAATGCTTCAAATAGGTTTGGAACCACAAAGGAAGACAGTCTGCCTTGTGAAGTTTGAAATAGAAAAGACTGTCCCACAGAGGGCTGTATTTGAAACCCCAGAGAAAAAGGAAAACAGATGATTCTGATATATTCAGCCCGTAAATATGCTGTTTCTGTTGGGTATCATGGAAGGAAACGTCTCAAGGAATTTGAATTAGCATGTAGTGATGGTTTAGAGAAATGGAGCGTGACGGTATCCTTCTTCATCGCTTGGGCTGTTCCCTATGCAGACCCATCCTCCTCCTCCCTGCCAGAGCCCTTCACTGTTTCCACTGCTCCATCACCTCACCTGCAGCACTGAAACCAGCTCCCATGTTCTTAGATGACCAGTTTTGTGCTGGCTCTGCACCACCCTGCACGCTGGAGAGACCTTCCCCATAAACATTGACTCCGTCCCTTCACTGTTTTCCTTAAAATCCCTTTTGATGCTCTTTGCCTTTATTCTGCACTGTTCTTTGCCTGCCGGTGCGGTATAACCTCTGCCCACATAGACAGATCGCTGTTGTCCCCTGTTGCCTTGTGTTTCTTGTATCTCTTTGCTGTTTTGTTTTCCGTACTGTACGTGCTGCCAGGTATGGGTGATATATCATTTTTTGGTGTGTGCACAGTGCCTGCCGCAATGGGATTCAGCCGTGTGACTGAGCTGCCTAAAATTACCATAGAAGAGATACCTGAAATAATCGCAGTGGTTAGGATGTGATGGGAAGGCAGCAGAGGAATGGGACTGCTGGGAAGTGTTCGTAGGCTCTTTTACTGCTGGCAAAGAGGTGGAAGTGGGAGGTAGTGGAATATGAGGCTGAATCGATTGTATTCTGTGGGACAAAAATGTATTGTGTTTGCAGGCAATTACAGGAACTTTAAAGATGATATGGTGGGAATAGGGATTTTGAGGCATTTAAGGAGGCAGACAGGTTATGTGTTCGACAACAGGCTTGAGGAGGGATTTGAATGATTTCCTTATGTGTGCATTTAGAAGAAAGGTTGGTATGATAATGAAGGACATTAAGGAGTAAGGAATTTTAATCAAAAGGCGTGCAATTTTTAGGGCTTTGGATAACACAAACTGGTTTTAAAATAGGTGAGAAGCAGTGCTATGCAGGCTCAGATAAGAGAGACAAGAAACATGAGATCAAGCATCAAAGGTGATCCTGTAAGGGATGATTTTCTCTGTGACAGAGTACATGGTAGTGCCGTCTATTGTAATAGGGAATGAGAGAAAGAGAAGTTTGAAACGTTAATAATAATAATAATAGTGTTCAGTTCCTGTCTTGAAGCAGGATCCTGGAGGGTTCTTTTTATTGTTTGGTTGGTTTTTTTGCTTGGGGGTTTTTTTGAGGGGTATGAATGCCTGGACTGGGGGAAAAACTGGGGTATATTCAGCGAAAAGATACAGAGTGGGCAGGAAATGAACGGCTTGAACTGGTGGCAGACAGATGACTTGTGCTCAGCCTCTGTCTTTCTTCCCCCTGTGTCACAGGCCAACAACAAACCAGAGATCGAAGCAGCCCTCTTCCTGGACTGGATGAGGCTGGAACCACAGTCCATGGTGTGGCTGCCCGTCCTGCACAGGGTGGCTGCTGCTGAGACCGCCAAACACCAAGCCAAGTGTAACATCTGCAAGGAGTGTCCAATTATTGGATTCAGGTACAAGCTCGCCCCCTTTCCACGTGTACTACTGCTCGGTGGAGCAAGAGCTCTGCTTGTTTCCAGGCGAATCACGTGCTTGATTTTATGCGTGTTGTTGAGGGAAAAAATAATTGTGGCAGGGCACGAGGGAGAGGGACACTTAGACTGGATACAGTGGTGCGAGAGTTGAAGAGAACAAAAATCATCTCTCACTTCAAATATGGCCCTTCCTCTCTGTCCTGCTCTAGCCTTCCATGCCTCAACCAAAGTATTGGTAGATTGTACAACTAGTGTGATTTACTTTACGTTCAATCTGTCTATGCATGCAGTTACATTTTCTGAATTGGATCCTAATGAATTGCTTTCTGTTGTGGTATAAAGCAAGGAAGCGCCTTGAAAATGCGCAGATGTGTAAAGCTGCATGCGCGTTTCTCAGAGAAAAAATGTTGTTGGTGGAACATTAACCTGGAGTGGGGGAAATGTTGCTGGTCTATTTAAACATCTGGATCGACACCATGGTTACTATGGCGATGAATAAGTCACTGTGTTGTAAAATGGCTGTGTGTTGGTATGCCTGTTGAGAATCCACTTAACGGCTAAGTAAATACTCACTTTCAATTATGCCTGGACTTGTTTTATCACTTTGCTTTGCAGTAGCTGCTTTGTATGGTTTCTGTTCTTTTTATGCACGGTCTTCTTTTACCATTGGCATTTCTCCTTCTATGGTATCATGTTGTTTACAAAGAGCTTTCTGTAATGTTGTTTCTAAAACCCAGATAGATAGCAGCAGTAAGCAGTACCACATAGCAAAGCCATCATTTTTCTCTAACCTGGGAGAGTGTGAATGTTGCTTTTATGCTTGTAGTGGGGCAGTGCTTTCTGCTGTGCACTTCACAGGCAGTGGGAAATGGAGGAAAATAGTGAAGGTTTTGCTTTGGTTTGAATCTGAGTTTTTCTTCAGTGAGGCTGGTCCTCTAATCATCTAAATTCTTCTGCTTTTATTCCCCTTGAATATCTTAACTGGGAAATGATAGATGTTACTGAGGAAGAGCTAGGGATGGGATGTGAGTAGTTCAGCTCATCCACAAAGTCTAATTCTTCTGTTCCCAGATACAGTTTATAAACTACTGAGTTACTTACACAGTTTTATATGAACAGCCAAAGACAAGTAGGTGGAACTGAAAAATGCAGCACTTGGAAAATCAAAGAGTGGCAAGTGAATGGATAGTCTGTAGTGAACGTTGAGAACTCGGGAAGTGGACACTGGAGCTCTGTGTTTGCGTCTAATTTTACTTAACTGATCTCATCTGTCTCTTAAATTTATATAACAAATCTATTATCATGACAGTAGAATCTGTTTGTCACAGATTTTTTCTCTGGCTTTGCAAGTCATTGAAACCCTGTGTACACACTTGACAAAAAGATACTGTATTGGAAGGCTTTTAGAAAGCTAATACTGTGCGCCTCAGTACGTATAAAACAATGCTCTTTTGAGGTCATTGTGACCGAACTGCTTCACGTATTTGGAACAGGACAACCCTTATGCCTCCGACTCTTTCAAGCACTTGAGCATAGCAGATACAACAGTTAGCTGCCTCCTAGAGCTGATGGGATTAAATAATGACCCAAAAGTGCATCCGGAGTTTTACATGGACGGAATGCTATACAGGAAAGTTGTTTTGATAGAGGTGCTAGGAAGGACACAAACAAATCCCTGCTTTGTATGCGGCACTTAGGAGTTTGCTGGACCGACTTGTTGGGGATGGCATTACTTGAAGTTTACTTCCTCAGGACGTTCTGTGTTAGGAATCATGATAAAGAGCAAAGGAACTGAAATTAGCATTATAGAAACAGAAAGTGTGGTAGTGTCTTTTGTACGTTAAGAGAGAGTGATTGTGTAGAAATCTTCACTGTTACCCAATATTAAAATTTTTTTTGAAGATGTAAATCTTCAATAAAGATCTGAGGCAGCAATACCTGTCCTGCGCTGGCGGAGGAGCATTGCCCAGCATTACACGCCGTATGACATCTCAAGGGAGAGAACTTACTAACACAAAAAACTTGACAGGCTGATAGGAAGCATTCACATACAAAGCCCTGAAGCTGTGTTTGTTTTTTTTCTCCTCTTTTAGGTACAGAAGTTTAAAGCACTTTAACTATGACATCTGCCAAAGTTGCTTCTTCTCTGGCCGTGTTGCAAAAGGTCATAAAATGCACTATCCCATGGTGGAATACTGCACACCAGTAAGTAGCTGTTTTACTGACCCTTACTGTCCCTTCTTGTGTAGAAAGGAAAAACTTCATTTCCTATGTGCAAGGTAATGGAGTGTTTAGGTGGCTTTTTTTCCTCCCCTATAATTAAATCACCTTTTATATACTATAAATGCCGGCAATTTCTGGTGCTTAGTAAAGGATACTCCCATGGTTTGAAGTAAGTTGAAGTTCATTGTTTGTTCAATGCTATGTCATAATGTATTATTGCTTGCTAATGACTTGTTTCATGTTCAGTGCTCTAGTTCACTTTATGGATCCTGCAGGAAGTCTGTGATTTGTGTGAATACTCATTCGTATCTTAGGTCACAATGTTTTCTCCATATCATTGTGAGATTTTTCTTCCTTTTCTCAGCAAGTTGCCACTTCACTTTTTTCCCCACAACACTATGATTGCATTTTTAAGTTCTTTACTATTCAGTGGTACTTTGTATTATATGATTTCTTGATGATGTAAAATAATAGGGAAGTTCTCAAGAGTAGCAAGTTAGATTTCATTTCTGAAGACTGGAGGCTGGAGTGTTCTATGCAGCGCAGTGTAGATGTGCTGCATTGATGGTGTGGTGAGGGTCTTGTTTCGCAGCTCTCAAAAGGATCAGTTTTGCGTAAACGTTTCTTTCAAACCAGACAGCTGGGAAAGGAAATTCCATATTACTCTTTCAGTGTGCTCCTTTTTCTTTTTGGCCGCTCATGGCCAGCGCAGAGGGACTTAAATTAGAGGAGCTCTCAAGTTGTCCTTCCATGATGCAGCAGGACTGAGCTTTCAGCCGCTTTTGCTATTGTTTGTGGTGGTGTTGAAGCAGTACGTTCTCTGGTTGTCATTTCCTGGTGTGAGGATGGTCCCCTAGTCTTGTACTTTCATCTGCTGGTCAAACATAAGCGGTGAAAATAAAGCATCAAAATTATACATGGGCTAGCCTCATAAAATTATATGAATGGTCTTTACAACTTCATCCAAACAAAAAGCCATGGCCAAAATGAAGACTCAGATTTTCTTAGAAACTTAGGAAAGAGAGAAAAAAATTTCTTTCCCTAAAATGTGATAGTAAAGCAAACCCAGTATTTTTGTTAGTTTTAACTTACGGGTATTTATTTGCATTCTCTATCAACTTTTACTGTGGCGTTTAAATGGCAGTATTTAACCTGAGTGTCTGCAAGGGCAACTACCGTGGGCTCGCTAGCTTTTTGTCAGTATTCATTGCCTGCTGCTTTTCAGCCTCGTCCCCCAGGGGCTGCGGTTGCTGGAAAGGGCCATTTGCCTGAACTCCTGCACAAGCCGGAGGGAAGCGCTGGCGCTGCCTGGGCAGGTCTGAACAGACTTCTCCATCGCAGGCATTCCTAGAGCTCACTCTCAGGATCTGAGTCCTAGGCAGAGCAAGCGAGCGACCGACCATCCGCATTGGAGCATTCCTTCCAGCTGCAGCTGAATACCTCCTTGCTGAGTCGGCCATGGTTTCATTTTGCAGTTTGCCACTCTTACTCTTGCTAATACGTGACAGCCGATTTGTGAACGGTGCACAGAATGCACAAACCAACATCTTGCTACTATTTTCTTAATCCATTCCTAAGACGTGTTTTGAGGAGAGAGAAACGAAAAAGGATTGTGAGACACCCCCACAGGCTGCAGCAACTCCTTGCTACATGGGGTCCAGCAGGTTTCTGTTCTCCCTAAAAATACAGATTACTAACAGGCGAACACGGCAGTGAACAGAAAACTCGCAACCGCGTCCAGCTTGCTGGATGAGAATAAAGAACCATTCACGGCCAGTACATTTTTTTGTGAATCCTGAACTCCAGCAGCCCATGCTAATGTGCTGTGCCTGGCTGCACCAGCAGCCAGTTGAATTAGAAAAGGATTAACTCAGGGTAAAAAAAAAAAAAAAAAAAAAAAAAAAGTGAATGTGACGCACAGCAAGCCCTGATCTTTTTTGTGTTGCTGATATTGAAAAAATAAACCCAAATACTGTGTCACTGAACAAGACCTCCACTGAAGATATCATGTCTAGTGTGTAATTGTTTTCTAAATGAATGAAAAGGGGTTTGCAGCTGCCAAGGCATTTTTGACTCTTCCTCCAGACAAATCTCTCACCTTAAAATGCATTTTGGCAGACAGAAGACATGTGGTGCCTTCTTTGATATATCTTTACAATAGCTGGATGTGCACAATGAAGTGTTTGGGTACTTTTATTCACCCTCCTCCTTACTTCCAGGACATTTTGGAGCACTGCAGCCTTTAATTCTGCTTAGGGGAGATTTGAGAACTCATGCTGAATATCCGAGGGACGTGATAACTTTTCCTCTCCTGCAAAAGGTTGAGGCAGAATAAGGGCAAGGCTGTTCCCTAATTTTCATTTAGACAGGAAAATCGCAACAATTATTCCTGAAAGCAACACAGCTCGATTTATTGCTCAAAGAGAGGGTGGCTTTTAAAGAGATTTTAAATAAAGCATAGAAGACAACTTCTGGACTGGGATTTAAATGTAGGTTCATTTTTCTGTTTGGGCTTAATGAACAGTGACACACCAGCATAAAAACCACCTTGTTAGAAGGAAGCCTGTCAAAACCGAGGTACCTTTCTACAGCTAGGGCTTACAGTCAGGGCTGAGGTCTGGGGTGGGGATTTGGCAAGGCACTTTCTTAAACCAAACTGCGAAAAGTCAGATGATGGTAAAGTCCTCTTTATGTCATGAAAGAGTTTTGGTTTCAGAATAGTTTTGGAACATGCTCGGCCCGGCTGCTTGTGTATTGCTTTAATTTAAGAGAGCTGGGATGCTGAAACTCCGCTGTTTCTTCCTCGTAAACCAGTTCTGCTGAGAATTTTGTTTTGGATGATTTTGCTCTGAAAATCATGAGGAATAAAACATCTGTGGAATAAATCAGAAAGTTTGGCTGAAAATAACCTCAGTCTATCAGCTTATCCACATAATAATCACATTTTCTTTGCCTTTCTTGTGCTCCTTGAGCATTTTTGAAATGGAAATTGAATCATATGAGAGGTACCTGGTGCTTCTAGTTGTCACTGGAAGACATATTTTCTTTATGGGATTCTTGTGCTACCAGCTAGATCAGGATGTTCCTGTGCAAACACACTGTTTTACTGTTTGGTTCTCATGCAGAAGTTTCAGGGGAGCAAGGGGGAGGATCAGTCCCAGGAAGGTCAAAGCGAAGAATGTTTTATTGTTAATCATGCCTGAACACACTTAATCCAAATTACAGTCAAAAGCAATGGGAAGTGCTCACAACGTTGAAAACAGACAAAGCAGGAATAAATGATTATGAATGACACAGGTGAACAAACTGAACAGAAAGCTGTGCTTAATCCATTTATACCGAGACTAAATATTAAAAGTTTTTCTCTTTTCCCAGTTCATGTGCTCTGTGCATCATCTGCTGATGCTGACCTGCTTCAGAGCTCTCCTGGCAGGCATTGCAGATGGCAGTCGGCAAAGGGAATTCCCTCCTGCTGGGGCGTGCGAGGCCACCTCAGTAAATCCCCTTTCCAGAGTCCTCTAGGTGGTCTGGGCATACTTAATCCCTCTGTTCCCCAAACTGTCTTTATTTCTGATGTATTGAGGAAGTGATACTTAATATTATCAAGCATTATCTCAGTTTCTTGAAAGTACAGATGTTGATGTACTGGCTTGTAGGTTCTGCTGTGTCACTTCTCTGCCAGTCATTGCTAATGCCAAATTTTCCTACCAGGCAGGCTGACCGGAAAGACAGCCAAATTCTTTCTAGCTTTACATGAAGCTTGTAGGTGTCATCAGTACAGGGATAACACTCGTCCATTCTGTTAATGTATTTCAGTCTTTCTGCACATTATTTTTCAGGGCATCCTTAGTTTTTCTACCCAGGCAATCATTAAAAACACATACATCTGTGTTTCAGCAGCTCTGTGAAGGTTGGCTTGACTGATAGGTCCCGGCACATCCTTCCTCTCTAAATAGAAGGCATGGAACTCATTAAAAAGTGTCAGAAAGATTAACTTTTCCCTCATTTCTTTCCTTCAAATTAGATACACTGAAGAGGCAATATAGTTATGTGGGTCAGGAAGAACTTAATTTACTGTAGAAGAGCAGTATTTCAGGGTTGAGTGTCTCTGCGAGGTGTGGAGAAGGGAGTGCAGCCTGACTAAAGTAACTGAAGTCTTCCATTAAAATTCTTCAGAAAATTGCCCGACTCTTAATCAGGCTGGCAAGAAGTTTTGCATCTTCCCAGCAGACCTCCTTTGAACTCTTCCAGGCTCATTCTGGTCTTTAGGAAACTAACTCCACTTTGCGCTCCTCTGCTGGTCTCTACAGCAGCAAGGAAAGATGACCACAGGCAAGGGAGCGGAAAACTCTGTGCAAATTGTACTCTCCTCAGGGTATTGATCATAAATGCCTGCTGGCTTCAGATTAAACAGGCGCAGGAAGAAATAACTGATCTAAGTGCTTTCAGCAGCTCTCACCTGCTTCTCGTTTCTCTTTGATCAAAACATTAATGGCAGGGGAGACTGAGAAGGGAACCTGAAAAGAAAACATACTGAGAGTACATGTCTGACTTTCGTGGACTGACAAGTCCGTGAGATGTAGATGACGAGCATGTGGTAAGAGTCAGGATCCAGCCAGTGAAGCAGGTAGCCGGACACACGGACTGGCTGTGTATCCTCCATTACAGCAACTTTAGTGCTGAACAAAAAGCAGACAGAGTCCCCCCAAGCCAGATGAGGAAATGACAAATTATTGTCTAATTATTTCATGTCCTCTTGAGATCCCTGGGATGAGGCATGAGCCTGTCAGCGGTTTTTGGAGCTTCCCTTTTTCTTCCTTTTTCCCCACTAGCAGTGTCGCTGTGTAGTACATTGTAAGGTGATGGTGATAAATACGTAAAATTTGTGGTTCTGGAGGTCAAGCTGTTGGCAGCTGTGCTTGGTGTGGCCACAGCTCTTCCAGGTGCCCCAACAAAGGAAGAGGCAGCTGAAAAACTGTAATAACCTCATGAAAGATGATTTCATTGTGATTTGTGGCTTTCAGACAACTTCAGGCGAAGACGTCCGTGACTTTGCCAAGGTACTAAAAAACAAATTTCGAACAAAAAGATATTTTGCAAAGCACCCACGAATGGGCTACCTGCCTGTGCAAACTGTCTTGGAGGGAGACAACATGGAAACGTGAGTAACTCTAAAGCGTCTAAGCAGCAATTCATTTGGTCGGCTCTTTGAGCTCCCCGGCTGGTGCCAACTCCCTTCACTTCCTAAATGCATAAAGCCTCTTTATTATTTTTTTTTCATTTTTGTTAACCTTGGCTGGCAGGAAGACACAAGCTGGGGTTCCAATTGCCATTGCTTTTATGTTTTCACCTGTCCTTATACAGGAACTTCAACTTCACTTAGGAAAAGAAAAATACTTACCATCTTACTGACAGCCTTACAAACTTCAAAGTTTGATATGGCAATTTGGAGACTAATGATCTCTTCATTAAATTTTTATTTTCTTCCAAATGGATATCTTTCTGTGTTTTTATTTTTTTAATTAAGCTACTGTGTTTGCAAGCTTCCCAGCTGATTTCATCTTTTCTCACCCTATAAATTCAGTCTTATTAAATGACTTTGAAATCTTTATGGAAGAAAAAAAAAATAGCAATAATGATGCATGTGGAGAAATCAATGAGTAACCCAGTTCGCTTTGGTTTTTTTTACAAGTTTAATCACTTGTTTAATGGCAATTGCACGCAGCTTGTTCTCGCTCTCTCTCTTTCTCTTTTTTAATTTTAGATTTCCATTTTTTTCTCACTTTTTGGTTGGTAGCTCTTCACAGTCATTCTTGTTGGTCTGTTGGATTTCTGTTTTTTTAGTTGTTGTGATTTTTTTTTTTTTTACCTTTCCGTAGTTATTTTGCTGCTAAGTTTCTTCTGCCTCTCTCTTCACCTCCTCATTTTTTGTCTTGCAGTCCTGTTACTCTGATCAACTTCTGGCCAGTAGATTCTGCGTGAGTACTTTTGCTGAAGTGTGCTGCTGCTGCTACTGCTGCTGCGTTCCCTCACTTTTTTTTGTTCGTTTCTTTATTTAATTTTACATAAGTTCATTTCCTTCTTTCTTTATGATTATTTTCTTTGGTACGCTCTCTGAAGGAAGGTTTTGATCCCAAATGGGATAAATCCAGGAATTCCCAGCAATCGTGGATTATGCACTGTATACTCTTTCTGGAGTGTGTATTTTCATTGATTTACCAGGGATTTTGGTGCAGTCCTACTAATGCTTACGAGAATTTGTCGTTTAAAAGCCTGTGTTGCTGAATAACTGTCAATCCCTCTGAATGTATACTAAATGCTTTTTGAAAGATATGAATTGAACTTGATGGATTTAATTCAGTTTCAGGAATGGTGTTGTTTTGTAGATAGAGCTGTAAATTGGTTTTACACACAACCGTGCACACCCACACACTCACATGCCCCAGTTAGCCCAAAGCTCACTGGATATTTTGTTACGATTTTTTAGATACAGTAAAATTTATGAAGGCAGGTTGAAATGGGGAAATGTTTACTGTACTTTTTTCAGAATTTAAAAAAACAGGGTTTTTCAGCTATGAATTGGAATTTCATTCTTGCACCATTCCTGCACGTGCATTGTCTTACTATTGTAATGATACCCTCGGCATAAACTAAAGTTATATATATATATATACTTATCGTTGTGGCATTTGCTACTACTAGTGTTATATGGATGATTTTACAATAATGTTAAATAAGGATTATTTTTAATTCACATATTGATAACTATTGAGAAACTAATAAATAGAATTTTATATATTTCTATATGGTGAAATGTATACGGCTTGCACCTTCATTGAATTTTTGGTAGAATAAACAATAGTGAAATGTCTACATTTGAATATTGATTTATATTTTTCATTTGAAGCACAACGAATTGGGAAGTCAAATGAAGTGCTCTTCCTCTAGGAAATTTACTTTAAGCAGCCGAGAAATGCATATAGTACTGCAAACCTCATATGGTTGGGGATTCACCCACAGAAAATGCCGAAAGGCTGGAGCCAGGCTGAAGTAGAGGGGCTTTGAACTTTAGGATGCGTTTTTGTTTCTAAATGCATCTGGGGATGATTGCAGCATGCTATGTGCTCAACCGTGGATCTGGATTTCTTACCCTTTAGAACAATTGAAAAGTTGAAAGTAACATTTAAAGAAAGCTTGGATAATACGGAATGCCATTGCTTTGTCTAACATAACGTGAAATTAAGCTGCCATAATGCGCTTAAGTCTAGTTCATTTACAGCAATAACATCACGGTATGCTCACACCGATAGCTTCACACCAAAGGTTTAGTGTCATCTACTACAGGGAGCTTAACATGCATGTAATACCTAAGAAAGCTTGAGAAATACTGAGAAGCAGGATTTGTATGGAGAGGTTGCACTTTTTGTCAACCCAACTCAGGTATCTTCCTGAGCACAATCCTTTTGTCTAGACTGACAAGAAAGCAGAAAATTAAGAAATTAATAGTGGCTGGAAAGACTTGCTCTTCATTTTGTTCTGCTAACTTTGTTCCTTTCCTTAGTGCTAGACCACCAGGGCTACAACACAAGTTACTGAGCTGGCCAGGTTTAGAGCTGTTTCTTAGTTACAGGGCTGATCCGAACTTTGGCAGTCAAACCTCTTTTTCTCATTATCATAAAACTTTTCCATGTTTTTTAAGATCTGTCCTTTTTCTGGTACTTTCATGACAGTTTGCTGGTAATCTTCAAAGTACGCCAGAAAAGCCTAACTTAGCAGCATTCAGCAATGCTGGTGCTATCCTGACGTCAACATGGGGTATAATATCTGGAACTGTTTATAAATACATACATACATATTTTTTATTAGAAGTTAGTGGTTCTTCCTGCATATTGTCAAGTATTTTGCACAGATGCTCTGCTTGACAGGCGTTAAAGGGGCATCTCACACTTTTTGTGAGAATTTATGTCTTATTGCTTGGACTGTGGGCTATCAGTGGCACAAATGCAATTCTACACTTTCAAGAAGCATCAACTGAAATGCTGAGCAACAAGAAAAGTGCTCCCATCCCGCCAGCCGAGTCCCTGGGTGTGCAGGGAATTGCAGGAGTTGGTATTTGCCATTCAGTCGCCACGTGACTTGACTGGAATTCCCCAGACTGTTCCTGCAGACCCCAGCTTGAGCATTGCAGCTGTGGAGCTCTTGTAAACGGGATGGTTATCTTGACTAAGTATTGGCTATGTCTCTCAGTCTTCTTGCTGAGTGTTCTGACTGCTTAGGTGGACTGAGTACATGGGCTCAGAAAGGAAGGACGGAGAGCTCTAGCACAGATAGTCATACATAAGAGTATGTCTACACAACAGCCTGCAGTGCAGCACAAGTCGTTCTCTAGCCGGTTCGGATACTGGCAAAAGTGTACCTCTGAGCAGCTGAATTCAACGTGGGACTGCGCTTTCATAAAGCTGTTTGAGGTAGATCTCCATTGTAGCACGTTCTGAAGTGGACACAAACCTGGAGATGTAGCCTCATCCCCTGCCTGCAGAATGACAGAATGACAGAAGCAGCTCCAACAAGTTGTCTTCAAAAATATATATATATTATATACCTCATTCGCCTTCTGAAGTTGGAGCTTAGTTTCAAGGCAGCAAGTATGCAATCATGCAGTCAGGCCCGTCTTTTGTCTTGCACTACTGCCAAAAGGGACATCACTTCTCTTCATTGCCCAATTGGTCCCAAACAGGGGCTGTCCTTTCCTTTTTACTGCTACAAATACATGTGCAGTGCCAGGAGAGGGACTAGGAGAATGATCCAGCTCAAAACTAAAGTTACTTTTAACACAGATTTCCTAGTTTGCACACAGTATTAGCAACAACATTTGTGCGTGCGTTGAAACCAAGATCTCTTTTTTCATTGATAGTAGCAGCTTAGACCAGCTTAACGTCTGCTGTATGCCAAATAAAAAAATGGAAATAGCATCAATTTATCAGAAAACAGTTGTTACCTTGCCCTATAGTCCACTGCTTTAGATAAATTACATGCTTTTCCCTGTCCCTTCCCTTCAGTGTAGATGTTCTTACACAAAGTAGGTTATCAAGTTGCAGAGGAGCAATTGCCCATCTGCATGAATCGCTGCTGTTCCGAGGATTTCTGTGAACTGAGTACTTATCCTCTGGTCTGCTGTGGTAATGTTTGAACATGTGATGGGTAAAAGTACAGTCGGAGACCAAAGCTCATTTCAGACAAAATGAGATTTGTGATACTTGGCCTGTGATGTCTTAAAGAGAAAAACTTTGCTGTTCTGTGAGAAGAGACATTAATGACCATGCATTTTGTGTATGCAGCGTAAAGCTCCATGAATTCAGAAGGATCCTAATTTTCTAGAGCCGTTTGCAGGCTGATTAGAAAACTGGAAGACGACCAATGTAGTAGATTTACTGCAGGATTATCAAACTCCTAACACGGGAGCATTATGAACCACAAGATTATTACAGTTTTGGTTTATAACCAGTAAATATAAAACTCACCTGCTCTTGCAATGCAGTACAATCTCAGTTGGGCAAAGCCGGTCTGAACGACAGTATCCAACAATTTAAAATGGGAGAAAGTCCTTCCTCAGTCAGGAGTTCCAGAAGGAAAGTCGGCAGAGACGGAATAAAGTGAAGTTGAAATTTAGCTAAAACACGAGATTGACGTACAGTTTGGGAAGCTGCATCAGTTTTTGTTATTCCAGCACCTCCTGATACATGCAGATTGGCAAAATCCCACACAGCAGCAAAGGGTGCTCTCTGAACTGCACAGGAAACATAATTCAATGGTGATGTTTTCCAGAGTTGAGGCTGTAAGAAACAATGCTCTCATTCATGAGAAGAGTCCCATGAATTGTTTTCATCAACAAAAAAAGTGAAGAGGACATCATACCATCTGATTTGTCAGGCAGAGAACCCAAAATAGTTGACAGTGTCCTCCTGTATAACACACTGATCTACGGTTCAGATTATAACTCTGGAAAGATGCTAGGCAAAAGCATCAGTGTCTGCAGTGTGTTATTAAAGGCTCGTTTCAGACATTTTATGTTTCTTGTATTTATTTCTAGTGAGTTGTCGAGTAGTCCTTAAAGGCTCTTTTAAGTGGGATGTGCTGGAAGGAGGCACTGGAGCAGGGCGGGAGGCAGAGGAGAGGTTCCCAGCAGGGCTTTCGCAGCCGGCACAGGGCTGCGCGTGAAACAGAATTACCAATGAAGGAGGCAGGCGTGAAGGGAAAACCAGGGTGAAAGCTCATCCATAAATCCTTTGGAAAAGGGTTCTTTGGGGATTGGTGTGCAGAAGAGTCGTTGCAAGAGACGGATTGCCAAATGGTCAAAATCCCCAGTGTGGTACCACAAAACATTGGGCCGACGGCTTGAGGAGACCCACACAGCGCCTGGAGTTATAACTTGCTCTTTTTCAAACGTAGCATAAGCATAAGGCATGGAGATGTGAGGATATAGGCATAGCTAAGTGTCTTTTTACTTTTAAAGGGGTATTGTTTGTGATTAATCAGTGTTTTCTGCCTTATAGGCCTGCCTCGTCCCCTCAGCTTTCACATGATGATACTCATTCACGCATTGAACATTATGCTAGCAGGTATGACACCAGCTGGACATTAGGCAGATCTTTCTCTGAACGATCATTTAAAAAAAAATAAAAATCCCAAAGGCTAGTTGCTACTTGAGCGCTTCTTAAAAAAAAATGTAGGGTTTGGGGTTTTGCTTTCCAGGTTCTGGGATGCAGAGCATTGCCCGTGGTTGCTGCTAACCAGGCCGTCAACTAACTTGCATGCCAGAGCGTCTGTGTGGTCAGGAGTGGCCTTTAGGTCCTGTGGGGTCTTTGTTAAGCTGTACACTCAGGTTACTGAGTTTTTAATAGGGCCTTTAGCAATAGAACAAGGGGTAATGGTTTTAAACTAAAAGAGGGTAGATTTAGACTAGATATAAGGAAGAAATTTTTTATGATGAGGGTGGTGAAATACTATCACAGGTTTCCCAGAGAGGTGGTAGCTGCCCCATCCCTGTAAACATTCAAGGTTAGATTAGATGAGGCTCTGAGCAACCTGGTCTAGTTGAGGATGTCCCTGCTCATTGCAGGAGGATTGGACTAGATGACCTTTAAAGGTCTCTTCCAGCCCAAACTATTCTATGATTCTACATAGAGTTTTTTTTTTAATACAGACCCTGGTGTAATCGTACAAATCAGAAGAGCAGACACCTCCAAACTCTACGTGAATCTCAAGTGCCATTTCAATGTTAAGTAATTCACCTTGTGGAATGCTACAAACAGGATTTGTCCTTGATTTGGAGGATTAAAATAGTGATATATTGCTCCTTTAGTTCACTTGTCTGCTTTCATACTGCTCTTAAGATTCAAAAAGTGGGTTAATTGCACAAATATGAAAATGTTTTTCCACCAGGCAAGCAAATTTGCAAGGCTTGAGGTAATGAAAAATAGTTATTCCAACCTCCTCTTTTTCTCCCCCAAAATCACTTGATCAGGAGAGGTATTTCTGAATTATGCAGGACATTTAGGAGGGGCTGAGTGTTGAAAACCAATGAGAAATGACTGAGTGTTACAGTTCTGATGATGACATTGCCAGGTACAAAGCAATTTTTGTAATCCCCTGGCTTGTTAAGGCCTTTCTTTGATTGTGGAATTAATTAGTCATGAGGAGTGGAATATAACCTCAGAGAAAGGATTGAAAACTTAGAAGTGAGTTTAGCCAGGTCATTGTAACAAATAAACAATCCTTTGCAGTAGCTTATTGCAAAACTTTTTGGTAATCAACAGTGAGTGTAAATTAATTTGAATTTCAAATTCATCAAAACCATCACGCTCTTTAATTCTTTCAGGAATGTTAGAGCAAATAAAGTTTCTGGAAAACATAATTGACTTTAATGAGTCTTGTTTATTTTTCCATAGGCTAGCAGAAATGGAGAACACCAATGGTTCTTATCTAAATGACAGTATTTCACCTAATGAGAGCATGTAAGTAAGCTGTTTTAATGTTTTTGACATGTGCTTTTTTGTGAAAGTTAATAACTTGTAATGAAATCCTGTAGCACTGAATTTGCATGGCCATGTACCACATCTGGTGCAATTTAATGATAAACTTGTGTTCTTTCAATTTGTATCATAGTGTCTAGATTTATGGCGTACAGCTTAATACCAAATTTATGCAACAGATGATTGATACCTTCAAAATTAAAAGTACTAATTTTGTCTAAAAAGTTACTGATGTATTCAGCAAATAGTTCCCATGTTACTTGGAAAAAACGCTCATCATCTGATGTGTTTTAAGGACAAAGCTAAAAAGATAACCCTTCTATCTGAACAGCAAGCTTAATCACGGTTAAATTTCTGTAAGCTAGAAAATGTTGTTGTGGGCGAAGTGTCATTCAAAAGGTTAGTGGGGCTGAACAGAAATCTTTGGTCTACAAATGCCTGCAATACATTGCAAGCCAGGAGGGACTCGTCCTCACTGTGAAATATCAGTAGTAGTGAACTTTAAGTTGGATAGATCAGTGACAAGCATTCATTGTACTGCTTTAAATGTAAAGTCATAAATAAAAGTTTTCATTTTTAAAAAGTAGTTCAATCTAATGTCACACCGAGACCTTTTTGTGGTTTTCTGACATGATAATATATTTCTCCTTTGTCATGATTTTCTTGATCTTGTTTATTCTCTGAATGAAAGGGCATAGAACTGGAAAACTAACTGTGCGTAATGCTTCTGAAAACAGGATAGGAGCACATAAGTCATTGTTGTGCTTGAAAATGTAGTCTTAGTTAATTAACTGTATGGGAGCAGCCACAGTGCAGATTCTGAATCAATTCAATATGAAAAAACTCAAATCCTAACTTTTCTAAAAGCATTTTTTTCTATTCTACATAATCTCATCCTTACCATCATTTAAGGGGTGTATTTTTTTGAAAATCCAGACAGAATTTTCCTTTTATTAAATTTGTAGAGTTCCTTTAAAGTACATTACCCTGGCCAGTTTTCATTCACTTAAATTGAGATTCCAAATCATTAGTATTTTATGAGGTTGGTTGTGAGCCTGTGAGGTGTTCTTGGATAATAAAGCTGTTTCTTTGTTGCAAAATAGTTTCTCTTTTGACTTGGTGGGATTGTTACCTACCAACTCGGAAAGAAAATCCCCTGTACAACCAAGTACATTGTTTTAATATATCGGTTCAAAAAGGAGAAAGTTAAAATGACACCTCAAAACTAATGCATACACAATGGCAGTATAGTTTAACGCAGTTAATGAAAACTTTGTTTCCAAATTTTATGTCAATTTTGTATTGTTATGGATAGCAGTAATGCTATTAAATATCAAATTTCCTGTTGTCTCCACTGTAATATTTCAGTGTCTTTAGTCACAAAACCATACATAAGCAGTATCTTTTTTGTTACGCTTTGGTCTTGCTGTTCAATTCATTCTTTGTTTAAATAAAACAAAAAATAATACGATGCAGTTAATAAGTTAACCACTGACTGTCCAGTTTGTACCATTAAAATGAGAATAAATCTGTACATTCTGAATTTTGGAAGAAATATGATCCAGGTACAAATTTCAGCAACAAATACCAGGAATTTGCAACTATAATTCTTTCAGTCTTGTAGTTCAGGGTGTGCTTAAGTATTATTTGTTGACATTCTTACAGGTTTTGGATTATCAGGCTTATAATTGCAGCTAGAGCAATAGATGGAGACGGGGAAGTAGGGAAATAAAGAGATAATGTGTATATATACCACAAAACATTTTGATATGCAGTGTCATTGCAATTATGTATACGAAGGAAGTGCAGGCTGAAAATCACAGAGGAAGAGTATGTCTTGCAAAGTGACCTTATATTGCAATAGTTATGTCACTTTTTCACTGTTAATTCACTTAAGATGCATAAAGATATTTATAAATGCAAAGGACTTGTTTGAAGGGAGTCACAGTTGAAGTGTTTCATTAAAAGTATAAATTTAGGAACTGGCAAGCCTTTAAAATTTTGTTTAGAAAAAAGAAAGGATGTCTGTTATGAAAAATGAATATTTCCCTTTTATGAGCTAATGTTAACATGCTCTACGTTGCTTTAGCACTCCTGCAGTCCATAAAATGGCATCATTAACATTTTCAGGAACAAAATGAAAACAAGGAAAATTCAAGTTTTTGAACAATAACACTATTAAAAATGTCTGTTAAATTCTGGATTACAAACGTAACAGAAAAAATTAGACTGAGTTATTTTGTTGTAAGTAAGTACTACCAGAAAAACAAGATTTTCAACAGCAGCGTCATTTTTTTCTGTCCTTGACTTGTCGTGTCAAGAGAAACCTTCCATGGTTTCTCACGGTTCCTGCTGGTGTTTGCTGCATAGCTCAGGGCCTAGGTGCATCTCCTTAGTGCCTAAAACACCTGTGTAATTCTAGAGGTGGCCGAGGTCTTTAGAACTGGGTTTGCTTTTCTCTTCTAGAGATGCTTCTGTTTCAGATGCCGGGCAGCTTCGGGGGTCATAGAAACAAAGAAAGAGATCATATGTATAAAAGAGAATATATTTGTATTCTGACAGGGTACATCACTTGTAATTTCAAAAAAAAGCACTTGGTGAAAAATAGCGTAATTGCATTAGGTTAAGTAAATATTTTTTTATTTCACCTCATTTACAACTAGATAGAGAAAACTAGATAAATAGAGGACACCTTTATTACATAAGGAGAGTCTGTAGGTATAAAAATAAATGCCTTGCCTTTGCTTGAATGACCCTTCCACAACACAGATCAGGCAGCAGAAGGTGGCCTTTTTTCTCAAGCAAATTCCTAATTGAAGTTAGGCAAAATAGGAAAGCTGAGGTTGTCGGCTGGGGCAAAACTCAGCTTTAAGTGTCTGAAAGGCAGAGGGGAAGAGAGGTGGACTCTGCAGAGAAGGAAAATTATCAGAGACTAAGTGAAACAGTTCAGGAGATTTTGCTTTAAGGTACATCGCGCTGCTGTTCGTCACAGAGAGGTCAGCAAATCTCATTGTAAGAAATGAGAGACTGGGAGTGAATCATCTCCTCGTATTCACTGCGAAGTTAAAAATGAGGAAGGGAACAGCCTGTTTTATCCCCTTCTGTTTTCCAGCGATGACGAACACTTGTTAATCCAGCACTACTGCCAAAGTCTGAACCAGGAGTCCCCCCTGAGCCAGCCCCGAAGCCCTGCCCAGATCCTGATTTCTCTGGAGAGCGAGGAAAGAGGGGAACTGGAAAGAATCCTGGCGGACCTGGAGGAGGAGAACAGGTGGGTTTTGCCGCCAGCTGCCGCAGCCCTTGGGCACGCGCTGCAGGGGCAAGCGAAAGCTTTCTCTCTCTATAAGTGATGAGGCTGACATCCTATCTTCGTTAACTCGTTGCCACTTCCAGTGCCGTGATGAGTCAGCACTGCTTCTTTCACAAAACCTCCAAAATGGCAAGCTTCAAAGACATCCATGGGTCGGTCACCTAATACCACCTGTGACAAGGTCTGTTGGCTGGGTTTCCATGCATAAGTCTTCTTTGGATGGTACTAAACAATTACAGTGGTTCCATCATCTCACCGTCTCCATGAGGCTGTGGTTGGAACTTCTTTACAAGGAGCAGAGCCTGGACTTGCAGAACAGCTTGAGTTAGTTTTGGCATGGAGAAGCCTGAAATAAGCTATTCTGTCACCTAGAACAGGAGGAAGATTTAGATCTGCCCTGTGCTTCCGTTTGGACATGCATCAGCTACTCCTCCGCAGATTAAGTCCCTTTTTCTGTATAAGTAATATGCTTTGACCAGGAAGAGGAAAGAGCCTGTTCTCCATAAATACCAAGTTATATTTTTCTGTGGACTCTATACATCTCCAAGGGCAGGGGCAACTAATTTAACTAAAAGTTTGTTTCACACACGCTTTTTTCATGAAAGGTGTAATTTGCTGTAAGAGTTACTTTTTTAATCCGCCATTATTTTCTCATGCCCTTGTGTTTCCAGTTGCTTTGCGCCCTCTCTGCATTCAGACTACACAGTCTTCAGGCCAGGTTAAGCTGAAGATTGAATTGCTAAAATCTAACTGCTTCCTATGGGGAATTAGTAGCAGAGAAAACACCTGGAGATGATGTTTTTGCCTGTGTGAAACATGCTGGCACAAAGTCTGACAGACATATAAATACTAATAAACTGGAGAGTGAAAAATAAAGAGGAAGGGTCAAGAACATAGAGGATCAATAGATGTAAAGGATGAGGAAAGTGTTTCAGACAGAAAGCTGTAGTAAACAAAGCTCTTACTCTCTGAACAGCAGTGAGATTTTGTTTGAAACAAACCCCAGACTTCCTACTACATGGTACATAAAGCCCAAGTACTTTTCCAAAGCGGAGGAAGATCAGTATTTTGAAGTCAGCCATTGTACTTTGCATACAGGGCTTCTGTAGTTAAGAAATACTGTGTAACTAGTACTGTACAGATAGTAATATAGCTTGGTTTTCAGGGGAGGGGTGTTACTTTTTTAAACAGCACTAGGAAGGAGGAAAAAAGTCAAAATGCTTTTCTGTCTGTATACAAAATAAGCTGCCCACCAGAAAGGAGGACTGCTTTTAAAGTGGCCTCATTTTAGATTAGAAATGTGATATATGAACATTAGTATAACCTGGAGTTAGCTAAATAGGCTACAAAATTCCTTTTCGGGGTTTACGCCTTAAATTTCAGTATGAGCCTTATTTAATATAACAACTACTACTGAGGAATAGCACATTAAAAGATCTCTGACGGGAATTACACCTTAAAAATACCTGTTTTGAAGTTTGCCAAGCCTAGATTAAACAAGAGCTGTAGACTACAAGGTTGTTTTCTCATTTGTACTACTGGAGGCACAGTTACGGATGGGATGCCACCACAAGCAGCCTCGCCTTTTGTGCATGCTTCAGGTCTCAACGCAGCGGGGACGAAGAGGTCTGTTTCTATAGGACAGCATCGAGGTCACACTGCTGTGATTTTCACTGATTATGACAAAATCATGACTTTTGTCTCCTCAAACTGCTATAAATAACTTGTACTTAAAATGAGGCAGATGTTCAAAACCAAACAAGTTCTTGTTGTCCTGATAGCTTGTCACGGCCAGGTAACTGTGATTTTATGGAGGGAACACTGATTCCTTTTCAGAAAAATAAACTGTTCAGGCAGGGTCAGTGAGGAGCCATTCATATAACTTATCTGCCTTTAAAAAACAGTCTTGTCCCTTTAGATTTCTGTTTTCTAGTCTTTCTCCTCCACTGAGTTTGTGCAAACCTGTTTTGGCTGTTGCCAAAGGTAGTCAACAAGCTGGGACCTAATTCCTTGTGTGAATCCATAATTCTTCCCATGCTGATCCGAAAAATGCCCTCCGAGTAAATGTTGTTTATTGCCGCAGCAGGAAGACTCGGTCAATCTGTTGCTTGGAAATGAGCTGAACGTGATGCAAATCATGTCGTGACCACCCAGTCCTCAGCCCAGCCTTAAAGCACCTGAATTGTTTCATCTCTGTTGTAAATACCTCGGGTGTCCTTGCTGGTGCTGAGCTGGATGTGGTGCTTACGCCTAGGGAGGCAAGCGGCTGGGCAGGTATCAATGCTAGACAAAAAGTTATTCTTTCTTGCCTGTCTTGACACCCCTTTTGTGGCAGACACCTCTGATGATTTTTGACAATGAAGAGTTAGCTCTCTCTGCTCTGTCTTGTATTATTTTACAGCTAGAGTCGGCACATGCAGTCACTTCTCAGCAGCTCTCGGGGAAGCTGCGTCAACCAGCAAGAAGCAATACTGCGATATTCAAAATGCTTCATTGTCATTTCTCTTTTTCTTCTGCTCTCCACAGTTTCCTGCTTTTCAAAAAAAACCAACCCTTCGCTTTTTTGCTTCGTGTTTTGACTTTTCTTCATCTCTTTCGAGCTGTTTATTGAATTCTGACCTCCATTTGGTTTTCAGCTGCAGTTGCTGGTCTCCAAATATTTCCATCTTGACTTGTTACTTAAATGAAAAAGACTCTTTGAAATTGTAATTCTGAGGTTTTGCTTTTGGACAGTTTAAAAAGATCTGGTTTGAATTCTTCTGAAATGTATTATTCGACTTCTAAACTAACCTAGCTGTGACACAGTTCTGACTGGGTTTTTTTTTTAGTTTCAAGGACCTTTTGTTAGATATTCATTATTTATCTGCTAGCATTTTGAGACCTTGGTGCTTTTGTGACTTGCAAATATGACTTCCTTAAATAATTTACGGCAAAAATTTGCCTGTTAAATAATTTATATTTGCTAAAATGTAAGCATTTTAGAGAATATTTTCAGTTGGTGAAAGTGTTTAATTTGAATATTAGGCCTTCGGACTCATGCTCAGTTTTACATCACACGGAATATTGTGCTAAGACCATTTCTTATGTATTCAATAGACATAAAGTAATCTTGCTATGGAAGGCACTATTACTATATTGCGATATAAGAGAAAAACCCAATTATAAAATGGTCCCCAAAATATTTTGAAATTTCTTTATGTGTGAATATATTTCAGAAACAGCAAAGGCAGCTTTTGGTGTCCATCTAAAGCGGTACATTACAGAGGTTATACCGTAGGGTATACTGAGTTGGATGTACTGTACTAGCATTAAATGGAAAGCATAAAGTTTTGCAGTGGTAGAGACTTGGAACTTTTTGCAAAGAATTAAAATACTTTCCTGCTATTTTAATGACAAAATAAAGTGACTGTTTCCTAGTATTTTAGTTGCATCAAGATCACTGATGTACTTCTGTGAAAGGGAGACTTCTCTCGCCTTCTCTTGTTTTCCTCCCAGCTCCTAGCTGTACTATAAGAATAATTTAGTAAATGAGATTTCCAGCCGGAGACATTTGCCTTTCCTTTGCTTTCCTGACTTGCACTGGGAGTGCAGTGGGCTGTGTGCCACTGGAGCGGCACTAATACCCCGAGTCTCAAAGCTGCCCTGTTTCCGTGCAGCTATGGTGTTCCTTCAAACCTGAAGACTGATGAATGGCCTCCTCAAATAAGTTCCTTCTGTGTAGTTGCCAATAGCGAGAAAGTGATGCATTTCTAAACATGCTGTGGCTCCTTTCGGTATTTATTTTGGCATTGAAGAAGGGGAACTAGATCTTCTGAGCGTGAAGCATCGTGAGTAAACACTGGCACTCCAGTGAGGGACAGGGGTAGGTGGTTCAGTTACCAGCTTTGTCCGTTTCTTCAGACCACTGATTTTCTGTCCGGAAATGAAAAATAACACAAATTCGCAAATTCTCAATTGCCTCTGGGAGGACTACTCAGCAAATGGGGTCCACTAGGATTTCCGTCACCAGGCGATTAATGCTGCCAGTGATAGATGTGATTAATAACTCTTGAGCTCTTTACTACCCAGCTCTTTACAGTTGCATAAATCAAGGTTACGTTGCACACTTCCTCTGTTATTTTTCTTCTCGAATGCCTCAAAGCGGTGCATTCATATTAAATGCAATATATGCGGGTTTTCTTTGAGTATTTCTCGTACTGAAGTAAAATATATTTTCCCAGTGATCAGAAAATGGAGCGGCTCTCTTTGTTTGTGACAGCCAGATGTAAAAGTCACCCAGCCTGAGCTATGGTGGAGGGAGGCTGGGTTTCCCAGTACTGCCTGCGCTTGCTCAGTAGCATTCATTTAGAGAGGATTATGTTTTTAGCTCCCCTTTCTCTTACGTCCCATTTTATGCTGAAAATGTCAGAGAGCACCTTTCCTTGGGACACAGAGGCTTTACGCTGAGGGCTGTGGGCAATGCCTTGGATGCCTGGCTTGCAGCAGCAATCCTTTTTCACCGCAGAGCTTAAAACTATTCCAGAGGTAGGAATAAGGGCTGATTGTTCTCTCCTCTAGGATGTTCTTCCAGCAGGTTTCGAATTCTTTCTTTCTTTTTTCATTTTCAGCTTTTTTCCCCTAGGTTAATACAAATCTTCATTCCTGTATGTTTAGTTCCAGGTCATTATGATATTATTGGATGTCTGCACTCCACATCACTCTTATGCTCTGGAAGCGGTTGCTACGACGCATCTCAGTTCTCTGGACTAAGGACAGAAAAGGTGCAGCTGGAAAACTCAGTGGCACAGGTGCTCTGGGCAAACTCACATGCATCCTTCAAAATGACATTCCTCTGTTCCACCAATATTACCGTATTTAATTACAGAACTCATAAACTCAGATGTATCTCTGCTTGAATAATATGCAGTATCATTTACATACTTATTTTTTTTCCTATAGGCTTTCAGAAAGAGTTTTTAACTATTTTCTATCAAACATGAAGACATTTTTATCTGAATTACTCCCTGGTCCTCAACTGGGTTTCATTACCATAGTCACTGGAAGGACTTCTCTATATTGATAGTTGAAGCAATAATTGTGGATTTCTTTGTAGCAAGGTACCTGATTATGTTGCAAGTATGACCAGGTGCATTTATTTAGTTTCCCTTAGGGTGATATTTTATCTTTTGCTTTACAGCACTTCAGACTTTTGAGTCTGCTGTTTGTAGAGTATTGCCTGTATCGTACATCTGGGAAATTCCTCATGGGGTAGCGATAGCCACTATCTACAGACTGTGTGAAAAACAAGCTTAATGATCAATCCTGTATAAACTTTAGTCTGCAATAAGACTGTGTGTGATACAGTTGTCACGCTCATTCCTATCCCCTTTTGTATTTTTATTAATTATTCACCAGTTCCTTCAGCTGGAAGTATCAGAAGACATTAAGTCTTGGGGAAGGCAACACCCAGTACAGCCCTTCTTTCTTTTTTCCAGATAATTTTCATGGACTTGAAACTCTGTATTTCATTAAAACAAAAAACTTTCTTTGAAAAAAGCCTCTCCATAGTCTTCCCCCTTTGCGTGGGTTTTAGAGAAAGAAATCTCTAATTTTGGAACAACCTGAAGTTAAGAAGGATCAACCCCTTTTTTTAACCTTTTAAAACTTCTGCAGAGGAGGATCAAGTAGGTCAGACATCCCTTAGGGATGATGTTCTGGGGGGATGCCACAGTCCCAGGTTAGGACAGTCCATCCTGCAGCTGCTGAGGGGCACAAGTACGTTTGAAGAAGAGTCAGTAGCCTGTCTTTGTCCTTGGCGTTGCTTTCTTATCCTTGTGAAATGATGCATACCGCTTTAGTTCTTATTCTGGTCACAATAAGGTACCTTTAGAAGTGTTTCAGAGCTTAATAAAGTTTATTGGGAGGTTTCTGAGGTGCTATTAAGCCTCCAGACCAAACTGTCAGTGTGTATTGTGGTTTGCAGGCGGAACGGGCAAAAAGTGCCTGTTCTCACAGCCTCAAATAAGAGCGAGTTGGAAAAAATAAAATCTGGGTCACTGCTTGTGATGAGTAAGCAGTTACCAGAGCGTCGAGCCTTTTTCCCCCCTCTGGGAAGCTGTAAAGGAACATCGTAGCAACAAAATCCCAGTGCAGTTTATTAGGCCTCCTTTGCCTACAAAGTTTCTGTTACAAGTTACTATTTTTGCGGGTTTGGACTGTGTTATCCCTAACAAGGTTTCGGTTTTGTGCCTTCTGTGCTCTTCCTGCTTGGTAGATTTTTTTTTTTTTTTATGTGTACCACTATAGATCGTATTACTCTATGGAGTGTTTTGCTGGAGTAAAACTGGTGCTTTAAGGAATAAAAGAACAAGCTTAGCAGTGCCATAAAGTTACAGTAGAATGCAACACTCTAGACAGGGCAGTCCGAATGAAGATGGGAATTATAGCCCCAAAATAGGGGCTCACTGTTGAGCCTAACTAGTGGGCCTAAGAGAATGGCTCACTAATTTGTCTGTTCCTTGTCTTAGGTTAGTAATTTTAGAGCTAGGCTGGAAATGCAGTTGCAAATATGAAGAGAGGAGAGTGATGTGACCTGACTGCTGATAGCAGAGTTGCGAGTGAACTCTGGAGTTCTGTGTTTTTGGTCTGACTTTTTGTGTGGCCGCCTTTCTGTCTCAGCTTTCTCATCTGTAAAACAGATAGGCCGGCCAGGTGGCGTCTGCTTTGATTCGTGTTTGTAAAGTGCTTTGATCACTCAGCGTCCTCTTTTAGCACTAATTGCTCCTCGAGTGTGTTCGTGCGTGGAAGGGAATGGGCAGTCCGACTTCTGCTAGGAAGGATAAGACGCGGGAAGCCAAGGGAGGGCTGAGCCCAGGAACAGGCTGTACCCGGCCTTCAGGAGGGTGTCTGGAGCCCAGCCAGCCTTCTGCCTCCTGTGCCCTGGGAGGGAATTAACCGTGAATTCTGGAGATGCAGAGAGCCTTCAGGCAATGCTTGTATCACAGGTCCCTGTCACATCAGCTCCCTGCAAATTTGGGAGGTGTAAGCCTACATGCACGGGGATTCAGTGGAATGAAAGGCAGGTGGTGCAGGTGAACCTCTGCCCCCCTGCAGTTAGACACATCACATCACGCCAGAGGAGAGGAGAGGAGATGGCTTCTCCCTGCCCCGCGCAGAGGGTAGCCTGCACCCTCTTCGGCACCCTCTTCGGCTTTGTAAAGCTTTACCTCCTTCTTACTTCTCAACAGAAATTTGCAAGCAGAGTACGACCGTTTGAAGCAACAACATGACCACAAAGGACTGTCTCCACTGCCGTCCCCACCGGAGATGATGCCGGTTTCTCCCCAAAGCCCCCGGGATGCTGAGCTCATTGCAGAAGCCAAGCTGCTTCGCCAGCACAAGGGCCGCCTGGAGGCCAGGATGCAGATTCTGGAGGATCACAACAAACAGCTGGAGTCACAGCTGCACAGGCTGAGGCAGCTGCTAGAGCAGGTGAGTCCTCAGGCCTTTCTTCTGGATCTCTCTAAAGCCATCTTCCAAACGGGGTGTGAAGTGTTACCAGTAATGACAGCAGACCAAGAAATCGTATCTGTAGAGGCTAGTCAGAGAAAAATATTAAATTGTTCTACAGGCTGTAGAGTGACAAGGTGAAATCACGTTCTGGTGATCTTATTTAGTCTTCTTCCTTGCTTTATTCAGAATTCAAGTCCGTTGTTTGCATGGATATATTTACTTAAAAACAGACAGAAAATTGTGCGTATTCATGGAACAAATAAAAAATATGGAGATATGAAGATTTGTGCAACTGTACTGAGATTTTAATAACAATCTCTTCTTTTTTTCTTCAATTTTTAGCCGCAGGCCGATGCCAAGGTGAATGGTACAACACTATCATCTCCTTCTACCTCTTTGCAGAGGTCAGACAGCAGTCAGCCAATGCTTCTTCGTGTAGTTGGCAGCCAGACTTCAGAAACCATGGGTAAGATATCAAAGTTCAGACTGTCATAAAAAATAGTTATAGTCCCATTTTCCAGTAAAAAAAATCCTTAAAGACAGAAAATACTCTGCTCTCCTGTTTAGTTCAAATGAGAACAAAGTAGACATTTGCAATGGTCTTCGATGTCATCTGGCTAATTACACTTTACATCTTCATTATGGTTCAGGCTTTTGGTTTTGGTTGTGATGCACGCAGTAGCGTGGATATTTTGACATTAAACACAAAGCTCAGCCAGCTTGACTACTGAAAACAAATATCACTAAGAAGCTAACTATTTTATTCAAACTGACTTTCCACTATTAGGCATGACACGGCTGATTTAAATGTACATAGTATTAATTATGGCTAAGAGATTAAATGTATGATTAATCATCCCCATGTTAACTGATGTGATCTTATTTTTAATATGTCATGGCTCAATCACTAGAATTGAGCTGTCATTTATACGCAGTGCTTATCTAGTGTCTTTTCTAAATATCACATCAGAAGTGATAATGAACATCCTATGAATTGTGGAGTAAGGTTAAGTAGTAATATTCTGTAGCTAGAGCCTGGAATTATTATGTTTGTGCTTTTAGTAACTGCTCTGTAGCATTTTCCGAATTTCCTATCTGTTATATAATTAACAAGTATTTATTAGCAACTAGTAAGGATTTTCTGCTAGTAAAAAAGCAATCAACCATTGCAGCATCTTCAAGCAAATGTGGTTAAATTACTTCAACAAGATAACATTTGAAGTCAGCTTCATACACAGAAATTTATTTAGTGTATATTAGAGAGTGCGTTTGGGGGAGAGTGAGAGGCTTAAGTGAGAGCTTTTCTCTTCACTGTCATTAGTGAAAGAGTTGATGACAGTGAGCAATTAAATGGGAGGGGACGTTCTGCTGTGTCAGAAGTGCTGTCATGGTGGGAGATACGGTTTGTTCAGGGGCTTTTTCTTCCATCTCGAGCGTAGGCAATAATGTCAGCCTGTGCTGGTATCAAACAAGATGGGTTCTGTACACTCTACAGCAAAAAAATGTGAAATAAATTGTACCGTTAGGAGTACTTCAGTTAAATCCTGGGGGTGAGAGTACAATCACAGCTAACAGCAATTTCATTTGGATCTTTCTTTAATCATGTTACTAGTGAGCAAATATTTTGCTATGTATGGCACACAAAGAGTAGACAAAATGTATCATTGGAGTAATTTACATTGGCTTTCTGAAGAAATGTCGTGAATTTCATCACACAAAATACGTTTACTTAAAGTACACAAGAAAAAATAGGAAGACAGTGGTTCCTAGCCATCTTATTAAAAATCTTGTAGTTTCATATTTTATCCTTTTAGTAGGACAAAATACAATAATGTACTTCTTTTCTTTTGACTTGATATAAAATTATTCCCATTTAACTTGTGAGACTGGAATTAATTAATTAATTAACACACATAACTGCTAAAACTATTTTTAAAGCAAAACTTAACACATTACTTGGGTTTTTTTGTTTGTTTGATTGAGCCAATATGTGGAAGAACAGTGAGATGTTGAGTCGCTATCAGCATGATTGTGTTGAGACTCAGCAAAGCAACACTGTTGGCAGCATGGAGCAGAGCTTATAAAAATAATTACTAACCGAGCTAACAAACCGCAACTAATTCAGTTTGTCGAGTCTCCTTTCACACCAGAAAGCTTTGCTTGCTAGTCTGAGAGTGTGCTGAAGGGCAACTTAAAATATTCTTGAATTGTGAAGGGAACGAGAGCAGTGTTGTAAATAATGCTCCCATGCAGCACGCATGTGCCCAGTAATAAGGGAGTCATAATTTTTGAGAAAATACTGAGGATCTCTTGGTCTCTCAGGCAATGAGGTAATGTAGTGGTAGCTTTTATATATTTTTCTTTTGAAAGGAGACTTTAGGGTTTTTGTCTTTGAATGTAGACCCACTGCATTTCTCTGTCTCTCTGCTTTCTCAGGGAGAAATTGCTGTAAAAGGTTTTCCACCAGCAATGTTTTCCAGCCATTTGGTAAAAGCAGCAACTCACCCAGATACTAATTTACAAATAGAAGAGCTTATCCCTTGTTTTCCTGAAATACACCTGGGCAAGCGGAAAGGTTCTGCTTCTCTTCTCATAGAATCCTAATGGAAAGTCCTGATCTTTGGCCTTTCTCCCCCAGTAATGTCGCAGCAGAGGAGGTTCTCTGACGCATGTGAGCCAAGAGGCTGCTGCTAAACTTTAATTTGTTCAGGTACCACCAGAAATCTGAGATCCGCCCAGCTTTCCAAGCCTTTTGTAGAAAGAGGAATGGAGGGAGAAGACTGTTTTGGGTAAAGAGAGATAATTGAGGTCTGAAAGTGTCTTTACTTTTGTGGGGTTGCTTGGCTGATGTCTTATTTTGTCATTTACAAGGAAATGCTCAGAAAAAGCATCCAAATGAGAAAAAATAAAAATAATGGATTTTAAATAAAAGGTACAGCGGTCTTGAGGGTCAACACAGTTTGGTTTGTACCAGTGCTTACCAGGGCATTTGGAAGTCAGTACCTCTCCTCAGTCCTTCTTGGCCAGGACGGCAGAACTGCTGCCCTCTTCTTTTGATCTTTTGGGCTAGATGGCTTTCTGCAGGCATGCTGGTGAGTCCTCAACCTGGGTAGAAGTGGCAAGATCTCACTCGCTGAGTTGTCACCTTGCCATCCAGCAGAGGCTGGAAGGACATTAGTTCTGCTAAGGTACCTCTGTCGGTGCAGCACTTGATGCGAAAGTAACTCATGGTGTGAGTTGATTTGTGTGAACCCAGCACCAGTCGAACAAACTGCAGGCAGTCTCAGCAGCTATTTTTAGACCATTAATTGAATACAAGAAGCTGATATGAAGACCATCACTTAGATGAATTAAGTGCTTCTTGCAGACACTTCACCCCACTTCTTGTACTGGAGTGGGAAGAATTACTCTTGGTCAGTAATAACTCTTGTGAAACTCCTGGCCCTAAGGTGAGGCTGACACTAAGCCTAATAATAGGAAATATATGCAGTCCTGAACTGTTCCTTTAACAGGCTTTCCACTAGCGTGGAGCACCTCAATGTTTTAAGAATATAAATGCTAACAGAAAATCAGCGTATTACTCAAGTTGAGTAATGTTAGAATAAAGGGTCATTGAGTCATTTTCAAAATAAGGATGTACCTCTCATGGTTATTATAGTAGGCAAAACTGCTTCTGTGTTTTAATAGGGATAAAAGAAATCTAGTGAAAAAGGAGAATCTCACTCAAAGTACGTCTTTTACATGTATTCTTTTGTCAGGTGCTTTATTTGTATTGGAGGCTAGGGTCTACAGTAAAATCAACATATGGATTTTAGTTATCTGAAAGCATGACCAAAAAAGCCCCAGTGAAAATAAAATGTATCGAATTTCCCATTAAGCCGCTGCCCCATAATCAGGTTATAGAAATTATTCAGTGGGAGAAATATATTTCGCTTTATTAAACTGCTGCTAAACCCTTTTACAGTACAATTGAATGTTCTTGGAACGCCAATCTGATGCAATTAAACTGTCAGAAATATTAATACTAACGCAGATGAGAATCTGGGTTTCTACTGATTTACGCAGCTAGGCAAAGCAGTGCTAACATGGATCCAGCACTATTAGAAAGGTGCTCAATAGCAGCACTCACAACAGCAATTTCTTTTTCCATTAATAGAATAAGAGAAGCTGGAACAACGAGTGTCATTTATGGAACTAAATGTTCCTAGCAGACATTTTACCGCACTTCTTTTACCAGGGTAGATTATTTCTTAAATCCGTTTTTACTAATTAAAGTCAGTGTTGTTTAAAATTCATTGTTTAATTTCACTTAGATCCTTAAATAAAAAGAGAAACCTACTAGTCCACAAGATCCACCTTTTTCACAATTTTGACTGTACACTAAGCAGAAAATGTGTTTATGTGGACAGCCTTAGCTTCGTGAAGGGCATATGCGATAGCATGCTGTTGGCAAATGGTTTTACAGTGGCTCTGATGCAGTGGTGTGGATTTGCTTTCCAGGTGAGGACGAGCTGCTCAGCCCTCCCCAGGACACAAGCACAGGTTTGGAGGAAGTGATGGAGCAGCTGAACAACTCCTTCCCCAGCTCCAGAGGTGAGCGCTGCCGCCTGCAGCAGATGAGGGGGCGGAAAATAAAAGTGCTTTCTGTTCCTTGATGTTTTCAGGGGGTTGTGTTTTGGTTTCAGGTTTTTTAGCCACTCTTTGTTCTCGTTTTAACAATAGCTGTAGAGAAACCTGTCTTATTTAGAGTGGAGAAGCAGCCTGCTCCTCCTTTACGTTAAGCTACCTCCACAGGTAGCCCTTGCTAGATACGTGAATGAAACAACATCAGTCTGAGACTCTTTTTTTCTTGAGCTTTTTCTTGTCACTCCTTTTGCTGCATTCCTTTTCTCGCAGCTTCCCTCCTTTTCAGTCAGTCCCATTGCTGATTTATTTTTAATACATGTCTTAGCATATTTTTCTTCTGTCCTTACCTTTCTCCGAGAAGAATCTGGTTTGAAATAATATTAAAGTTCTGAGTCAAAGTTCTCGACCCAGTAGCTCTTGCGTCCAAAGTGGTGGAGGAAAATCAAGTGGGCTGCTTGTTTGTGCAGCGTGGGCCGCGCTTGCGTGTACAGCCAGAGCATTTCTTTCAGTGTTTCTAGTTTGCTCATTTCTGTTGTTTGCTAAAGATAAGCATTTGTATCGCTGGGATTTATTTGTTCAACCTCTTTTTCATTTAAGAAGGTCTTTTCTGAGCCCAGAGAAAATAGTCCGCTGCCAAGAAACATGGCTTAGATTCCTAGCAGGAGGTAGGAAGTTTGGGATATTGCCTGTTGCTGTGAAAGAAGGCTCAAACATAAACCTCTTGGCAAAAGAAGGTCCCGGTGTCTATCGGTGGCCTGTTAACTGGATTTCAGTAGGGGCGTAGACTTGCACACGTTTCACACATCACCCAGAGGTTCCTTTTTTAGTAGATAAATGCATTAACCATCATGCTAGACTTTCAGTGAGGTCAAGTTTTCTCCGTCCTTTGATTTCAAAGCAAGCTCAGCTCTCAGCAGGCATCATCTGTGGGCAGTGGAAAAGGAGAAGGCAGTATAAACTGCCCAGGATCTCATGCTATAGATCAAAAGATGGAATCGTTTTAGAAGGATACTCTTGAAGAAAATCTAATGCAATATATTGTTAACTACATTCATCTCCACCTCAACATTATTATATCCAGCCCTCATTTTGCCTAGATATTAATTATCAGAGACAACAGATAAAAAAATGTTTCAAATATTGGTATGTAGATAAAAATTGACTTATTTTTAAAATGGCTGTGTACACAATGTTGCAACAGACAGTGCTTTCTTATCAGTGACCATCATTTGTGTAAATATGTTGTATTTAGGAGATCTTGCATAATTGTATGCGTCTAGATGTAGATACCCCATGTGTTAAAATATTCACCAAATGTGGTATCTAATTTGTAGTCATAGGTGATAACACTGACAGTGTTTCTTTTATAAAACAAGCTTAGTTTTAAGTAAAATAGGAGCAATTTATGAAACAACAGTTAACGAGATCTTTGAAATACAGTGATTCATTTCCTGTGTATAAATAGGTAGAGATCAGTCCCTACTGACTGAGAATAGAAGAGGTTTTTGATTTTATTTTATTAGTGAAAAATACAAAGCTTCATGAATCAAACTGACAGAATATAAAGGCCGGGGGGAGAGAAAGGTGTGAAGTTTGTAATGTCAGATAATATTTTAATTCTGTAAATTAAGCTGTAACTTCATATTTTCATTCTAGTGATGCAAAATGTGGTCATTTAAATACAGAGAAAGAATTTATTCCCTTATTTTGTTTCTCCCTTCGGTAACTATGTTAAAAGTGTAGTATGTGATCATAAGCATCGCTAAAAGAGATTGCAGCTTATGTACTTTCCTGCCTGACTGGCAGCCGCAGAGGACAAAAATACTCTCTAGCTGCATGAAGGGCTGTAAGCGAGGAGGAGGAGGCAGAGTCTTTGTTTGACATGTGTCTTCTCCTCCTCAGCCAGGAGAGCAGCTTCTGGTGGAGCAGCCAGGAGCAGGCACGGGCTGTCAGGTTGGCTAAAGAGATTAGGACCTCGATCGGGTTTCTCTGTTCTTCATGTATCTTTTGATGAATAGGAAGGGTCAGGCCCTCTTGAGAAACAGTTTGTCCTACAACCAGTGCAAATGGATTTACATTCACTGGTTGATACAGAAGGCTACCAACATGGTCAGTTTTTCTGAGATCTCATGCAAACTTCAGTTACTGGAGTTTTCTTCTACTCCCATTTTAACGATTAAATGACATTCAACTGATACCCACATAACCAAAGCTTACATCCACAGCTAATTTGCTGCAGCCTCATGTAGACCTTCATTGTGAGATGAAGGATGTTGCGGTCTGTCAGATTGCACAAGCATTAGGGATTTGACTTAATGATTTACAAGACTGCAGGAAGGAGAAAAGGAAGGAGGGTTGACTGCTCTCAACAAACCACTGAATCAGGGGCCTTTTTGCTGTTGAGAGGTGCAAATCTGTATCTCAGGTTTCCAATCTATAATAAAAGATCAAAGTGTGATTGCAAAAGAGTGAAAGCAGTTTGGCAAAGCCGCCTGAGCAGAGGGCATATCCTAAGGATTCAGACATGGTGCAAGTAATATTTTATTTCACTGCGTTACAGGTTGCATTGAATCTCAAGGTATTTGTAGGTATTCAGGAAACAGAACAATAAGCCCGAACAAGCGATGAGCACAGATCTATAAAGAACACATTTTCTTATATTAATACTTATTAATTAGAATTTAAGAATTGTCAGATGCAAGAAACTCCGTCATCCCTGTTGGGCATTCAGAAGGGTGTTGTGATAGAGGAGCTTATGAAATAGCATTTGAAAGGTGAATTCAAGCCACTTGGGTAAAGTGGCACCACTTGTGACGCATATTATCTTTAGGGATTGAAACTAGAAGGGAGATGGATTAAGTGCCTAAGACTGACTAGTATTAGAAGTAGCTTTGTTTATTTCTATACTAATGCTGTAGAGGGAGAAGTCCGCTATGATATTCATAGACCATGCAATTCCAGAATTGCTGCAGAGGACACAAGGCACTCACTGAAACCTACCTAGATTGAAAGTGAGAATAACAAAATGAAATCCAGGAAGGGACAAACATCGATACAAATAACCTGAAAATTCTACATGGAATCAATTGAGGAAATCTAGGGATGTATGAAAATGCTTGGGAATTTACTGGCAGGACATTAAATGTGGGTTTCCTTTGTGGCCTGTAAAAATAAGCACATTATATTTCAAGCTAAATGTCCAGCTCCAGCACGTCACAGCATAGGGAGCGATATGACTTTCAAATCACAGACATAATTCTGGGTATCCTGTTGCCATTAGGATAATGGTAACTTGGAGGAGTGCAGAAAAACATGACAAGAGCGAACTGGACTCTGAAGGCTTTGGTTCATGAGAAAAGCTCAGAGCTGAATAAGCAGTGAAGAGCGAAGAGAACTGAATTTCTGTGCTTGGGTGCACAAATGCATAGTTGAACATCACAGGATACAAACTAAAACCAAAATATTCAGTCTAAATATCATCAAAAGCATCTGAAGAGTAAGATTTGCTCAGGTTGGGAAATAGTTTTCTAAAGCAAGTAGTAGCTCTTAATTTGGACTTCTGAAACAAAGCAGTAAAATGTAGTAGTGATTAATTGCCACTCACCTGGAGATAGATTCGTTCTGATTATGATACTTTCCAAGCTTTTGCTGCATAGTGTTGTTTTTAAAAGGGCATCAAGGCTTCATAGTATCATTTTGAATGTATTTTACAGAAGCATGCGTCAAACAAATCATGGCATAGACCTTCATAAGCAGATCTCAGATGCAATAACTTGTGTTACTGTATACTTTTTGTAGGGTTTTTTTGTTCCTTCTATTTAACCTTTTGGCAGTTCTTGGCATTTCCTAAGGAGACCTCCATGCTCCTTGCACAGGGGGACTGTGGTGCCGAAAGCTCTTTCATTTCTGGAGAGGGAAATTCTGCTGAATACCTGATGATTGCTGTCCTTAAGGAATTTTTCTCTTCTTTTAATCTACAAGGTTTCTCATCCATTCCTCTTCTACTTTGCTGCTCCCAGCAAATTCACAACTGCTGCAGCTGCTTCAAACAGCTGCTGTGCTAACTCAAAACAGATGTCAAAGCCAGAGGTCTGACATTTAGTGGAAATCTACCATTAAATACCACCTCAGTGGTTTATTTGACCCTGCTTGATAATGGGCCACAGAGGAAAACATTTTCACGCTGTATTTGTGCCCAAGCTGCTAAATCTCCAGGGAATTGGTTCACAGCTAGAAAGTAAGATTGGCAGCCCAGTATTTTTAAAGCCGAATTCATCGCTCCTGCCGCACTGAGGGCAAACAAGTTCCACCGCCTCAGGTGGATGTCATGGTGGACCAGGCTGTGTTTTGTGGTTGTGGTTTTGTGGCAAATGCTCTCTATGAATGAAGCTCAGAGAGGAATTTAGGGGCAGAAGTTCTTGAGCTAACTGGAGTTACCGAGAGAGCTTCCCGGGCTCTCAATGCAGAGCCCTTGCTGGTGGGTAATGAGGAAGTGGGAGCCAAGAAGTGGTTAGAAATGAGAGCAGGATGGCTTAATAGAGCTAAGAGGCCATGAGATCCCATGAAAACATTTGGAGAGGGGTCAGTACTCACTGTTACTGTTTAACATAGTATTGCTTAATACAGATGTTGTCTTGTGCGGTGAAATTACAAAACCCCACTGCAATAAATAAATGCCACTAAGAATGGCACCATCTTTTGCAAGTTTTGTTTTATTTTTATCTCAGTCACATAAAAACACACCAGGCACGTCCTCTCCTCTCACTCTTGCATCAGCCAGGCCCTGTCATGAATGGGACTAACATCCTAAGTGGAACTAGCAACTTTCAGCACTGCAAATAATGCAGTTTCTCTTCTTCTGACAGTAAAATGTCTTACAACGCGGACTTTTCACACATTACTGAATCAGTGGAAGAGTACCCTCGAATTATTATACTGTAGAGTATTCTGGAAATACTCTTCCAATTGAACTACCCTCGCCTCTTCTGGACTGTATCCCCTTCTCTGTGCTACAGTCCTACCTCCCACATCAGTGGGCTCAGATGACTGAGATCCCTTATCACTCCTCTGTGACCCAACAGTACGGAAGCAGCTGAGCTTCTCTGCAGATTTCTGCTGGGATAGTGATGGGGAGGATTAGATCTTTTGTGATTTATAAGAAAAAAAGCTCTTTGCAGATCCAGATCTTTCCCCTCCGCAGCCCGTCCCTCTCCTGAGGTCAGTGAGAGGGGCAGTGCAGTGGGTGCTTTGTGCTCTCTGCTTTGAGATGAATCTGCATAGATGCATGAAGTTTTTATTAGTGCCTCTGCTTTCAGGTTTGATTTCATCACTCCCTCTTTACCTTTGCCTGTGATACAATGTCATGTAGATTTCCAAAAAAGAAAAAGAAAGGCAGGCTCTTCTGTTTTGTAAGGGCAGGAAATCTTGATTTGAGCGGGAATAATAGATAATTAGGCACCCATGGATTGTGTATCAGTGTTTTGATGCCTTACAGAATACAAATTTTCAGAACTGCGGCAATACAGACAATCTTCTTCCTCTGCAATTTATGCCAAACCATACTCTTTGCCTGAAAACTTAGACACGCATTCATTCATATGCAAAGAAGAAAATAAAGTAAAATCCACGAAGCCCTTTTTAATCTTCCTCCAAAAGAAATTAGCTGTTACTGTAGTAGTGCTAGTCTTTGTTGCATTTAACAAACTCTCGGGCTGATTACTCACCAGCTGTTTTGTGTGACGCAGAGCTGTCCCAGTTACCTTTAAATACATTCGTTTTCAAGCAGCATCCAGCCTTTCTCATGTAGGTATTTAAATTAGACACTGTGCAGCTGCAATTTTAGATGCTTGTGTAGGCAGGTAGGCATTTCTTCAGACCTCCAAAAGGATCCAGTATTTTGCATGTAGGCAGTTCCTTCTCTCCTCTTGACCCAAGCTAAACTGTCTTCTGCTGGATGTCATTCATGCCCCAGGACTCCAGCTGTACCATGCTGCCATTTCTGGAGGCCTTAGGTGGACCACCTGCTCATCTAAACCTTGGGGCTCTTTCTCAGAAGAAGACTGAAGTATGCAATGGACTTTATGTCTTTATTTCCAAGGATTTCCTGTTACATGATTTATATTGGTGAGAGGTTCTCCTCTTCCCTCCTGGGAGGCACTTCTTTTAGCATTTGTAGCTCCTGATAAAAGCGCCGGAGGAGGTTGCAGGCTGTATAGGTGCTCATGTAAGTTCTAGAGAGTTAGACAGGCCTGCAAAGTGAAGCCTTTAGAACTGAAGCTGCACCTCTCCTCGCCACCAAGCTCACTCTGGTACCTCAGTGCACCACCAGCACATGCGGTATAGACATAACCCGAGTCAAGGCTCCCCTTAGGACCAGAATAAAAACCCACATGCAGAGCATGACTTCAGACCTGTTATTATCATTTCTAATAATAAGTGTGCTACTGGGGAGAGGGAGAGAGGAAGGAAGGGAGTAAATGTGTAAATCTGTTGTGTAAATCATAACCTTTGCTGTCCAGGCCCTTCAGAGGTTGCCCCGGCGGTTTCGGTTGCCGCTCTGGAGTTGGTAGTTGAGCGGTGGCTCTGACCTGTGGTGGTCAGGGATGCCGTTCACTTTCTGCACCCTCTCCTCCTCTCCTTTACCACCTCTGCTCACCTTTGCTCTGTTGCTGACCCTCGTTCTGCTTCTTGTAAAATACCTGCAAAGCTATTTATTGTCTTCCCTTCTCCTTGCAGGCTGACATACCTAGAAAAAAAAACTCGACAGCAATTAGGTTACCTCTGTAGCTCTGTTACGCTGACCGGTGTGTTCTCCTGTATATGTCTGTCTCCCTCCCCATTTTCCCATACGTTGTTTACAATTACATCATTTACAACAGCTCTAGGGAAAAGATCATCCTCTTTTTTGAACACCATCTACCGCAGTGACTCTCTCGCCTAAGGCTACAAGGTCTGGCTGTACTGGTGCGTGCCGTAGTGCACCAGCGACAGTGGGACAATGCTTCTGGAGGCAGCAAGCATCTTATTGTCCCTGGCTGTGTGATGGGAAGGGGGGCGGGGGAGTGTTTCTGCTGTTGATTGACCCCTGGCTTTCTTTTTTTAAAAACAAGTATGCTATCATAAGCGTTTGAGAAGGATCGGTATGATCAAAGTATGGCTTCCGTGAAGGCTCGTCAGGAACATCTTCTCAGCTAAACCCATTAATGACTCCTCTGTTTTGGCAGTACAACTTGAAAGTGATGAGATACTTTCCCTTTTTTCCCCTCTATTACTTGGATATTTTTTTTCTCCCTTTCTCCCTCTGACCCCTCAGTTTTACCAAGCTTGCAGATCAACTTGTTGGAAACATCTTTCGGAATATAATTATCTTGCATGTGAGCATGTTATATTCCAGTGTACAGCTCTAGCTGTAAAATGTGTGTGTGTGTACACATACGTGTATATATGAATGTGTACCTGTGTATATATATATGTTCGTAGGCCATCATAAAATGTAACATGTCTTGATGAATTAATTTGACATTGGGGAAACATGATTTTACCACTAATACTGATTAGTAGAAGTACTCAAACTGAGGACATTTGCATGCTCAGAATGTGATTTCGTATCTTCTGTGCCATCCTTATCCTCAACAGAAAGGCCTGTAAGTTGGTTTTAATAGTTTTCTCAAGTGTTTTTGCAGATTAAAGAACTGTTCTTGAATAAATCAGCTCAGAATCATCAGTAGATTCCAGTGCACTTTCAGCCTTTGTTTAAAGCAGAAATGCGGTCATTTTGCATTAAATTCCTACATGGAAATTGAAGTGTCTCTTACAGTATAAAATATATATTCACATGTGGTTTTTTCCTCTCTTTTCTGATATTTCTTCCACTTCCTCTCTCTGTTCCTAAAGGAAGAAATGCCCCTGGAAAGCCAGTGAGAGAGGTTAGTGAGATGCAGGCTCACTGCCATGGCTTCTGTTTGTCACAGCTTGCTTTCTGTGCCCAGCATGCGTGTGACGGCAGCACGGGTTTGCCTGGGTTTGGCGAAGGGCTGCGTCGGGGGGTGGTGGTGGTTTTATTTTGCTTTGAGTTTTGTTTGGTTTTGCTGAGTGCATTCCCCACGTGTGCTCTAACAGCAGCCGTACCTCTCAACTTTCGGTGGAGACGATGTCAGCTCCAGGATCTGCATTTTCTTACATCCTCCCAGGGGTGGAAACAGAGGAACGGGGAGGAGAAGATAATGCATTGAAATTAAGCCTCTGGGTGATAAATGTGGTCAGCAAATATGCTGCAGTCATTGACTTAAGTTCTGTTGCTCTTGTATGCAAGCGCAACAGGGAGACCCACGTCTCTTGCTGTTCTGCTTACATACTCACAATTTACATACATGTGCCAATATACCAGCCATCATCTCCAGCTATTAAATAGTGGGTTTTTTCTTTTTCTTTAGAACAGTGAGAGTTGAGAGGTATAAGAGATTCAGGTGGCTTAATTTCCTGATATACTATTACAGAATGAAGAATGCTACTAACATTCACCAGCTCCACAGTGTTGTGTTCAGCAATGCAAATGGGCGATGGTTTTCACTGTGCACTTCGGACATGGTTGGTTTGATGCAAAATAGGTTTTAGAATTCGTACGTCGCTTCTTGTTAACGGAGGAAAACGTTTTGCGCTGTGTTGTCATACCACCTTTGAAAATATTTCCAGGGAGCCTTGATTTTTCCTCTGTGAAGCTGCTCTTCACTCGCCAACCGGCTACAATGTTTGAAAGATGAATTCCTAGTGAAAATTATTATTAAAAATAAAATATTCAGAGACTGCCTGAGTGCAATTGCAAGTAGCTGTGAAATGACCTTTCCCGAACAGCTGATGTTTGGTGTGGATGAGGCAGGAATTAAAGGATAATCCGTTTTGCAGATTTCTGCTGGTGCGGCAAGAGGGAGGTGCTCATAGAAACACACTGCGCTGGGGTTTTTAGCAGAGCTGTTGTGAACCCCCAGTTGCTGCCGGGCTACCCTGGGAAAGCCAGGATTTGTTCTAATGCAGTGCCTTGTAATACCATGGTTCTCTGCGTCGGCTGTGGGAGCTGGCACCGGCCCAGCCACTTCGAGGAGTGAGATCCTCCGTGCAGGTTAAGTCTGGCCTCAGACGGCAGGTCTTCTCTAGTGGGTCATAAAAGGGTGCTTGGGATGTCACCAACAGGCTGCAGCAGTCCAGAAATTTTATGGAAATTATTTCGTGTTCAGCCCTGCACGCTGTCAGCTCGTACGGTCTGAGAATTCTTCTCCAGCTCAGCAAAAGAGGTTGTTGATTTCCCCTATCCTCGTTCATATTTATGCATATTATTCGGAAAAAGCTTCTGCTGAGTGCAGATTTGATACGATTAATTAAAAAAATTAAAAATTAGGAAAACAGGCATGTCCTACCTGATCTGATTCTAGCAGCTTAACCCTAAAAAAGTTCACTTCTTCAGTGAATCGCTCACAGCTCTCCAGATGAATTTGTGATCGCTGACGGTTCCACAGGGGGCTGGGTGACTTGCAGAGATGAATATAAAACGCAATTCTCCGCTTGCCTACAAAGTGTATGAGCTAAGGCACAGAACAGCTTTTACTTTATGTGTGAATCCATTTGTGCAAACGCAGATAATGCGGTTTTAAACCCACCCGTCCAGGTTTTGATCCCATTACTCACATTAGGTATTGTTTTCATGTGTAATCCCATGGATTTCATGGCATTACTTGATAGGAATAAGGGTATCGAAATCCAAGCCACCAACAAGAAGGATTTGTCTTTTGTCAGGGAAGGGTTAGAAATCTGTGCTGCAAAAAAAGGCACTGCATTGTGCTGGGCCTTCTTAATTTACTTTCTATCCACCCTTTGGAGTCTGAAGTCTCCACGTTTAATTCTTTGACAGGCTGTAGTGCAAGATTGATATTCAGTTACTGCACCCTCACCCAAGGGCCTTAATTCCAGTAGAGCCTCTAAAGCAAATTCAGCAGATGTGAAGCGCATCATTCTGTGTGTGACCAGAAGTGATGTAGTTAAGTGTCTGCAGAAATGGTGTTTTCTGCTTTCAAGGCAAATGCACCCGTGTTAATATTCCCTCCATTTTATAAGTCTTAAGTTAATACTGTCCATGTCCATTTTGGGCTTTTCAAAGCTGCGTTTCAAAGTGTGTGCTAGTTTTTTTCTTACACAGTAGCATCTTTCAACCTTTCAGTGCCTCAAGCATGGAGAAAACTTTTCAGCTTTAATGTTTAAAAAGAAAAAGGAAAGAAAGAAAGAATGGAATTAATGCCGCCTTTGGTGGCATTCCTTTAAAATATGAATAATAATGAGTGGAAAGCTATGATTTATATTTTTCTAAGTCCTTTTAGGACAGTATTTTTCTCATTTGCTTCTTAATTAAGAATGTCAATGTCCTACATTTCAGTCTTAGAGAGGGCAAGTAAGCAGTATTCAGTAGAACCAGCAGAGCTATATAGAAGCAGTCAGCTAATTTGAGCTCTTATTTAGGTAACAGGCATCATAGAAGAGGGTGCGTTCATTGCACATACAATTCCAGGAAATTATTGCATTTATTGTTCTCAACTATTCGCAGTCTGGATTGACCTAGCTATTACTCCCATCTGCAAGAGAGGCGAAAAACCTGCTGGTGGTGCGATGACGCCCAGCTGAGGGTTCGCCAGTTGAGTGGCTGGAGGACGGCTGTGTTTCCCGTTCTTATGGCTTGTCCTTCCATCCCGTGACTGCCCTAGAGACTGCGGTTCCCAAACTGTTGCACTTTACAGTGCAGCTATTAACATCAACTGCAATCAGCAGTGGTTTATGGTCATGCTTTGAGCTGTAAACTCAGGTGGCTCAGGAGAAGACACGTGATTGTTCAGCTTTTCTGCAGAGGAAATTAAGACCTGTGCTAGTGAGGCAGAGTGGACGGTGTCGGGGAGAGGGAGTCGTATCTCCTTAGTAACCCCAGCCTGCCTTTGCACAGCTTTTGTGGAGGGAGAGCAGATCCAAAGCATGGTTATTTCAAAAATGTGGTAGCCATTAAAAAAGAAAAGGAAAAAAAAAAAAGCAGACATTCCTGTAATTGTTACGCATTAAAAGAATACCTAGTGATCCCTGGATGCATAAGGTCTTCTTGGCCCGTGTTTTAGTTGCCTGACCAGTTTAGCAGTTTGTACCTACTGTGGCATACTTCTGAAAGACTTTTTTTCTGTATTTTTGACTGAAGTTATTCTTTCTAGACCTAGATTCTTTCTATAAAACCATCTTGCCTTTGGTACCTTTACAGCTCTGTATCTGACAGAACAAAATAGTATTAACAAATACTGATTTTTTTCTGAAGATGGGGTATAGCAGTTTGGGTTGCTTTAAATCCACGGAACGATGATCACTCTTCCCGAACTGGGATTAAGTGGTGTTGTAGTCCCTGAAGAGCCCTGCAGTCCCATCGTTGTTTCTAGAAACAACAGATCTCAGTAAATCGCAATTAGAGACGGTGATCCCGCAGGCAGCAGTGCCTCCCATGCCTGGCTGCCCAGTTACGACTCTCACGCCCTGTCTCGTGTCTGTAGGTCGCTGCAGGTGAGGAGGAAAAGGAGTATTTAAAGCCTAGGGATTTCTTGAAAGTAGTTTGCAGGGTCAGGATGTTTGTGGGGATGCTGCAGGTCACCCTGGTTATACCAGGGTTATGCTGATACAGCCTTGATAACATGTGCTACAAATGTACCTCAGCATGTCAGAGTTTCGGGTAAGTAGAGCAAACCAGTGGCAGTTACCTTTCTGTGTATATAAGCATCTCCCATCTAAACTATGTTCTTGCTTTCATATGACTTCATCAAATTTGCACTTTCCACGGTGTAATTTGCTGGATTGATTTCAGCCTGCATGATGCCAATAAAAGAGATTATCTCTTACATCTAAAATAAATGTGGTAGCATACATTTACTTTAAAGTAAGCTATGTTTTGACCAAAACTTGGCAGGATTTGTCATACTCTGTCACTTGATGCGCTGATGAGCAAATTACAAGTTTTTGCTTAGGATGAATAGGATGGCTATCATTAATGATTTATGGATGAAATCGCTGCTTGATGCCTCTGTTTCTCTCTGCATTAGTGCAATTAGCAAAATGTCACCATATTAGAACCAAGTATTTCTTTATATTGATACCTGGCAAACTGTGCCATGCACAGCACAGCTCACTATCAAACAGGCAGCTCGTTGAGTAGTTACCATTTAGATACAGCATAGTTTTGTGTAATGAATGCCACATTTAAAAAAAACCCCCAAAACTTTAAAAACTAGTATTTAGTAATACTAAATAATTATAATACTAATAAAATACTTTTGCCACTAGTAAAAGGTGGTAGTAGTTCTCCAGAAGAAACAAATTTCTCTGGGTATTTCTCAGGTCATTTTTTTCTATTCCATAAATGTTGATGAATATTAACTAACGTCACTCCAAGCTCCCATGTACTGTAGGAATGTCAGCTGTGCATGACTTCCATAATATTTGAACATTTGGAAGAGGATGGTGAGTTTGATTTGCGCCACAGGGAAGGTTCATTCCTGTCTTGGAGAAGACAGTTGTGTCAGGAGGGACACCCACCGTGTAGGTGGGCAATGGTAACAGTCAGACTCCAGCACATTACAGGTAGAGACTGCATGAAAGTTTATTCTGGATACCCTGGTCATGTCCTTTCTTCATTTGGGTGCTCCTTCCTCAAGGACCTGCAAGGACTCAACATCCAGGCTAATGCAAAGCATTCCTGGGAAGCAGGGTTGTGGGCAGATGATGTTGCGCTTCCCATGTTTTTCCAGACAGACATCCTGTCAACTACTCTCAGGGAGTAAATCAAAGCCCTCTGGCCATAGCAGCATATAGTTTTATTGAGTAATACTTCCCCCGTTATATACTTTCAGTTGCTGGCACTCTGCAGCATAGGGACTTCTTGAGTTGGAGGTCACATGCACTTGTTTGCATCTAAATAAATCTTTCTTCAGTGATTATTTTCTAACTTCTTTTTTAACTCATTTATGTGTTTGGCCTCAACATCAGCCTGTGGCGATGAGTTCAGTAATACAATTATGTGCTGTGTGGAGTATAATTCCCTTCTGCTTGTTTTAAGGCCTCTGGCTGCTCGTTCCTCCTTGTCCTTGCAAGAAATCTTGAACACTCAGCCCTCGTTTGGATGCTCATCTTGTAGGGTGCCTAGATCTCTTGTCATATTCCCTCTCCAGTCATATTTTTTCAGGAGGGAGACTCCAGATGGGATTCAGCTGTTTAAACTATGACGTCTCTGTCATTTGAGATGCCAGAGGGTATTTGAGACAGTCACAGAGGTCTGCAAATCTGACACAGGACTTGGAGGAGACCCACACCCCTCTGAACAGCAGCTGGAGACCAGGCCAAGGGACTAAAGGGCAACTTGTGGCAATTTAATCTCCCTACCTTCAAGTCCGTTTAGTCTCCAATTGTGATGAAGCCATTTCTCACTGCTCATCAGCATTGCTACATTTCCTTTCCATTTGCAGCGGTGGTAAAATGGGTGTGAGAAGTTACAGATTTCGTCTCCAGAACTGTACTCTGCATTTATTCATCACTATTCATCATTATATAGGAGGGCCATGTGTTGTGGTTATACCATCTTAGGACTTTACGGTGGTTATGGGTGAGGAGAAATGCACAAACGAACCACTGTTACTTGATAATTGTGGCATCTTTGTTTCTGCTGGACTGCTGTCTGAAAAGCAAAGGATATTTTAAAAACGACTGAATAAACTGCAGCCGTTCAGTTTGGTCATCATTTTAGCTATCTGTGCAGGTATCCTGCTGGGACCTCTTGGGTTTAATGCTTTAGTTAATTACTGCTGATCTGTTTGTTTCTGTTTTTCTCCCTGATAGAACATTGAATGGTCAAACACTTGCAGCATCAGTTGGAAACTTTCCTGTGATGTCAATGGATTTAATCATTGCTTTTGGTGAACGTTCGTAATGATGCAGCTTCATCGCTACGGGGGGCTTTTTTTGGAACACAAACGTGCTGGCTTACTGTCAACAAAGTTTGCCGCAGCCATTCAAGCCAGTATTGCTGTTAAGTGTTCTGCAAAACTGGCAACTTTGCTGACGACAGCATGTTATTACCATCCAGGAGACGTTTGGAAAGAGTACTCTCCGGTGTATTCCACTGGGGATGGTGGCAAGCGGCACATGGAGTGATGGATCTGTGCTTGGCCTTTTCTGTAAAATGTTCCTACCGATCTGCTGCTGTGTCTTCTTCATTTAATTTCCTCTTCCTTGACTTTCTTTTTCAGGCCACAATGTAGGGAGCCTTTTCCACATGGCAGACGACTTGGGAAGAGCGATGGAAACCTTAGTGACAGTGATGACCGACAACAAGGTGTTAGAATAGCAAGATGTGTTTTACAACTTCAGGCGTCCCGCATGGTTTTTATAATATTCATACTACAAAGAGGATTAGACTGTAAGAGTTTACAAGAAAAAAAAAAATCTATATTTTTGTGAAGGGTAGTGGTACTATACTGTAGATTTCAGTAGTTTCCTAAGTCTGTTACTGTTTTGTTAACAATGGCAGGTTTTACACGTCTATGCAATTGTACAAAAATTATAAGAAAACTACATGTAAAATCTTGATAGCTAAATAACTTGCCATTTCTTTATATGGAACACATTTCGGGTTGTTTAAAAAAAAAATTTATAACAGTTATAATGAAAGATTGTAAACTAAAGTGTGCTTTATAAAAATAATTGTTTATAGAAACCCCCTTACAAAAAAACACAAAAAAAATTACTGAGGCAGTGCATTTGTTTAGTATCATTTCAGCTCTAACTGCATCAGCGAGATTCATGTCCTGTGTTCTTTTCCTTGCCTATCAAAAAGAAAAAAAAATATTTCCTGCAGTGACACCAAAATGGCGAACTTACGTTTCTCATTGGTTTTGTCTGACTAGGGCTGGCTTTAAAAAAAAAAAAGTCCTGAACTTCCAATGAAGGTAGTTATGTCACCTCTTTCCAATAAAATTAAGAATGACATGAATCTCACAGCTAGTTCGCAATAACTAACTGAAAGAGCACATTACATGACAGAGCCTGCAAAAAATTAATGAAAAAAAAATAATAAAACCACCCCAGAAGAAAGAAGGAAAGGAAAGAATTGAATGACCATCCTATGTGCCAGCGTTTCATCTGCTGACTCAATTCCTGAATGCTATTAGTAAAGGAACATAGAAATTGCCTTACTGAATTAAACCTTTGGACCTCAGTGTCCGGTACCCCGCTGGCCGCGGCCAGTGCTTCAGCAGGAGCTGGGTACAGCTGTCCCCTGCCTGCTGCCACCGCTCGTGTCACCTTTGCTGCAGAGGAGAGAAGAAAGGGAGAAGTTCCCTCCTGACCCCCTGTGGGATCAGCTTCTGACCCGAAGCACAAGTAGGTTACTCACAGAGCATCTGCGCTTCTCCAGCTCCCAGTATTCTTAATGAGCGTGAAGCTCCTCCATCCTCTGGGAAATAAAACCAGAGCTTTCCACAATGTGTGTCTCAGCCTGCTACAGCAGCCGGTCCCAAGGAGCTGTAACGCTGCGAGCAACCTTTGGGAAAGGCTGTAGAAGAGTTACTGCTGTTCTCGCGCGCGTATGGTCATCAGGTGAAGGTAGCCACACTGCTCCGTGTGATATTTATCACCAAAACAAAGGCCTGGTCCTTTCTCCTTCTCCATTTCTCTCTACAAGTAATCCCGCAGAATTAACAATAATGTGAGAAAGAGAGGAACTGATAGCAAAACAGATTAGCCAGCTTGACTGCAGCTCGTGAGAGGTAGGTTTGGGTATGAGGTGCTGTCAGCAAAAGCTTTACCACTTCATTTTCTTAACCAGCTTTTAATTTTACCTTAGAATACGTAGAAACACACCATCCGACTTTGTATTGCAAGAGTAAAAAAAAAAATCTGTTACCTCTTCTTGTATGAAGTGTAATTAAACTTGGGAAAGATTTTATTTTGAATGCTAGTTAACATTGAACATGGCTAGTCATGCTATTTCTACCTCACTTTGGTTTTGTGGTGTTTCTGACAATTACGTACAGATAATGTTACATCTTCACCACGTGTCCATTGTGTGACCAGGTCTCATTGTTTAGATAATACCAACAATGATAGTCATTCACAAAAAATAAGTACAATCCCCCCCAAACCTCTGCTTTCCTAATAAAAAGCTTTTTTAACACTTTATTACAACAGGAACCCTTGGTATTTCTCATGGTCTTTTTTATCAGAAGGTTTAAATTAAGATCTGAGAAAGAGATGGGTTTCTTCTTTTTTTTCTTCCCCTTATACATTAAACCTTCTCTTCAGAAAAATAAAATGGAGGAAAAATGGATTGCACGGTTGTTTTCATCAGGGTTTTGTTTTGTTTGTTTTACTTTCTAGATCTTAGTTTTGGAGTGAGTCTGTCAAAAAATATTTAAAAAGTTGAAAGCTTTATCGCTGCTTTTTTAAGCATAATTTGGGAATTATTTCATATTCCTTATAATGAAAAAGTATTAAACTGTAAAACATAATCAGTGTAATTGAATACATAAATACCATATGGCATGTTATTTCATTGTTACTCAGTACTGGTTTATTACTTGGATATCATAATATATTGTGTTTTAACACCAACACTGTAACATTTACTAATTATTTTTATAAACTTCTGTTTTACTGCATTTTTTCACAACATATCAAATTTCACCAAATATATGCCTTACTATTGTATTATATACTGCTTTACTGTGTATATCAATAAAGCACGCAATTATGTTATAAAAGGTGCAGTATTTTTCATTGAGGTTCAGCAGCCACCCAGTACATCTCCTCTCCGGCAATTTAGGTGGGCGCCTAGCACCCCATATTGTCAAACCCCCTTGTTAGGGACATCTCGGTGCCTCAGACACCTCCGCGGTGGTCAGGGTGCCGGCGGCAGCATTCGGGATTTAGCTGGAAGAAGTAAAATGTCTCTCCTTGGTTTGGGCTTTTCTCTCCCGTTGAGGTTGTGAACCTCCGGTTTTAATGCTCCACGGAGCTTTTCGGAGCTTGCCAGCTCTGTGGTTTCTACCTCGTTGCAGAAGGGAGCTTCAGATCGGATTGATGTTTGCTGATGAATCCAGCACTCGATGGTCTTCCTTGCCACTGGGCGTAATACTAACAAAACCCTCTCCTTTTGGGCTTTGGGAAGCATCTGTTCCCGTCAGAGAGGTTGATCACGCTCGTCCTGTCTCATATCTGAGAAACACGCGTAGGTTTTAATACCCAGGCTCTGCTCAGTTGTGTCACGATGCTGTCTTTGAGCTACCTTTCAGTGGTAGAAATAACATAATGAAAAATAATAGAAGGCAAAACCAGCGTGTGTTTGTGTATGATTTTGATAATAGCGTGAGGGGGAAGTGGGAATTTCCTCATTTCATTCACTTGAGGACATAAATACGCATCCCACATTCACTCTCTCAGACTGGAGTTACTCTGGATCCCCTCCTACATACGTGAATCAGTGTGTGGCTTGCTGTACTGAAGTCTCCTCTGAAGATGACACAATCCACAAAGCACCGCAGCCACCAGTGACAAGACGACTCCTATTTAATTCAGTTAAGCAAGAGGGAGGATAGCTTGCTCCCTACCGCCAACGCCGGAGTTGATTGTGCGTGAGGAGACGCTGTTGGGTTTGAAGCCTGGCCGTGAGCCAGAAGGACGCAGCTTGCGGGGTGGGCTTATTAAATACCTAAATGTACTGGAACGTCATGAAAGGGCGCGCAAGTGAGGCAGAGGAGCAGTTGCATGCTGCCTCGTCCCTTCGATGTCCTGGAAGGAGCAGGAGGCAAAATCACGTATGTGTGCCCCAACTCCCCCTCACAAAGTTAGGGCTTCCACAGGCAAATCCAACCCCCGCTGCTGCAGGTCATGCGTTGTGGGCTGGCTGTCACCTCTCACACGCCTCACACTGATGGGTGCTGCTGGGTTGGCACAACGTATGTGAACAGCTGCTACCCTGAGTACTGCAGCTCTTCAAGGCTACGCGTGCAGCCTGCCAGCCAGCTGCTTTGATCGCCCCGCGCCCACAACCATTTATGACACCTAACATCCCGTCTATAAAATCTGATATTTCTGACTGGCTCTTTAGAGGGTTTTCCTTATGTATGTTCAGGCTAAATATCCTCCTTATTTTAAGGACAAGGCTATTACCTGTTCAGCGTGTTTCCTTTGCTCTCTGGAGACATTCAAAACCCACCTGGACGCGTTCCTGTGCAACCTGCTCTAGGTGACCCTGCTCTGGCAGGGGGGTTGGACTAGATGATCTCCAAAGGTCCCTTCCAACCCTACCATGCTGTGATTCTCTGAAGATTAGTTCTATTTGATTTTGGCAGCTGCCATTTGCCCATAGACTTCGCGGTCTTTCCTCTACCTTTTCAATAGATCGATAGATAGATGGAAAACCTGAGGCCCTACTAGCCAGTTCAGCAGTACTGGAGGGGTGGGAGCCTCCCTCAAACTTCCCCACCGAGGCCATGCATCTCCCACGCTCCCCATCGTGGTGGCAAACCTTCGTGGCTGAGGGTGGCACATGCCTGTCATCTGCCACATGGCCCCTGCCCACCACCTCTCATCCCAGCCAGTACTGCCTAGCCCAGCCCTGGGCTTGCTGGTACAATCTGGGAGCCCAGCACCCCTCCGCCTGCCCCATGGGGCTGCCTAGGCAGTGACTCCACTCTGCTGCAGTGACGGGGCAGGAGGAATCAGGGAGGGGGACAGCTAACATGGGAGCTGAAAAAAAACGTTTCAGCTAACATTGGGAAAAAAGAGGGAAACCAATATGCAAGATGAGGGTCCGCAGCTGGTAATACATGTAATTCACTTCATGGTGGTGCCTGCTGCAGAGCATCCGTAGTCGCCTCTGGCTGGGCACAGGTGGCAGAGGCAGCACTGCAGAGCGCCGTGTGAAGTACACGCGTTACCAACCCTCCCCACACGCAACCAGCAATGGCTGCTTGCAGTGCTTTAGCTCTGAAGCTTAGCTGTGCCGTTACGCACACTGCCACTTTTGCATCAGGGTGCACTGCAACTACAAGCACCCCCCACGCCCCTCCAAACTTTGTGCGAGGGCGGGGCCGGGGGGGAGACACTGCAGTATTGACACCCCTGGGAGGACATGATTTACCCCTCCTCACAAAGGTGCAGGAGCAGCAGGCTGGTGCCCAGTCCTGCATTGGTGGGTTAGCAGCACGTCCCGGCCCTTGGGGGCATTTCACTGTTTGTGACCCATTTCGGCTGCCGTGGGCACATGCGTGCAGTCAGGCTGAAACCCAATAAATCTTCCCCTTCTTGACTCAGGCTCCACTCAAAGATTTCACTGGGAATTCGTTTCAGCTCAGAGCAAGCATATCAACTTATTAGAAGGTGCCATAAATCTGTGCAAGAAAAACGGGGCTGCTGAGACCAACTAAGACATAACACTTCCCTACAGGAATCCCTGTAAGCTGGTAATACTGCTTACCAGCTAAGGGAGATGATTGCAGCACATATTCAGTAGCTCACAGTGCCAAAAACTTGGTTAAAAAAGCACTTGTGGTTAAGGGAGGGGTGAAATCTAAGGAAATCTTGTAGCAATAGAAGTGAACCGTGGGGCTTCACAAATACAGAGAGTTGCTGCTTCAGCCTATTGCCTAAATCCTTACTGCTTGCCAAGCCAAGGCTCATATTAGTCAGCTTGGCAATTGTTTACCAGGTGTAGGGGCTTCTTTATATTATAATTATCTGAGCATTACAATGGATATACCAGTTATTTAATAGCTGGCACATGCTTTTTACTAGCTGCATCCAAGCAAATTCTCCCTATTTGCTGACATATGCAATGCACTACTTGTAAGATTTTCCTCTCTCGCACACATACACAGACGCGCGCACACACACACATACAGGCGGAAAAAAACAATGAATCTTTTATCGTCTTTCTAGCTGAATGGAAGAGGTTGGGTTTTCTCCACATGAGCATCTCCAGGAATAACAGCAACCTATCAGTATGTCAAAAATTGCAACACGTATTTAAAAAAAAATAAAAAATATATATATGTATTCATGTATTTCTATAATAGGAAATCAGAAAATTATGTTAATTCCCTCAACATTCCTGTATTTGTTTCCTTCCCACATGCTCTACTTGAATCTGAAGATGATCCAAACCAACTACATGAAGTGCAGTTCTGCAGGTATAATGGCTTTCAAACCATTAACAACTATATGAAATAAGGTGAGGGTCTTTGAGAACACATTGTTTTATTAAGGCAAGGACAAGCTAAAAGAAATCACCCCATCAGCCCTCCGTGAAGCTGTAGAAAGATGGTTTGGCCCCAGTCACACATGAACTTTCCACCTCGGCATGCCTGAAGCTGCCATCAGCGTCTCCACTTCTCCCAGCCACTGCAGCTCCCTGCTCACCACTCTGCGGCCTGCACGGGACAGCCATGCTGCTTGCTCATCTCCGGGGTGGTGCTCTCACCTCAGCAAGATGAAAGCTCCTTCCCTTCAGACTCGGAAGCAGACAACAAACTGCTGAGCAGCTGATCCGTGAGGTGGTGTGGTCCAGCTGGGGAGCACGGCAGTGGCAAAGACTCCTTGCCAGGCCAGGGACACCACCAGGTCAAGCCTTGCCTGGTCATTGAGGGGACATGAGAGGAGCAGTGAAATCCCAAAGCGCTTCATGGGAACAAAAATCAAGCACACAGACAGATTTACACAGGTGTGCCTTTACACACTGGTGGCGTTACAACCTAACATGAGGTTAGAGTACTTTCAGAAGAGCAGTAGTATATCCCAAAATAAGATTAAAACTGTTCCATATCTAAAGGCTCGCTGTTAAGCTTGCACTACTTAAAGATGCCCTCATTGATGACCTATTGCAGGGCTAATACACAATCAGAAAAATATCATCAAGAGAGGATTTTTTACTTCTGCAGCAGGGTAATTGTTTAGTTGTACCTCATTCACCAGACAAATGGTTTTATTCTAACACTGATGTAGGAGATACTTCTTTTGCACAGAAGATTAATAGCGGTTGCCAGTATAATTCCCTGCTGCATCCCACAGCGAATGTTTAGATAAAGGCTGCAACCAGCTGCAGGTGATAAGACATGAAACTACTGGGTTTTTTCCTACCAAACACAAATGTGAGCTTAGAAATTCACGGGCCTGAGAAAATATTAGGTACATTAGATGAGACGCTAGATACATGACTATACGCAGAGATGCACACACAGAGAGAGGGGCACGGAACACCTTGGTCTTCCTCTTTGTGTGTGTGTGTGTGTGTACGTTCACACAAGCATACAGACACAGACATGCACACACAAGCCCTTTGCTGTGCCGAGCCTGTGAACTGCTCAGTTAAAAAAAGAAAAAGAACAAGACTCAGTTGTGTTGATATAGATAAAGCTTGACAATAGAATCATAGAATCATAGAATCTTCATGGTTGGAAAGGACCTTTGAGATCATCGAGTCTAACCATACACACACAAAAAAAGCCCCTACAATCTCTGTCGCTAGAGCATGCCCTGAAGTGCCAAATCTACACGTTTCTTAAATACCTCTAGGGATGGTGACTCAACCACCTCCCTGGGCAGGCTGTTCCAGTGCCTGACCACTCCTTCAGTAAAGGAATTCTTCCTAATATCTAATCTAAACCTCCCCTGCCGCAGCTTCAGACCATTTCCTCTGCTCCTGTCGTCATTCACCTGGGAGAAGAGGCCAACACCCACCTCTCTGCAACCTCCTTTCAGGTAGTTGTAGAGGGCAATGAGGTCTCCCCTCAGCCTCCTCTTCTCCAAACTAAACGTGCCCAGTTCCCTCAGCCTCTCCTCATATGGCTTGGTCTCCAGAGCCCTCACCAGCTTGGTAGCTCTCCTCTGGACCCGCTCCAGCACTTCAATGTCCCTCTTGTACAGAGGGGCCCAGAACTGAACACAGTACTCGAGGTGAGGCCTCACCAGGGCCGAGTACAGAGGCACAATCACCTCCCTACTCCTGCTGGCCACGCTATTCCTGATCCAAGCCAGAATGCTGTTGGCCTTCTTGGCCACCTGGGCACACTGCTGGCTCATGTTAAGCTGGCCGTCCACCAGCACCCCCAGGTCCTTTTCTGCCAGGCAGCTTTCTAGCCACTCTGCCCCAAGCCTGTAGCGTTGCAAAGTGCATTAATTCAGCTTTATTCTAAATTATAACAGCCCGTGTTTTGCAGCACCAGAGCAGTATTTTAGTCAGCTGAAGTTGCTGAAGTTTCTTCCAGAATTTTGATTCCTAAGGAAAGTGGCCGTAAGCACATTGGCTCCATGTAATGTCTGCTTTTGTTGTTCCTCTGAAACACCCGGCAGAGCTGGCATGGCCTTCCAGCCTTGGCAGAAATTAATAAAGACATCAAGCCTATAACTTAGCTTCTTTCATCTTTTTTCTTTTCCTCCCCCTTTTTTTTTTAACCTCCCTGGCAAGCTCAAAGCCTTCCTTCAGCAAGACCTTGCAGGCAGACAAATGATGCTGAGCCTTTCAATGACTGTGCACGTATTTTATTCTACCTGGGTTTTGCTGGCTTCCTCTTCTACATTAAGCAGGCTTTTAAGACAAAACAATACACAAAAGGAAAAGACCATTTGCATCTCTAAGTCTTAAAATTGCAGCTACCCAACTCAAGCCCAAGAGTTCCCTATTTTCTTGCTGCAAAGCCTCAATACTGTTAACGCCCACGCGCTTTTATCAGAGGCTGTGAGCACCGTATGCAGGGGGCCCTGCACTCCCCCTTTGTCAGGATATAAGGATTCCTTAAAAGTTCCTCAATACTTAGGATGCTCTTCCTCTCCTGAAAAAAATATGTTGATTTCTCCTTTGTAGTCACCCGTTTTTGCTTCTGCTATCCTGGCTTCGTTTCCTGCCGTCCCCGGCAGCTCCTCCCCTGCAGTGCTGGACACTGAAGCCCTTTCTTGCCCAGCCCCGTCCATACCAGCATCACCATTAGGAGCTTCCCTCTCCCACCCAGACCACCTGTCCGCATCCCATCCCCATCCCCATCCCCATCCCCATCCCCATCCTATACCGGCCCTGAGCTCCAGACCCGAGTTCAGCAGAGAGACGTGCTCCAGCCCTCCCCTCGTCCCCCAGTCCCAACCCCACCTCCCACCACCTTCCACCCCTTGGTGACAATGGTGGCCTGTTCCTGCCCTGCTCCCGCGTAGGCTGCTGCCAAAATCACCTGGTCCTGAAGCCAGCTTGAGCTCCCCATCACGAGACCGACACCGCGGGGCTGTGCACGCCAACGCTTCGTTACCTCCACTTTCCCCTCCTGCCGGTGTCTTAACAAAAACCACGAACCACAGCTGGTCACAAACCCATCGCAGGGAACGCTCCCTTCCAGTGCAATGCATTTGCTTAATGCTCCGTGTTGTCTTTCCTTCAGTGTGATGGGATTGGGATTTTTTTCCTCCCCTCCACTAATTTCCCTACTGAGCCTCATTTTTTCGTGCTTCATTAACATTTTCCCTTGTGCCGCTTCTAATACATAGCTTTACTTACAGAGCAGGCTCTTCCCCTCTGGCCCCCCTCTTCCACTCCTGCTGGGCTCTCTGCTTGCTCTCCATACGCTTAGGAACGTGGCTGTGTAGGTAGGCACAGTTTATGTCTGGAGTCCCATATATGTTCCTTTTTACTCCTTGGACTGGAGTTTGTGACTTGTCTCACTCTAGGCGTCTCTAATCCCGAGTGAATCAAAGTTTTCCCTTTTGTGAATGAGAGCATCAGTAAGAGACTCCTTTCTTTTAACGCACTGTTGCAGGAGATGATTAAAATCATTGTAGGAAGGTATACTTGTTCTCCTTTGTTTGTTTAGGCGTTTTTTTTCCCCTTGTTCTATTTCTTTGGGGGTTTTGGGTGTTTTTTTCTAAGAACGGGGGTTACCAACTTGCTTGCTGCTGGAATTTGTGTTGAGAATGGAGGTTGGCCCATACGACCAACAAGGCTCCATAACCCCCATGGACCGTGACTGCCAAAGGCAGTCCCATGGACTCAACTTTCAAAGGGGGGGATACAAACTGTGCGGCTTATGTCCTGTGAAGGTGATTCACTAAAGTGGCCTATATATAAAAATTTTTTTTAAAGAGATAAACATTCAAAATCATCCAGTGTGCTTGTGGGTATCTGTACCTCACAGAATCACACCACCAACATTCAAATGGCTTACCGTGGAGACAGCAGCCAAACTTCAAGTATGGTACTTAGGAAATTAGGCACCAAATGCACCTGGTTTTGCTGCTCACTTACTCCCACCCCTCAGCACGGAGCGAGTTAGGGAGGTTGTGATCCCTGGGCAGGGGAAGGCCGCGGTGAGAAGCCCAGCTGGCTGAATGTCAGGCATCAGCAGCACTGGTGGGCTTGGGGGAAGCGGGGACAGTGGTGGCTGTTGCCATGGGCACCGGAGCGGCAAACGATAATAATATCAAGGCACACTAAGGGGGAAAGGGTAAAATATGATATCTCCATTTCACTTCGAATATGGCTTCAAATTAACTGTGGTGAGTAATTACCTGTGAAAAAGTAATAATGATGAATCTGCAGCTTAGAAGGAAACCCCTTTAACAGTGGGCTGCAGGACACACCTTCGATTTTGCCTGCTATTAAAGGGCTTTTTTTAATTTTGTATGAGAAAAGAAATCATAGCCATGAAGTAAGTCACATCAGTTATTGCTAAGACAGCTGTTTCATTACAGCGTGCACTGCTAGGTGTTATTTTTTCCAGACTGTTGCCTGTTGTGCTCGGGTGGCCTTCCCGCCTGTCCCCCTCAATCCCAGTGGAAGTTTTCCATTTTCATGGATAAGAGGACATTTCCTCATCTCCCCTATGCAGAGTTTTTCTCCAGCTGGGCTCCGCGCTTGACCCCAGCACTTTGATCCTTGCTTCACATCAGCAGGATAACTTCCCTGACTTCCATCCGATTTATACAAATCATTTGACCTTTTTCCTTTTGCCTTTGGCCACAAAGCACTCAACTGCCACAAAGACCCGGCTGAGACTGGCAGAGCCTGCCAGCATCCCTCAGAAGGAAAAGAGCATCGAGTCAGGGCTGTTCAAGAGTCACCTTCTTCTTCCTCGCCCCCTTTGCACTGCTTTGAGTTATTTAAAAAAGGAGTAGCACTGAAGTGAGTCAGCCCAAAAAGGCCCTGTCAGCTCATTGAAAAGCATCCCTCGTTTTGCCTGGTGCCGTGTCCTAGAGCCAAGGCTTTGTGCCTCTCCTGGGCTCTTCTGTCCTGTCTTGTAATGCTTTCAAGTCTGTGTGGGACTGTACAGAGGATGACAGTGGGTCCTGCAGCCTCTGTACAGTGTGAGGCTTCTGGCATTGAGAAACCTTGCCCCTTCTTCCTAGGGAATGACTTTTAACCTAAGTTAACGATACTACCTAAATTCAGCATTTCCCAAGTCTGGGCATCTAACAGCCTCATTTACAAAAGGAAGGCTATTGAATTTAGGGTTCCTGGTCTTGCTCCTTTCTCTTTTTCCTTCCCTCCCCCCATTGCCCCATTTGCTTCATGCTGGAGCCGTGAGAACAGTGGTCCTGAGTTGGCAGCAGCAGCAGCATCACCCAAGCCCCTGCCCTCACTACCTGGCTTCCTTGGCGCTGCCAGAACAAGCGTGCACCACCGAATCAGCTCCGCTTCATCATATTTGTTGTGTGTGCATGAAGTGCCGCTGTGAGCACGCTGCGCCTCCGCCAGGTCACAAAATGATGGCACCAGGGTGCGCAGACAGCCCGTGTCTCAAATGCAGTGCAGAGGAGCAGTGTCTGTGCATCCATCCTGATGGTCTGCAGCTCCCATCTGTAATCCAACATGGCTCTGCTGTGTGCTGCAATGGGCTGTCTGGGTATAATGAACACTTAGGGAAGTACCGGGTGCCGTGAACTAGATGCTCACTTTAAAAGATCCTGAGAGGCAGAGAGTTACATGTATTTTTTGCAGTCATTACTGCATAAGAAATGGAGAAATACTGCGTGTGGGATTCATTATCTGCAGCACATTATCCCGTGACATGGAGAAGAGACACGGGATCATTCCCAAAATATCCTTCCCCACTGATAAATTGCAGCGAGCAGGTTTGAAGCTGCGCAGCGTGAAGGATAACCTACTTAGGACGGACACGTGCGTGATGCTATCAGCAATACTGATGCAGTTACCAGACCTCACGACGGGTTGGAGGAAAGGGTGACATCAAATCACAATTTGCAGAAGCGCAAGGGAGCCAGTAGCCTCGGGGCAGAGACACCCCACATTTCCCCCAGGCTGGGCTTTTCCCTCAGCCCCAGGGTATTTGCTCACTGCAGCCTTCCTCCTCCCACACAGTGTGAATATAAATATTAAAAAAAACCCAGAAAACAGGGGAATACTTTGTGTTCGAATGGGTGCCAGAGGAGTGGTGCCAGCTCCGCTCTGGGCAGCCCAGACAGAGGTGCCTCCAGCCCAACAGCCGCCCCACAGGAAGGTGGCACAGTGGGGCTGGGGCCGCTATGCCGGGGGCGGGGGATGAGATTTTGGGCATTTCTGGAGCCAGGCTGGGGACCAACCTCCAGCTGGGTTGGGGATTTGCACGGGGGAATTCAAATCCGTTCATCCCGACAATGCCCGGCACAAGTAGGGGCGAGAAGGACGCAGAGGGGCAGCAAAGGGGCGGGGGGGCAGCTCATCCATCGGGGTGATTTGCTTTATACATGGGTCCAGGCATTTCACAAGATAATTTCAAGGTGGCACAGGCAGTGGGACACCTTTTTCAGCAGAGTGTTTGCAGCAGAGGCCTATTTAAGGCAGAAATACTTCGATTTATGAAAAGCTCACGTGGGGCTTTCCTGGCTGAGGCAGGAGCACCAGCCGACTGATGTTTTCCAAGGCAGTCATCCATTAACGGGCGATTTCCCCATCCTTCCTTGAACTCCACTGCCCTCTGCTAAGCTCTGGTGCGCATCGTTTCTGTAAGCACAAACCAGCATTTTAATTTTAAGCGCTTGACGGTGTCATGGGTTTCACTTCAGTTGTTCTTACAGGCTGCAAGACCCCAGTTGTACACTGCGCTCTGGAAAAGGCAGGAAACAGCAATGCAAGGAGCAAATCACTTGGCACTTCAAATTTCTCCTGTAATCTAAAGGAAAGAAAGAAAGGAAGAAAGCAAGAAGGAAGGGAGGAAGGGAGGGAGGAAGGAAGGAAGGAAGGAAGGAAGGAAGACCGAGCTCTAGAACTGTAAAAGCTAACAAAATAGCTGTAAAACATGTCTGCTCCCCCTATCAGAAAATATTTAATATGATGTATAGGTACGATGCTGTACTGGTCTAGTATGTATCTGGTCACACTAAATGCAGCCATACATGATAATCAAACCCACCTACACATAGGGAATATTCTCTTTAGTCACAGCTAAGCAAACAACAAATCTTTCTCTCTTCTGCAGCCAGCCCAGTGCCTTTACCAGTCTGGTAATTGCGCTGCAGTCTGCAAAGTGGTTGGGGGCACATGCGTGTGTGGAAGCAGCAGGGGTTATATAGAAATACATATAGCTAATCAAACTTTTATTAACCCGTGGCCTTCCATCTCAAAAGGACACGGTCGAAACAGTGACGATTTGTAACGGCTGCAGCCTCCTGACTGAGTAGAAAAATCATTTGCAAACTGCTCCTGATTTTCTGTGACGGTTTTCATGATGTGTCGGTGTTTGCCGGGTGCCCTTGGGCAGTTTTGCAGCCCGGGATGAGCATGCAGCCGCTCAGGGTTTGCTGTCCCGAGGGGATGCCCGGGGGATGGCAGTGGCACTGGGTGTCCAGGGCTGTGTAGCATCTTCACTACCCACACATGGGCCCACGCCAGCCGGGCAGGAGGGTGTCTCCACAGCAGTGGTGGCAGAGGAGGCTCCAGCTGGGAAGTCCTCGTTTTGGGTTGTTTGTATGGCTTTCTGTTATGTTTCAGCACAGTGAGACGCTGAGCCATGGGGAGGGCAGACCCTGACAACTTGAGGTCCATAGCACTCTCATGCCAGCTTGTAATGGGGATGTCCTCTGAAATCAGGGCTTGTTGGTCCTGCTGCCAGGCTGGATGGCTGGAGCACACATCACAAAGGAGAAAACAGAAACAGAGGAGCCTTTTATTTCGTAAGCAGGCAAGTAGCAAGCAACTCCATGTCCCAAATATTAGCCAGCTCTTCAAAAATCCTGAGACTTCCAGGTTTCCAAAATGTTTCTGTTCCTTATTATTTAATAGTTCACATACGATCCTCAAAAGCTACCCCAGCTGCTTTGGCTCAGATTTGCAAACAAGCCCTCATTCACCCCATCCTCGCACAGTCCCATCTGCCCGGGGGGGGCTGCTTCTTATTCACCCCCCAGATTCCCCCCCTCTGCCCTGGGATCTCCAGAGGTCCCCCAACTCCATCCCTCCTTTCCCCTCTCCCAGCACGACAGGTGGATGCCTTTGGGGTGCGACAGGGAAGGCAGCAGCCGCCTCATCCTCTCCTGGGGTGCACAGCATGGCGGCTCTGCTGCCAGAGGAGTGGTGGCTTCCCTGGAGTTGGCAGCTGCCCGCAGGGTCTACGGGGCAGAGGCAGAGGCAGAGCCGAGCCACTGTGGCCATGGCAGGAGGGAATGGACCACCTGAGGTGCAGGAGGACCACAGGGAGGTTCCTTCCAGGGAAGCAAGGGCGGAGGGAAGGACCGAGTGGCTGGAGACACAAAGGCCTTCTCAGCCAACCTGCTCATAGCAGCAACAAGCATCTCATCTATGAGGTAGCAAAACCAGGATGAAGTGGGGGGAGAAATAAAATGAAAGCTTAGCTTGATTTCAGCCTTGCATAGAGGCTAATATGTGACAGCGAGCACCACACGGTCTCACACCTTTGCCTTGAATGTGGTGACTCACACAGGTGCAGAAAGCTTTCTGCTGCAGACCTTGTTTCAGCTCCAGCCCAGCACTTTTGGTCCCCATTGCTTCCTACTGTTTGTGCTGTGCTCCTTCTGGCAACCTGTCTTTCTCACAGAGCTTTTACTGTGCTCTCTCCCTGGTTGCCTTATTCCCCCTCCATCTGTTTCGCCAGCAGCTCTTCTCTTCTTCGTCTTTGTCAAGGCACCAGGGGCTCTGCCCCCTCCCCTGCCCGCCTCCTCCTGTCCCCATGCACCTTCCACCGGCACTCACCGCACCTGGAAAACAGAACTCCACCTCCCAAGCCCTGTCGGCTCTCAGCTGCTCTCTCCCCAACACCTACTGATGTCAACCCGATAGGAAAGTGGCTCCTGTTCTGCTTTCCACCCCAAAAACTCAGCGTGACGAGACCTGCCAGCATGCTGCAGTGGACGGTGATGAAGCACAGCTGGCACAGCTGGAGGGGACGGCATAAAGCCTGAGCCCCTCGGCCGGTGTTCGCCTCGGGCTTTGAGTGCAGCGCAAGTTCCCAGTGGCTCACAGGCCCTGGTGCTGCAGTGCTTGTACCACCCAAATTTCCCAGCAAGTGACTCCTGTGGACACACACGGGGCTGGATGAACTAATTACAGCCTCTGCAGTTCAAAAAAGGAACGAGCAGAAACGTCAGCCAGATTTCACCTTCGTCGGGAAGGCAGAGCAAAGGCTGCTGGTGCACAGCAGGTGGATGTATCAAGCACAAATGCTTTTCTATTACTTCTGGATGAAGGTAAGTGCAAACAATCAAATGTCCTTTCCTATTTTCTGTGTCTCCCTCTGCGACACTGATAGAGGGAATCCAAATGTTTCCAAGCAGGCAGCGCCTATCTGCAGCAGGCAGACAATTTCTAAATGTATTAGCAGCCCAGAGTCAATAGAGAAATAGCAGTCCAGCATATCATCCAATTTTCAAATGTAAACAACCAGACCACTTTTAATTTGAAGGACTACAGCAGGGAATAAAACCAACCCTGGAAAATACACACAGCAATGACCGCTGGTCGTGATGCATTACCTTCAGGCATGCCTGTTATTTTTTCCCACCGGCTGCCGTGCCACAGTGCAGAGACAAACCGGTGGTCTGGCCTGTGCCGAGCGGGCTGAGCCCCCAAAACAGCCCGGATATGTGAGGGATCGGGCAGGCTGTTCCCAGGAGATGGTGCAGAGACGCAGCGCTGAGCACCCTGGGCAGGATGCAGCCCTGCCTCACCTGGCCTCTCCCGCTCTGGCACGGCTGGAGGGGGAGATGACATTCAGGAGAGGCGCTGGCAGTGCAGCCGGTCACCAGCAGCAGTGCTTTGCCTCTCTCCGGAGACCCCTGGTGCTCCCCACCTTTGGTCTCACAAGCAGCAGCGCCTCAATGTCCCAGCCCGTAACCAGCCGATGCATTTTGTCAAGGTAATCATGGGCAGAGTAAGACATGGGATGAAGCATCCGCCTCCCTCCACAGCAACTGCAAGGAGGAGGGAAACAGCAAGAAACCTCCAGGGGATCCTGGAGAGGAGGGAGAGCATGGGGAGGAATGATGCTTTTAGGAAAAAACCTCTTGGGGTTTGCCAGTGTAACTGAGAGCAAAATTGTCCCCTTGTCTACACCGCTTGTACGACTGCTGAAGGGAGGCCTCTCACAATCTTATCTCTGGCGGCACATGCCGGCTTACAGTGAAGCCCCGAGAGGAGGGGACGTGCTGCAGCTGCAGCCCAGGGGACCGGGCTGCGAAGCCGTCCTCACCCTTGCTGGGCGCCAGGCTGCTCCCGCCAGCCTCACATCCCGAGGGAATGCTGGGGGCTCTCCTGCCGAGCCAGCAAAATGGGTCTGACACCAAGACAGGCAGTGACACAATGGATCTGTTCAAAGGAGGAGACCAACCAGGCAGATTACGTCTTGCGTGAATCCGCCGGTCTCCATTGAACACAATGGGAAAGGGCAGGTTCAACCCGGGGCTCCTCGTCCTACTTTGCTCTTTCCGCACTCCCTTTCTGAACCACCGGTGGGGGTTTGCATGGTGCATGCGAGGGGGAACGCGCTGGAGGTGCTAAGCCAGATTGAAAAGGTCACCTTCTCACCACGCCATTAAAAAAACCAACCACCACCTCTGGAAATGAAAGATGAACATCTGCTTTAAAGCCCACCACTTCCCAAGGTAAATCTGGCATGTTGGTGGAGGCAGGATATTGCTGGTGAGAAGATGAGGCTTTGGGAAGTCAGCAGCAATACCGGGAGGGCTGGCTGAGACCCTCCCACCCGTGAAACTCTGCAGCTGGGCTGGGCTGTAGAAAAGGCTGGGTTTGCTTTTCTGCGTCAGCCGTGTCACAGCGGGTTGCACGGAGCAAAGGAGGGTGCTGGGCTCACAGGGAGCCATGAAAGCCCACAGTGGTGACACCACCCGTGGTGCAACAGGAGCGATGTTGTAGGCAAGATGATCCAAGCGTGTGAACAAGGCAAGATTTGCTGTACCTTTCATTGTAGGGGCTGATCTAGTCGGAAAAAACAGACAAGATTTCAGGCGCACACGACTTTCAGGCTTGTTTGCCTAAAAGCTAGTCTGCCCTTGTCGCTGTTGTTTTTTTCCTTAGACTCGTGAAAAATACGCTGGAGACAAAAAGCAAAACATCAGACAGAAATGATGGATGTCCTAAGATTTCCCATACGCCCGGTGTCGGTGTGAAAGGGAGGGCCCCTGTGCTTATGGAGGACCTGACGCTGAGCCCTCGGATGCTGCTTTAGCAGCACTGGGGCCCTGGGCAGCCGCAGCCGCTGCAGCGGTGCAAAACTGGCACGGAGCTGCATCCCTGGCACGGAAAGGCAGGAAAGCCGGGAGCCCATCCCTAGGCTGACACCCACTTGTGGAACAGACTTGTCTTAGAGGGAAAAAAAAATAAATCAAACCACAACAAAAAGTAGAAAAAGAGCAGCGCCCAGAACTGGAAACTGTTAAAAGTTTGCTCTTTTTCAGATTTTTATCTCCCATCTAGATCAGCTGGTGCTTGGCCCCGCGTGGTTTGACATGAGTCACGGTGTTGTACGTTGGGGTCCAGCCAAGATTAGCTGTTTTGTATAGTGTTGCGCTACCTTGCAACTACTGATTCACTGCAGTAGAAATGATAGATTGTTTTACAGGAGGAAGAGAAAGGGAAAAAGAACTATAAAGCCCACCGGTAGTTAAAACAGTGGATGTGCTCCACCTACCGGCTGGTAACAACAAAGTGAGCCCTGATAAAAGGCGGCATCCTTACAAAGAACCAAACCAGTGCTTGATGTTGCCATCCTCTTGACTTTTTACATTTGGAGGGGAGCCCGGGGGAAGAAGAAAGGAAAAAAAGGATGTGAAGAAGAAAGGAGAGTGAGAGAAGATGAGGGCTGCATATCAGGAGAAAAAGAAATAAAAGAAATGAAGACATGACTCTTTTGATTTAAAAAAGAGATGCTTCAAGAGTATGTAAGCTTGCAGCAACCTTGGCCATGTAAAGCCATTTTGATTTATTTCAAAACTCCCAAAGGAGAGTTCTTTGAATGCTATGTCCTGGTTTTGATTGATGGCAATGGGGTTTATACCTCAGAGAGCTGAGGACACATCCCAGGCTGCCACCTGCTTCGTTTGGCTGCTGCCGCCTTTCTCTCCAAGGCTTTGGGGCCGGGCAGAGGGAAAAAACTTCCCAGGGCTCCTGCATCCTCTGCACCCTCTCTCCCAATGAGCGTAGCTGCCTCTATTGCCATTATGATGTGGAGTGGCCACACATTTGTCTCCTGCTCCTGGTCCTTGATAGCAAAGCAGACCTTGCTTTTGTTATCCTGCTTCCCCTGTCCAGGACTCTTTTTCCATTCAGGTCAATGAAACCCGTGAGCAGCTGCTGCCTACGTAGGATCTGCCTCATCTCATATGATCTTCAGTCCCCACAACATTTCCTGTGAAAGGCAGAAATACTTTTTCTCCACTTGCCAGGGAGGAGGCAGGGACACAAAGCAGACTGAAGGTAACGTTCAGAAGTACACAGTGTCAGAGCCTCTGTGACAACTTTAAAGTAGATATGACTTAGGCATTTAAGTGCCATTAGGCTGGCTGAAAATCGAATTCTCAGTATGATCTTCTGTGAATTTCTTGGATTAACCAGTGTGAGGATCAGGTCTAGTGGTTTGTCAAGTCCAGGGTGGAGCTGCTGCTCAGACCTGGACAGGGAGGCAAGCCACCGCTAGTCCCTCCATCAGCCAAAAGGTTTGTGCACAGGACACAGTCAGGGGAGGAGAAAAAAGCTAAGCTGCGATCGTCACTCCAAATCCAAAAGAAAAAAAAAGGCATTTGCAAAATAGCACTTCTGCAGTGCTCTGAGGTGTGAAAGAGATATCTTACTCACTGCTTGTTTTTTCTTAAGAAAAAAACAAACAAAGCCACCCAATCTTTAGAAGGTCTGTCCTGAAGCAGATCTTTTTTTTTTAGTATGCTTAAATTTATATAATATTTTTACATACTTCATATGTATGTGTGTATATATGTATACACACATATATCTTGTACTTATATACATGCATACACACACATATGTATACAAATGCCTTCACACAGGGGTCAGGAAGCTCATTTCTGCCAAGGTTTACTTTAAAAATATTTAAGTACATGGCTGCACACACGTAGTCAGGTATTCTATTCCTGCTCTTATACTGTCCAGCTGCATGTTCCCTCTGCTATAGTGTGATACTAATGAGGACATACGGCCCTGGGCTTGCTGCTGCTCTGCCCAGACAACTGTGAGCATGGCCAGAGCGAGCACAGGTCCACCTATATTCAGCCACATAGACCTGCCTGAAGTTGTTCAGATCCCTACTGTCCTTGAAAACCTCATGCAAAGCAATTGCCCAAGACGGTGCAGCGCGTTTGTGACAGAGCAGTACCTAACCATAGGTTAATGCAATAACAGTATCATTTAATATCTCATGGGGTAGCATCTGAATATATTTCAGACCTGTCCTGAATACAGATATTACCAGTGGGTTGTAATTTGTCTATGCCTTTGCCTGCAGCTGCTCCTTTCTATTACTCTAGCAAATATCGCAGAAATGAATAAAAGCTACAGAAGAGTAGTAGGCTTATGAAGTGCACGCTGGCTACCATTTCCTTGTACTCATTATTAATGCACTCTGCTTTTTCATCATTCTGTACCAAGTCTGTCTCCTACTAAAAAAAAAAAGATGCTTCCTTCAATTCAGCCCTGTCTGCTGGCTTTGACAGAGCCACGCTAATTTGTAATCAGATTGAGGCTATGACACCGTTCAAGTGCATGCAAAATATGAAGGATATAGGGGAGAGAAGGAGGAGGAGGGAGAGAGAGAGGGAGAGGGAAAGGGAAAAAGTATATGAGCAAAGTCGCTGCTTCTGATCTTACATTTGACTTCGTGCTCTAGTGCACAAAGGGACACCAACGGGCACAGGGAAAGGTATTTGCCTGGGGAGACACCACTTCCAGCCAAAAAACTGCTCTGCTGTACCTTGGTGTGTTACCACAACAGGACAGGTAGAGAGGAGAAGGAGAGGACAAGGTCAACCAGTGAATGGAAGGAGAGCTGGGGGTGACCAAGGGCATGGCTGAGGCTAGAGAGACGATGGTGATGCAAGTGATGAAGCAAGGAAAGCAAGTCAAACAATATGGGGGGAAAAAAGAACAAAAACATCAAGAGAAAGATAAAATAACGGAAGGAAAGAGGAAAAAGACCACAGAGAGAGGAAGAGAAGATGTGTCCTGACAACATGCAGCGCACCTCTGGCCAGCTGCAGCTCAGGCAGCCGGAGGGAGCAGCCGGGGATGCTTGTCATCTCTCACCAAGCATGCATGGGGCCAGGAGCTACCGAAAATGAAGCTGCAGCACCCTGAGTTCCTTCTTTTCCCTGCAATCTGGCAGGGCCTGAGTAAAAATAGATAAGGTTTTGGCTTTTGCTCTGTCACTGTTCTGTGAAAGCCTCACCATCTTTCTTCATGGAAGCACAGGATACCCCAGTCCCCCTCTTCCCTGCTCCTTCTGGGTAGGACGCCTTATAGCTGTCTATCTCAACAGTTTCCAGCATGCCCTTTACTACAGAGGGATTATTCTAAATGCATTTAATTTTATTCTCACTTTATTAAAGGTGCAAACTCTGGTGGCCTTTTTTGCATGGCAACTCTCCAAGGCTGCCACATGATGTCTATTTTCTTTCAACTCCCTTGAGGGGAAATACCTCCCTGTTCCCCCGGGCACGTGAAATGGCTGATTACAGGAGTTAGTACACCCAGCACCCAGGCATACTATATTAAACTGTAATCCAAGGGCACAGAGATTGAGTGTTACGAATGGTTAATGACTTTTTCTCATGGTTTTAGTCCAAATATGTGATCTTAGTTATTTGTCACTTAAAGGGATCTAGGCAGAAATAGAATTCAAAGCTATTGATTGCAAACACTTTTTTCTACAAAGAAAACCAATATGAAACACTGAGCGATTGCGGACCAACTTATGTTACAGCTTCTTCTCTTTTTTCTCCTTCGTGAAGAGGTTTCAACAGAGATTACAGCTTTATGGTGCAGAAATATGTTTTCCAGGTGAGCTGAAGCAGGACTGATTTGAGGTTTGACAGTCTGTATCAAAGACTTCCCCCAGCTTAGACAGCACCTGTGGTGCTTTGAAGGCTGTCAGCATCAGCCCAGCTCTGCTCCCATCACACCGGTGGACAGATCATGGTCCCTCCAGTAGCCAACTGGCAGGCCTTCTGGTCTGTCCCAGGCTACTCGACCTGCTATTTGGCCAGTCCAGCCTGATGCTTGCTGGTGACACAGGCTGAAACACCCACTCCAGCAGTGGCCCAGAGGCACACGGGCACCGAGACCTGTGGGTCCCCACTTCATCTGCTGCTACTCAGACACCATTCCCCCCCCACACACAGGAAAATGGTCAGAAACAGAGTTTAATGAGAAAACAAGGATAGGCTGCACTGATCAAGAGCAGGGCAGGGTCAAACAAGCGTGGTGACCAGCAACTTATGCACACAACCACCCCCTTTTATCCCTTTTCCCTTCTGTTTTCTCACACTTGTCCCTCCCCTCCCCCATCTTGGGTTCCCTCCCCACCCCAAAACAGCCCATAAGTCATGTGCAGTCCCAAGATGCTCATGCCATAAAGGGCCCCGTCCCGCCACAGGCAGTGGTGAGGGGCAAGTCAAAGCTGTCTGAGTGCCTTTTGCTGACCCCGTTGTGATGGACGTCCCTCCTGGCCATGGGTCTGGTTACCTCCTGTGATAGCCTGGGGAGGGACAAGAGCAGGGTCATGGTCCCTTCCACCCCTGTGCCTCTGTCCTCTTTTGTGTGTGGTGACACCAGTCCTTCATCCAACACTACCACATTGTTGTCCTTCATTCAACATAACCGAACACCACCCAGTTGCTCTAAAGTTCATAGGAGATTTTAGAAATGTCATAAGCAATAAACAAAATGGTGCTCTAATGGAAGGGGAAGGGATATGTTGAGAAGAGGTGCCACCACCTTCAGCAGTTGCCATCACCTACCACGAGTGTGTCGTGCAGGCAGTCACGCACATGCCTGGGACCAGGGCAAGTAAAGATTTCTAAAGCAAAAAAGGAAGGATGGAAGAGGTGTGAGGAGAGAGAATATAGACAGAAGGCGGAGACAAGCTGAGAGGTAGGCTGGTCTCGACCTGCTGCTCGCAGAAAGGAGGCAAAGGATGAGGAAGGGGCAGAGAAAGGATGGGGAAACAAACAGGAGCAGAATAAATCTTCTGACAAGGAGAACAACGTGGTATGCAGGGCTAATTTTTCATCTGCAAATACATGGAAGCATGCAGTGAAGGAGAATGTGAAAAATAAATAAGAAAGTGGAAAAGAAATACATATTAAATGAGGCAGTGCATTCAAATGTGGAAATAAAATAGCACAGAACTGAGAGGACCCGTGTCAAATGATCTGATCACACTGAAGTAAATTTTCCAGGAATTCAGAGACAAGAAGAACTGTACCTAGAAAAGGCATAACTTACGAAAAACTCAGTGTGACTCTGGTTTGCTGAGTGTAAAGTGAAAAGTAACCCTAAGTCATGTAGTTGGAAAATTTTCTGCATGGGGTACAATATTACATCCACACTGCAGGGTTTGGTAGAAATATCTGTAGAAATCTCCATGTTAGTGGAGCCAGGAGCTCTGCCACTGGCAAGCGGGGAAAATTACCCTTTTTGGGCTCTGCTCCTGTTTCAAAGCAGCGCAGGGGGTGACTGGTATGGAAAGGTAGGTGGGCGGCCAGGACGACCAGGTGGGTCATCCTGCATCGTGCCTGCCTCCTCTGCCACAGCACCGTCCGTGAGGCACCTTCAGTTCTCATTAAGGTCATTTTAAATACCTACGTGAAATACATTCATAAGAATCCTATAATCATGGTGTCACAGGATGGTTTGGGTGGGAAGGGACCTTCAAATACCAGGTAGTCCAACACCCCTGCCATGGGCAGGGACATCTTTCACCAGACCAGGTTGCTCAAACCCCATCCAACCTGGCCTTGAACACTTCAGGGGTGGGGCCTTGCTCTTTCTGCTCTGAAACTTCGTTTCATTATGGACTTTAATCTTTGGCAGCTATTAAAATAAAGAGCTGGTAAATAATCGTTCTCTTCACTTGTTAGCCCATATTCCAGCATTTAGGTTTTTTTTTTAATAAATAGCATTAATTTTTTAGCTCTTAGCTTTTATTTTCATTCTTCCAGCTTCACTCTTGAAAATAATTCTCTCTAATCTTTTCCTTAGCATCTCACTAGAAAAAGGAGAGAGGCTCAACTTATGACTGAATAATTTCCACAACAAACAGACTTCGAGAGGGAAAGAAGAAAGCGTGATAGACTAGAAGATGATACTCCTGCTGAGAGAGAATCTAAGAAATCTGCTGGAGAATTACTAACAGTTATGTTATAAGAATACTACAGTTTTAGGGTAGACATTATGCAAGAGAACTAAATGCTGAAGGATCCACATGGGAAATTTAGAGAAGTAACTGAAAAATAACTTGAATTCATAGAGAGATGCAATTAATTGAGACTGATTTGTGTTAATTTCACCCCTAGAAGTGCAGAACAATGTGAAAATTAAATACTAGGGTTTGTAGGCTGCACACTTTTTTCATGCCAAAGTTCCCTGTGACAAGGCAAATCTGTCTGAAACTGCTAAGATTGCACTGAAGGCTAACAGAAGAAAAACAACTTGTTTTTTTAAAGTAAGCAAAGAACCACATTGCAATTCATCCTTTAAAAACTCTTCAGGAAATGCTATCTTAATGGTTTCAATTCCCACACGTCATTTTTTCTGGCTGGTTACCTGCAGCCACAGCCCCACTTGGTACGATTTAAAGCCTCTCGCTGTACCCTATGTACACAGCTCCGTCTCTGCCTGCATCTTTGCACCACAAATCCTCCACGAGTCTGTCCCGGTCTGAGTCGCACCCACTGTTCTCTAATCCATGCACTTACATGCTTTCTCTGGCATCTTTGGACGTTTTCCAGTGGCTGTAGCTCTTTTTCTTTGGCTGGCTTTGTCATAAAACCTGTCGATGGCGCCTGCCCTCTTATTAGCCCGTCAGTTTATCTGCAACAAAACTGTCTGAAACAAGCATTCTTTTTTGTCTTCAGCAAGTGCCCCCTCAATGACCTTACGTGGCTGACTCCGTGGAGTGCTGCCAGGGAGCTTTGGAAATCACCTATGTATTTTGTCTTAGTAATATTCCAGAAGTAAGTCCAGAGCTCCTGAAAATTAATGAAAGATTTAGAGAAGGATCATGGTAACTATATTCATGCATATACACACACATATACAGAAATGCCCCTGATAATAGAGTAGAAATAAGAGAGTCAAATGGGTGGAGACTGGAAAGACATTAAGAGGTCAGGAGGGATAAAGCAGCTTAGGGAAGGAATGGGGTTTGGAATTAAGTTGGAGAGGCTTTTCAAAGGAAAATGATACTTGAGGAGAGGTTAGGGCTTACTGGAGAAGATTTCTGAGGTGAGAATATAGCAGAATAATTAGGATCAAGTGAAGGGGAACATAATGAGATTGGATGGTGAGAAATGCCATTTCGTTGCTGTGACTGAAGGAATTAGTGTCATAGGAAGTTTCTGGCTGTGGACAATCCAGTCGCATAGATAAATTATCGCCCCCCAGCACATCAATGCGCTAATACAATTTTGTGGTTCAAAAGTAGTTTTGCCCTAAAGCGATTGGTTCATAAATTAAGAATATTCACAAATTAGGAAAAAGCAATTCCCGAACACCTTTCAGCATCCTCCGAAGGCAGGCAGAACTGTGGCCTGATTTTGCTGCCTGTGCTGTTTTGGACTGCATGCCCTTGAGCATCTCTAGCAGCCACCACCTCCACTGCCCCAGCAGCCCCTCTTTTTCCACCCAGAAACTTTATCACAGCATTAAAAAAGATGCCTGGGACAGTCGTCCAGGATTTCAGGCCACCTGAGTGCTGGCTTGGGCCAGCGGTTCTGACCCGAGGACTGACAAACGCCGGGCCAGAGCGTGGGTACTGTGCAGCCAAGGTGCATCAACTCCTGTGTGCCTGGTGTCAGGCTGGCCTTGGTGTCCTGAGTAGCATTTCAGGAAGCTCAGCAAAGCCCTGGGTATCCAGAACACCCTGGATTTTACTGTGTATGCACTGTATAAGCATGGACACATAAGTCTCCCAGGATTTCCCTGCAGAAAATATGGAAATCCTCCTGCTGAAAGTCATTTTCCTTCCACAAGATGTTATGGTCTGTTTTTCTGTATATTAATTACATTTTAAGTGCATTTGCTGAAGCCTTGTTTTGCTAGGCTTAGTAAGTTATTTCCAGGAAGACTCTCGTTACAGGCAATGGAATGTGAAAATTATTGAAGTCCAGAATATGGTTTTGTTCATTTTTAGCATATGTATTGGCTAGATAATACAAAACCCCAGGGCTTAAGCAATCGCAGAGCTAATGTTTTACAGGAACAGCACAATCTCTTTGTGAAACTACTGCAGATACGGAACAGTGCCTTTTGCCTTTACCACTTATTTAGCACCTTCAAACTGCAGACAGCATTTTCTGATCTGCCTTGCATGCTTATTGGATCCCCACCTGGGATGGTGCTCACCTGGTGACTGGGGGTACCAGACCCTTAACCCCTACCATCATCACCAGAGCTGCAATGACACCAGCGCTGTGGTCCAGGCCACCCCCTGCCACCTGCTCTGTGCTCTCTGGTTAACACCCAGCCATGAAAAGATGGCACTGCTGGAGAAGGCTGGAGGTATGGGGCTCCTTATGAGACCTTGCTCACATCAGCTTATGAAACACACAGAGGAGTACGTGGAGCCTTCTTACTGGGACATGTCATGGTAAAGGCTAACAGTGGCAAATTGCATTTTCTAATATTTTCCTGATGCATGTCAGATGTAGTGACAGAGATTGCTATCATGCATTCACTTGGAGAAACATACGGCATGACACTAAAGCAACGTCAGAATCGGTGCATTTGCATTTCCCAGTTCCTACTACTCAGGTTCACCGTTTCCTTCCAGCATCAGACCATGAGACACGTGCTGTCTGCACCACTGGTTTGCTGTAGCCTTCCAGAGGGCACGGGGCACAGCAGGTATCTCCAGGGTCCCAGGCATGCCAGTTTGAGATCCAATAAAGCCTCTGCTAATAGAAGCTGAGCTCAGAAAGGAAAAACATTGTTCACTCTGCCACACATTTTTAGGTGTCTTTGTCACCTGTTACCCACGTACGTATAGATTTCGGTGATGCCTGGCAGCCTTCAGTATTTCTTAAGTGAGAACAGACAGTGCCATTTTGTTACTGGCAAATAATACTGCAACTAATACTAATATTAGTACCTAATACAAATAACTAATACTAATACCGGAGCAGGGTTTTACTGCAGGCAGTTGGCTGGAAACTTTCCCTCAAGTGAGGAAAAAAATTAACACAGGTTCAGACACACAAGAGGCAGGAATGCGGGAGGTTGGGAAACATTTATCCCATAATGACACCGGTTTGCCTCTTGTATCTCCTTGAGCCTTTGCTTTCTACTGCCATCTTCTACTGAGGCCAAAGACCCTTTACTCAAACTCACAGCCCGCTGCTCGGCTGCCCTGTTATATATGTTGTAATGTCACCACCTGTCAGTCTGCATTGCCCTTGCTAGACTTCTAAAATGGTAATTTAATAAAGGAAGGTGATATGAATCATCAAGGAACAATTTGAATTATCATCTGTAGATAATTCATTATGCACACATTTCTTGTGAGATCCTTAAATCAGCAGGGCTTCTTAATCAGGGACTTAAAAATTTTGTCTGTAACAGCTAGAGACGACCCATAAATCAACAGCTAGGCCAGCAGGTCCAACTCATGCTTCACTTTTTTTTTTCCCTGTGAGAACGAGGCACTTAATTACCACCAAGGTCACAGAAAAGGGGAAAACCCCTGTAACACAGAGTTGGTTTTGACAGCGTCAGTTCTGGCAGCGCCTTCTGAAAGCAGGGTGATTTTGCAAGCAGAAGGAGAAACCATGGCTGGCGACACTACTGCGACATTGCCATCCTAACAGGATGATCTAAATGAGTGCTGGTACCCTTAGAGTTAGCACAATTTTTCTTCCTCTGTCAGTGGTAGATAATATTTGCCCAAGAGAGACAGTCACACTCTTTGTCAGATTTTATTAGTAAAAATAATTGGTTATTCTGATATAGCTTTCTTTTCTAGTCTTCATCAGAGAAAACACACAGTTTGCATGCTTCCCTTTTGGGGGAGAGGAAGCGTTTTGTGCAATTTATGAGAGGAAGCAGGTCGTGACTTGACCTGTGCGCCCAGCGGCGATGCCCGGTGCCCTGGGGCTGGGCTGGAGGCAAGGTGCCTGCCTCCCGCACCCCTCGCCCATGCTGCAGCTGGTCAGCATCACTAGGGAGGGACGGACTTGGCTGGACCCACAGCCCTCCCTATAAATGCATTCACTGACGGGAGAGGTCCAGCCACCTTCATCCTCAGTGCGGATGTCTTCTTCTGCCCCCAGATGGGCCTCGTAGAGGGGGCCACCGGGGGACCAGGACTAGCACAGCCAGAAGAAATACATGTGGAGCACAGCTCTCTAAAGTACATTAGCCTACCTTGCGATTTCAATCTCTTATTTTCATGAAATGGCATGGATTTAGCAAGCATATAAACCCCTGCAATTTGAAAAGGAAGTATAGGTTTATAAATCCACACTTACCCAGCTAAGTAAATGGCCTGGCTCTCAAAAGTGCTAAGCCGCTGCCAGATTCCCCTGAGGGGAATAGCACTGAATATCTGGTGCCTCTGAAAGCCAGGTGATAAATTTCAGAGTTTTGCAAACTCTGGGCCTAGGGTTTTGCTAATCAATAGTCGTCGCTCAGATATAATGAACTGTCTAATAGCACCTAGTTTGGATGATGGATGCTCGTCGGATCCTGGAACAGAGAAATTAACCAACTGGCCACATTTACTGGATTGAATTCAGCAAATCAGAAATAACTAATTAGTTCTGTTAATACTCATTTGAAATAGAGTTAGGGGTTTGGGCATGTTGGTTTTCCCTTGTTTTTCTTTTTTCTCTTTCTGGCAGTCCAGGCAATGCAGTTCATTAGGGTTGGGAAGTGCCTGAATTCTGGTCCAGCTTTCGTAACGGGTGGCTGAGCAATGCAGAACCCCAGGGAGAGGGGGCGGAAACAGCTCTGCCCTCCAGGAAAAGAAAATTTCTGTGAAGAGTGACCCCACTGAGACATCTTGGCGACTGCTGCATGCCGACACTAGGAATCTCTGTGTCCAAAATTTTCAAGGGTTCAGCAGAGTTGGAGTCCTCCTGAACTTTACACGGGAGGAGATGGTGTCTCCTTTTATGTTTTACACAACAAAGAACACACCTTTTTTTGTTCACAAGTATTAATAATTGTTGTTCTTTTTTATATAACAAGAATCATAAACTAAACTCATCATAAAAACACAGCTGGCTTTCAAGCGTGATTAGTTAAATACATTTTCACTGGTGGCAAAGCCATCCAAAAACATTTGGGCTGTAGCGTATACGTAAGGTCAGTCTTTCCATGGAACTAACTCCACTCGTATCTACGACTTGGAAATTTGTTACATGTGGTTTTCCAAGGTACCCTTGGATAACAGATTTTTACTCTCATAAGGGTGCACCAGAGAAAAGGAGACTGTAAACTGGCTGTGCTCCAGCTCCAGCTCCAGAGGGAGAGGGGAAGATGCTTGATGTTTTGCAAGGTACAGGCAAGTGGCTCTGGTATTCAGAGAGTGACTGAAGGAGGCATAAAGTCGTCAAGCATCTTCCTTACCTGTAGGGCTGCGGTCAGCGAGAAGCCGCCTGTCCAGAAGCGAGGGCTTGAAAGATCACGTGCAGCACCATAAACCGATGATGCCTCAATCTGAGCTGTTCCAGTTTAAGTAGCTACTTTTCACTAGCAAAGATGCATTTCTTAAAAAGGCACTGCTGTATTTACTTTTATTAGCTGCCAGAAGACCACGTCCAACACACTACAAAGTGTCTCGCACTGGGTAAAACACAAAAAAAATCTTTCCTCCTCAAGTACTAAGTTAGTTAATGCAACTATTTCTAAGTGTGTTTGAATGGTAAACCCAGGTTGGCTCGGTTTCTTTGTGTTATTATTACTGATACCTGCTTCTCTTAGGGCAAGACGCTGGAAACAGCGAGGAGAGGGCTCCCTTGCCTGGGAGCCGCCCTGTACAACACAGCAGCACTCGAAGCCCACAAAGCCCCAGCGTGAGATTTGGGATTTGCCCGACACAGTGGCGGGGCTCACACTCGCAGCCCCTTAGGAGGTGGGATGCTAAATGGGCTGCTTGTCTGCTGCAGGGAACATTTGCCACGCTCCTCCTTTGCTGTAAATCTGGACATTTTTCCAATCCTGGCATCTCTGTACCCTTCCCCTAAATGCCCCAGAGGCACCTGCACGCCCTGGGTACCTGGACATAGGGTGACAAATTCCACTGGCTTTGTTTGTTTTAACTTGTTTCAGGCTGCCTTCAGTTCCAGAGAGGTGTAATGGTAAACCAACCACAGAGTCACCTATTATTTTTGATGCAGCTTATAAAACAAATGTTTGAAGAGAAAGCAACATGAAGTGCAATTTTAAGGGTAGAAATCAGATGCTTTTCTGGTTGCTTAACTTACCTGTACCAGAGGGCTTTGAAATGAACAGCCCCAGGCGGGTCTGACCGAGAGGGCTCTGGAGCTGGCGTGGGGCTGTGAGACTGATTCCAGGAGAGGGGGAGTCGCTCTCCCCCGCTGCCTTGTGTAAACCTGAAATTATTCCTTTACCTCTCAAAAAAAATGCCTTTCTGGAGTAAATAGCATTTGTCACTAGCAGGAGGGGATGCTGACACTCCTTTTTTCTTATGGCTGGCATCACTCATGTATGTGCGGTTGGACTATCAGACCGAGCAGACGGGCTGGCTTACAGAAGTCGCATCAGCACATTTGATTCGATAACACATTTTTTATCATTAGATAAATAAGTCTCCTAAAAAATCCCACTTCAGCCATCAGCAAAATATTTTACCTACTAACAAACAACCGCATCTTGCTGCTGTGCAGCATTCAGAAAGCATTAAGTCAGGCCATTAGAATTCATTAGATTCTCTTAAAAATCACAACGGGCATATTGTCACATAGGCACACCCACTTACATACACACATTGTTCTCTGCCCAGGGAACGCTCCCTGTCACCTTTCTTAACAATCACGCACACCAGGAGCATCTTTGATTTTAATGAACTCAAGATTTTCCCATAACTGCCCGTCTCCAGGGCTCGGAGAAAACAAACGCTCAGGAACGGGGCTCATTTGGCTGCCCTGTCACAGTCCTTATCGGCTATTACAATCTCGTTCCCACAACACGCACTTAATAGCATTGGAGAGCCTCGCCGTTATGTCACGCATAGATCAAAAGAGGTTCAAAAGCCTTCCGCAAGTTTTAAGGCTTAGCCCTGCTGGTAATAACGTCAATGATGAAATTGCAATTGTGTTTGATAGGAGCAACAGCAGGCACCTTGGGTCTCATCCTGGGAAGTACAGAGCTGCTGCAGTCCCCAGTAAGTCCAAGGAGAGTAGTTCAGCGCCACGCAAAAGCACATCCTTATTTATTAACAATGTATTTATCAGGTAGTCCAATTAAACTTGACAGCCTGTTTATAGAGGCTTTCTGCCCAGCAGCAGCTATACGGGTATCAGCCAACAAACTCTAACACAGCAGCAAACGGAGCAAAAGATGCTGGTGCTGGTGCTGGTGTCTTCATCGGTTGAGCTGTACATCGTTCACAAACATTGATACGAGTCCAGTAAAGGTCACAGCGCATTTATATATCTAGCTTTAGGTGAAAGAACACCAAAGCCTTTTTATGCTGACAATGCTTCCCCAAATTTATTGTGACCTTCAAGAACCTGAAAATATTCTGCACCATCATCATCTCAGGGTCAGTATACATTCGATATTCATTAAAAAAAGAAACTGCAGGGGTGACAGAAATCTGATGGTATAGATTAGCTGCTGAGATTTCTGAATTCCCAAATCATCTGACAGGGAAGCAGCCAAGAGAGAGGAGAGGGGGAAGCAGAAAGCTTTGGCAATTATCTTGTCCATGTTAGTTATGCCTCCAGTTAGAGTAAACAAGTGGCCATAGCTACTTCTACAACCGGTCAACTCTCATTTTATCTATTCCCTCCTCCCCAGCACCATGTCTGTGAGATCACGAGTGGACCAGACAAGCTTCCCCGTCTCATGTCCTTGGACAATTTGTTATTTCGCTTATGCTTAACTCCTGTCATCTCTTTGATACCTGAAAGCCCCCTGATGGGCTTCGGCCTGACTCTGGCACGGTGCTCAGCAGCGCGGGAGCCGGGGTTTCCCCGCGTGGAGAGGACTCCACATCTCCAGAGATGTGACCCAAAGCCCAACCATTTCAAACTCTGTTCCTTTCTAATTCTTTTTGTGGCTTCACTCCGCAAGCAGTACTGCATTCTTGTTTCCATCGCTTTCCTTCCTGTCATTTCTCCAGTGTATTTTATGTCTAGCCATTTGATTTTTAAGTTCCATAACTTGCCAATTACAGTGACTGCTTGGTATGAGTTAGATCTTACCTACTTCATTATTTCACCAAAGCTGGGGCTCCTGGCAATGTTAATTATATCAAAGGCAGTTGTTCATATTAATGTATAACATTCTTAGTTTGATTGGGAGGGGAGGTTTTTTTACTGTACATTTAGAAAACATGATTACACTAAACTTATTTAAATCAAGCAAATCATGATGTGAGACAAACCTAGAGGTTTCTGGGCTGAGCCAGAATGACCAGGGATTGTGCTGCTTCTGGAATGGCACGAAAGCACGTCTGGATTTTCCTGGTCAGTGTATTTTTTTGTGCAATTTTTATTCTCCTATTACTCTGAGTTCTCCTTCTTAGTTTTCACCTTTGTATTTGAGAATCCCTATCACTTTGTTAAATGCATCTCTCACTAGACCTTTTTACTTTAAAACACGTTAAAATCTAGTTGCTTATTTGTTTATATAAATCTAACATTATGGAAAATAAACAATACAACAAAATATCAGCCAAGGGTGTACAAAGGGTATAAATGGTTAAATCACATTGCTGGAAAGGTAAATGGAGACAAGTACAGAAAATGGAGCAGTAACAATAGTGTAGCAGCATATTTTAAGAGAGGTAACATGTAGCTAGTAAATGAATGAACTCCAATTATCATCCACTTTCTTTACTTTCTGTGCTATATATTTCCTTGCTTAGCACATTGCATGGTTCATTCTGCACCGCTGTTTTTCAATGAGTTGAGTGCCTTTTCAAAAAGCCTCAATTTTGAGAAAGAAACACATCTTTTTAGTAATTTGCATATTGTTTTCTGGATTAAATACTTATCTGTCTGTTACTGTTCTTGAATTCTTATGTTACTTTATATCAGTAAGATACAAATAAGAATTTACAGTGTCAGAATGAGCAAGCTGAGGAGAATTTAACCTTTTGCTGTATTTTACTACAACTTAGAGATGGGTTCTTAAATATAAACCTAAATTCAGTTCTCAGAAACTATAAAATGAAGTCTTATTATAATTGAGTTCACTATAAGTGTAGTTTTAAGCGTGTTCTCCTTTTCCAGACAGTATTTCAAAAAGTCTCTGGATGACTGTTGTCACTGGCCTGATCCCCATTCAGGTGGTTGGCCATGGGCAGCAGCCAACAGGCAGTGTCACGGCTCCCTGTGATGGGAGCTTGGTCCTACTGGGTGTAAATGGACCCAGGTAAAAACTGAATTTAACAGTCCTGTGCAACACCATATGTTTGCAGCTGGATTTTCAAAAATGGTCAGGAAAGGCCAGCAAGCAAAAGTAAATATGAAGTAACTGAACGATGTCTAACAAATTTTCACTGTGAGGGTGGTGAGACACTGGCACAGGTTGCCCAGGGAAGTTGTGGATGCCCCATCCCTGGAAGTGTTCAAGACCAGGCTGGATGGGGCTTTGAGCAGCCTGGTCTAGTGGGAGGTGTCCCTGCCCATGGCAGGGGGGTTGGAACTAGATGGTCTTCAAGGTCCCTTCCAACCTAGACCTTTCTATCATTCTATGGTTCTGTGAAATAAATGGGCAGCTTGCACGTGTTTTTACAGATAAGGGACTAATGAATAAGAGATCTGTAGTCCATGAGAGGGCTAGCAAACATCTATACAAGAGTATTCTGGTATTGTACGGTGCAGACACACAGACTGGGGCATTTCCAAATACAGAACTCAAAGGTACACAACGCATCCCCAGCCAACAGGGGTTGACATACGCAGAAAGCCATAGCTTGCCCAACAGGGCATGAGGCTGCTGGATCCCAAATGTGCTGTTTGACCAGTACCTCTTATATCCCCTTTGTGAAGACATGTCTCCAGCAAAAAGCCAAGCTCTGTGCCCAACACTAGGCAAATTGAACTTGGTCTCTAAAGAGTTGGGATTACAGGCAAACCAGAGCGGTCACATCAAGCCAGCAGTAATCAGCCTCATCCTGGAGTGCCAATACTGGGTCAGGGTCCCTGGACTACCCAGGATGGCTACTGTTGTCACTGCTCTGCCAGTACCAATTGATGTGAGAGTAGCCACTGGGAGAGGCAGATCCTGGAAGAAGCCACCAAGATGACCTGCCTTTGGCCAGACTGAATTTGATGAGGTCTTTGCTCAGAAGTGCAGCTCAAACCGACCTGGGCCGATGACTGGCTTTTGCTAATGCTGTCTTTGAAGGTGTACGTATTCAAAACAACAAGCGAAGCAGCTGATGAACATTCTGGACGTGGCTTTGACTTTATCCACACTTTCTTCTACCCTGGCGTATTCCTACTTCATATTACATTAAGGATGTTTAGCATTATGTTCATTATAGCGTCTTTCATTGGAAATTTTCTCTTGGGTATGAAGAGATAATCCACATGAATATTTTTTTTCCATTATGGGCCACATTATTAAGTCCATTATTGTATTTTAATTGATGTTATTATAGCACATTAAGTACTTTGACATGGGTTAAAGATAGTTTGTTAATAACACTATTACTAAAATACGAAAAGCTGCATTTCTATTCCGGTTGATGTTGAAGCTTTCAAAATTGTACTCATTCTGTCACGTAGCTTGGGATCACAAATCTGGCATTATCCTACTGCCTTTTATAGGGCTTCTAACTTCCCTAATAATCTGCTGTTTCAACAATGGCCCTATATATCACTGAACCAGAGGTGACACAGAACAATGTATCACGTCTGGTAACAATCATTGGCTGTGTCGAACAAAATTTTATCCTACCCCAAAAGTCTGAATGACTTCAGGTTTGCTATTTAAATGAGTATCGACAGAATAACTCTCAAGATATATATAGAATTTAAGCTTAGCAAGTTGTGGGGCTTATTTACAGTCTGTTGGGGTGTTTTTTTCCAGTATTTGTTTCAGATGACTTCGTGGCTCCACATCCTCAGCAGAACTGTAAACACCTTTATCATCACCAAATCCTCTCCTGCAACACCCTGCATGAATTAACAGGCTGACTTTGTCAGCCACAGTATTTCTGTTTCTATTCATCATAGACAGATTTGCAGTTTTCTGTCCTGTGTCATGTTCCAGGTTAAACAGAACTGAAGAACGTCAAAAAGCACAGGCACCTTCCTTTTTTTAAAAAACTAAGCAAGCTGCTTTACAGGGAAATACAGTAAATGGGGAGCCTCTGATTAACATGTGGGCTGAGCTCTCTTTCAAGATAGGACTTTACTTCAAAAAGGTTAAGATGAAACACCTAGTAAGAATTTCCATCAGTATAGAGTTTAAGCTTGCATTCAATACTTATGCGTGAGCCTCAACGTAAGCAGACAGAGGTTATATCTGTACTGTTTAACACCATAAGACGTTCCTGGGCATTGCAACTTATTCAGGTATGCTTTTAAATTCTTACAACAGTCTCTGGGGCAGTTTTGGCCAAGGGTAACTCATACTCTCTGTACTCCTTATCCTCAGGCTATGAGTTAGGACAGGTCAGGGATCAACCCCACAATACAGTTCGTAAATGACTACCCTGCTTGGGAGGCTAAGAAAGACCAACACTGTGGATGCAGATTCTTCTGTGCTGACTCACTCCATTTCCAGAGTGTAGTCCTTGGAACATTGAATTTGTAAACAGAGATGTAGCCAGCTAGTCTTGTTGAAATGATGGCCACTTTAGCAGGTGGCTTATATGAAATCTTCTAATGTTTTCTACAGAAGCCCAGGTCACGGAAATGAGTGAGACAGCCTATTTTCCAGCCAGAATGCGGAAAGACCATTCCCATCAGCTTCAGTGAGAGATGAATCAGGTCTTGTAGGCAGAAAGCCATAGACAAGTAAAGCAACAAGGAAAACCAATCTTTTTTCTCTGTGAGATCGCTAATACAAGCGTGTTATTCATGAAACTCAAACAGCTCACATAAACTTCTGAAAGTCTGGGAGGGGACTATCTGAATTGGACTATTTGACACTTACCTCACCCAAAATACTACAAACCAGATCGATGCAGCTCAGTCCCAGCTCCTGAGTCACGGTCAGGTCAAACTCAGCCCTTATACTCAGGGACTCTGTTTTGTGACCAGTGGTGAGGTAGTGCGGACACCGCGACTGCTCTTGTCTTGAGAGAAAACAAGCCAGGGGTGAAAGTCCATTTCACCAGCTTTTTCCAGGATTCAGCTGAAAGTTCAACCCTTTCCCAACCGTGAAGGGAGTCTAATTCACACTGTGCTGGGAGTTTTCCTTCTCTCACTTCTTCAAGTGTGCGTTTTCATAGTTCTCTGTCACTTGGCAATTTTGATGTGCAAGGAGTCAGGCAGGTGGACCCTGCCTGGGCTCTGTCATTAGCCAGTGTGAAGAGCTTAAATATGCCAAAAACCTACCCTGTTGTTTGTGCACAGAATTGTTATAGAAGTGATGTGATCAACTGCATGGATATCTCTGACCGCATTGCTCTTCTTGACTTTAATTTCTGTCTTCTTACCCAACTTCACACTGTCCCCACAAAAATCCAATAACCTTTTATACCGGTGAGAGAAGTTAAGGCTACAGGACTGTTCATCACAGTTCAATGAGATTCAAGAGGGACTTGCACAGAGGGGCTTTCTTACAGATTTCTATCAAGCTGACAACAATCAGTGTAATTTGTGCCAGCAGCACAGCTGTGTATTGACTGTGGGTTTTCTTTCAAGGGGAGAAACGCTGCTCCACTACATATTCTCACCTAACACCTTCAGAAATTCAGGGCAGAGATTAGGTATAAATTGCTATTTGTCCTAGAATTTATATGTAGATAACAGTGTATGTAAGCCTTTAACTATGTGAAACAGATGAATTAAACATGACATTTGTAGATAAAGCAAGTCAACAGCTACTTGGTTGCACATTTTTATGGACTGTCACATACTTTTCTAGGCATAGGTGTTTCAGTTAACTCTGTAAGGTAAGTCTTACTCTCTTGGGCTTTTTCTTTTTCAGAGGAGTGTTTCTCCTGTTATCCCATGTGAGAAATTTTACCTCTCCTCAGAAAATTTACTCCTTCCATGGAAGACTGAGGGGTGTCAGGGTGGCAGCCACTGCGACTAGTGATGGCAGTGCTGGAGCAGTGGCACAGTCCATGAATGCCCAGATGAATTCCTAGGTTCTCTGAGCTTCTGTCTAGGTTGGTTTATTTGGTTGGTTGTTTTTTAACATAAAACTGACTGAAAACAGCTCTCAAAAATCTTTTCTCAGCAATATGGTGCATGGTAGTCCACAGACTACAGCTGCATCGATGAGACCCTACGGGTATTCATGGAGAGCAAGAAGCAGTCCTTCCTTCTTTTTCAAGGTCTCATTCTTTTCTGCATGGAGGACGACTCATTTTGACTTCTGGATAAACTCAGCGGTGGGAATGGAAGTATTTTGCTAAGCCAGGTGCTTTCACTTCCATGCAGAGGAATTTTTTTTTTATCATCCTGATGACCTTCCCATAACCTTCAGAGCATTTTTTTTCCATGTTGTAGCACTGGACTCCAAGAGCTTCTCAGTTTTAATTCTCGTTCCGCTAGAGGGGTCTTCTTTACTATTAGGAGGTCAATTAATACTCCAAATCTCCATTTCCCCACAAACATCAAGGGGTATTGTGGTAATAATTGGGAGTTTTCGACAGAGCTCTCATTAGCAGCAGCTTCATTAAAAATTTATTTAAAACAAAAAAAGAGAAAAAAAAGGGGGCTCTCCATCTGACATTAGAAAAGAGTATTTTATGCAGAGGAGACAACGATTCTGAGAGCAGGGGGTTGGAACTTGATGATCTTTAAGGTCCCTTCCATCTCTAACCATTCAGTGATTCTATGATTCCGTGACCTGTCTCTGACCTGGCCCAGTAAAGCACGCTCGGTTAGCTTGGTGGTGCCTACTCGGGGAGCCATGGCACACAGGCTTTTTCCTCATGCCATGAGCTGCAGCTCCGTGCATCCCCAGTGCTGGCGCTGATGGTTCTGAGCCGCACCTCCGTGCATCCCCAGTGCCAGTGCTGATGGTTCCCAGCCGCACTGCAGAGGTGGGCTGCCCAGAACCACATCACAAGTGCTGGGACCCTATTTATTTTGATGGGTTGCAAAAAAGGCTGTAAATATGCCATGCTTCCAAAAACAATTCCCAGTGCAACGAGAAGGCTTTGCTTCTCTCTCCCTCACCCACTTATTTATTATTTTTTCCCCTTTCTGTAGCAGTGGGTAAGACAGCCCTCCCAAGCAGAGGCAACCTGCCCTGGGAGTGTGACCCAGTGGAGGAGGAACAAGGAGCAGTGGCTGCATCAAAGGCAGCCCTGCCGCCGCCAGCTTTTCACCCTCACAGTATGGCATGCTTTTAATTGAAAAAGGAGGCCTTAACAGGCCCAGGGAACCTCTCAGAGCCTGCTTCTAAAAGGTACCGAGCACTGACTCAAGGCCACCGAGTATTTTCTTGTTCCCTGGGTTTTGGCTTGAGGCAGTTCTGTGCTTCTCAGGGGCTGCTCGGGACCCACCAGCTCTGACTTCCAGGTGCCGTGTCCCAACAGAAGTCAGCATGGCAGCCAAGTACCAAGAGGCACTAATAACGTTGTTATGCTTTGCAATCAGCTACTAGATTTTGCTTCTGACGGTCAGTCGGCAGGGGTCTTTTTTCTGAGCGTACCTGCACCCCTTGCTGACCAGCATGCTCGTCTTCAACACAGTATACACAACAGGGCATCTACAAGGAAAATCTGTGATTTTTCTGTACAGCAGGAGAATATACTGGAGTGTTGGGCCATAGACTCAGATGAAAGCAAAAAGAGGAAAGTGCCTTAAATATTATATTTCAATGTGTTTAAAAGTATTCTTAATCTGACAACTTGCAATGTTCACATAAGCAGCAGGAATGAACTCTTCATATTTTTGATTTCAGTGCCAGTCAGTTTTGATGTGTGCCAACAGATGAGCTTCCCTGGCATCTCATCAGGATGGGTCTTTATTCCCTGCCCCGTTTCTAAAGTGCTCCTCCTTTCTCCTCCTCCTTCCCCTGCTCTCTGTCCACATGGAAATTCATTTAAAAGGCAAAATGGCCAGAATGCCCTTTTACTGTAACTGCATGTGGACTTCTTTCAAAACTCACTTTAGAGCTCATGGTTAATTAAAATCCTCTCATTCTGAGGAACCAGTTTCTGAGGTCGCGTTGCCTGCTTGTTTTGCTGTCCTGCATACACCCAATAAAGAGAGGATAAAGTAAATTCCAGGCTATCTGTGGCATCTGTAGCAAATCCCCCAGAAGGACAAAAAAAATTGCTGAGCAATATCTACACCATTCTAGCTTCTTGCTATGTTCAAATACTTAATGACAGCTAAAAAATATCCCCTGACTGCAACGTCTGAGGAATATTGCAGTAAATCATGCTTATCTGCATTGTTGCTGTTTTCTGCAGTATTGTTTTCTGTAGTGAAAAAGTAATTCTTCCTAAAAGCAATATTGCACAATTCGTAACTGAAGGAACAGAAGATGTTCTTGTGCAGTTATGCCATGTTTGTGCTTTTATCGAGTCGGTTCTGGCCTGACGCAGGTCTGTGAGTGGCAAGTGCTATAAATGGGCCATGGGGGACATTCATCTTTCCTGGGTCTACCGGGTGACATGCTGTCGTGTGCCTGGACTCTCCTGGCTTCCCAGCCTCCCTCCCCTGCCCTCTCCATGTGCTCTGGTCTGGGCACATCACATGCTACTGGGGAGATCTGGTGAGGCTCCTCACCGGCACCAGACTCTGCGGTCGCTCTTTGCCGTGTTTTGCATCCCTCGGCCTCTGTCACAGCTCTGCTGTGCCTCTTGGCAGGTACGGGTGGGAAGCATCAGTAAGGATTCAGTACCTTATCACATCCATCAGGACGGATTCAGTATCCAATCACACTCATCACTTTAAGGGGGAATTAAAATGCAGCAGCTCTAATAAGCTGGATTGGTATGTCTGGGCAGTTTTTTGAGGAATGCCAGAGGCTGATGGTGAGGTCAGATATCACCAATATCTGCATAGACACATGCAATTTCTGACAATACAGGCTCCGAAGGCATTGGTTTGGGACATCAGCAGGAATTAATCTTGTGGGTAAGCAGGGAAATACACCAAGATGTTTTAAGATCCGCTCTTCCTGGAGATACGCAGCGGCCTGCCTTAGAGTAATCACTTCTCAAAGTCAACTTGTAATAGCAGTTATTGCATTTAGCTTTTGCTTTGTTTGAACCTCGTGCTGGGAAAGAGTAAGAGGATTTGGATAAAAGCCTAAACCCAATTAATCTCTTAGGTTTTTATGTTTCCTCAATTTGACTTTGTTTTCTTAGTGTATTTTACATATAAAATTCTTTTATCTAGGGAAGCTAAGTTTACATTATTTTGCTATCCCTGCTATTTCCTAAAGCAGGATGAGGCAGTCCATAGATCTGTAATGCCATTCAGTGGTCACAGGTTATACAGCATTCACCCTGAAGCACACGTTACTGATGGCATTTTATTTCTCTAAAGTATCACGCTTGGAATTTCCCAACAGAGAACACTTTGGGCTTAAAAAAAGGGTTGTATAATTATTCTCCCTGCCTTGGCTGTTTGCTGAATGAGTTCTTTGCTCATGCACACGGTGGAGACAATGTCCAGAGGCTGGAGTCAGTGACACACTGTGCACCATGTTTGGGTCTATGCTCACTAAATCCTGAGGTGAACAAATTCCCAGGTAAGGAACCGAGTGTTTCTTAAACACTCAGATACGCAAGAGTACCGATACTTTTGCAGGAGATAAAACCAAGCCAGGTGTGACAGGAAGGTGGCAAAACCACGGCAAAGCAATTATGCAGCAGCAAGAGAGCAGCTCTGCTGACATCCCAGTCCGCCCTCGCGGCTGGTAACACCAATTAGCGCGCCACTGCCTCACCTCACGTTCATTAGCATATGCACATTCACACATCTCGTAAATTTTTATCACATTTAGTAAAAATTGTCCTTCTGTTCCCTTTTACCCTTCCGTGAGGAGAGGCATTGCCGCGGAGCAGGCGAGAGGCAGTTTCAGAGGCTGCGCCAGCCGTTTCTTGGCTGGTGGTGGTGGCTGCCACCCGCGCCAGGCAGGGTGACTGTCCCACTGTGTCCTGTGGTGTAGCGGGAAGTCAAACAAGCTAGGACCTTTGGGGAATTGGCAGAAAAATTGCAATAGACTGAGTGAAAGGGGTAACCGTTGGTACATGAGCCTCCAAACTTTCTAGGAGCAAGTAACGATTTCTTTTTAAATTCCCATTCTAGCTGCTCACAGCAAATGCAGCATCACATGTGCCCTTTTGTCCCTTGCTGCCCCTGACGCTCTTGGCAGCAATGGAATCCGTCAGGTGCTCCGCAGCACCTCACGCTCATCTTGATTAAGAGACTGCTCTCTCCTTAGAGGGCTTGCCACTAGCTCACTCAGTGACATATCGCAAACTCATTGTCCCAGATTTTTTATTTTATTTTATTTTATTTTATTTTAAATGCTTTTCTGAGAGCCTGAGACAAAAGGCTGTCATAATCTTTGTCCCTGTGTATCTATTGCACAACTAAAACCCCTTCCACCTGAAGTGATAACTCCTCGTATATTGCAGTTTTAGCCTCTGAATGATCTGAAATGCCCTGACATTACTGCTCATTTAACCATGAAGAAATTAAAGGCCCTGGAACGCATTTTCCTAACCCCTACTGACTTTTGTCCTATGAAGTACTTAGTGTTTTACTGTCACATGCATACCTGCAACCAGTTAACACTGTTGTCATTAAGAAGTTTGAAAAGCTGAGTTTTCTTCTCCCTGCATCAAAGGGAACTCAGATGAGCAGAAGCCAAGCAGTAAATCTCAAAAGAGGGCTTTGTCTAAAATATCACAGTAACCCCCGTGCTAACAGTGAATACCTAATGGAGACAGTTAATTCCCAGATAAGCCCAGATCAATAAGCCCAGGATGAAGCTTGTGACTATCGACAACAAAGTCTCCTTCCTTGAGGGGCTGCAGCGTGGGATGGGGCAGGATGTTAGGTCTGAGCGGGGCTGGGATATGCTACCTAACTCTTGTCCTTAATCTCCTACTGTGGCAGCAGGAGAGGAGAGGAGAGGAGAGGAGAGAAGAGTAAGGAGATCATATGCAGAAAGTCCCTGTTAAGTTTATCAGGCTATGGCTATGGAGATTGTGGAATCTGTGTCAATTTTTTTCAGAAACTGTTTTCTACAGAGCCAGCATTGAAATAAATGTGTATGATACTAATTTTTCCACAAAACCTCCATTGATTTCTGTGGCCCAGGTTCAACAAAATGCCCATGTATGCTCTTAATTTTGGCCTATGGTGTGCTCTAGTAAAACAAATGGGCAGAGAATACTTCTGCCCCACTGAAATCAAACCTTTCCTTACTGTCACAACAGGGACCATCCCCAGTCCTTGCTCCGCGGAAGACCGTGTTTGTGGGCAGTTTGGTTGCCCAGAGATTGAACATGAGGAAAGGACAGAGCATCCCTAGCTGGAGGAGCAAAATGGAGCCATCAGCGGAGCAACATGGGGGTAGATGATGGAGTGCTGAAAAGTGTGTGCTGAAAGAAGAATGGAAGTGCAATATTAGACATTCAGTATTTATTTAAATAAAAAAAAAATCTTTTAAAAAAGCAGGCAAAGAATGTGGAAAAGATTTAGAGAAAAAAAGGAGTACACATTTTTGTGTCCATACCACTAGCAACATTTCTTGGGCTATTTATAATGATGTTTAAGACTAAAAATCTTTGCGATTACTTCAAACAAGCAGGCAGGCTAATCAAACTGACAACAGAACCAAAGCAGCAGTTTGGTAGGAAAAACCCAATCATTATAGGTCTTTGTATGAACACAATCCAGTTATATTAACTTAGTGCAGTGAGAAAATCTTTCTTCAGAAAGAAACTATTTTAATCTGAAAAGCAATCATGTATCAAGTAAGTCCCACTTCCAAATGACTGTAAGTGCTCTTCTGTGCAAGATTTATCATTTTCAAAGATTTTTAATACCATTTGATTTGTTCCGCATCCAGCTGAGTGATCCCCTTCATGAGAGGGCACCAGCAAAAATCAGCCAAAGATCTTGCTGCTTGAAAATGCCAGCACTTTTGGTAAGGTTCAGTACAATTTCACTTAACACTGGTTTTCTGATAAGGGTCCTGTATGTGACCACAGCGAGCAGAACTAGTGGCTCAGCATTAGGCATTTAAATGTTGCCATCCTCCTAACGCTCATACATATCAATCTGAATATTAATTTGCTGACTCCTTTTTTGCAGGTATGTGATGACACACTGATCAGGGGAAGTATAACATAAAAATATGTGAACTGCATATCAAACCTCGATACTTAAAGCACCAAAACAATGGTTTCTTTTCAAGTGGAGACACCTAAGATCTCCTGCTGAACAGCTGCGGTATTGGAGGAGGTAAAGGCATGACAGAAGCATCCACCTTTTTCCACATGGCAGCTCTGCAGTTGATCTACTCACAGGAGTCACGTTTCATGATCAAGAAGGAACTTGGGGAAGGAGATTTCTTCTGATTCTTGGTATGTAGCAGTAGAATATCAAGACCAAATATTTGTCTTAAAATCTGGGAAAGTTGCCTTGGTAACCCATTCTTCTCCAGCCAGACTCTTCACTGTGAGGTAAAGAGTTGACTTAACTCTTCACTGTGAATCGAAATGCTGAAATTTCTCTTTCTGCATATGCATGTATGTCATCAGTCGCAAACCCGAGCAAACCCCACCGCAGCTCCCAGTAGCCTCAGAGGGCACCGCAGGACCGACACAATGCCTCCCATCACTACCAGGAGGCGCAGCACTGAACTCACAGGTGACTCCGTTGTGACAGAAACAGCTTTCCAAGCAGCAGAACTATTGGCATTGGCGGGGTAACCTGTGAATAAAGTTACTTGGCAATTACGAATTTTGCAGACTTAGGCCCTGTTTACTTGACTTGTCCTTGGTTGCTGTGACCAATCAAATATAAATCAAGTTTCAGATCGGAAAAACGTGCCAAATGCTGTTACTTTTGTCATTTAATACATTGTGACTTTACGACATTGAAAAATCCCCTAGGCATATGTTGTGCCAATTAGCTTGCTTTCAATAGTTGAATACATCTGAATAATAAATTCAATTACAACCTCTGTGTATGTTATGGAAATGGGATGACATGAGGCCCTACTGATGTTTATTCAGCTGTCTGAGGATGATACCCTTAGCACAAGAAGAAAATTTAGAAAACATTATTGTCTTCATTGCTGAAACGAGAGTGAAGCCAAGTCCTGCCTGAAGAGGTCCAACTACGGTCGTGGTGCTGCAGAGCCACAAGGGCCTGATGAGAAGGTGGTGCGGTTGGCCAGGGGGTTGCCATTAGCTTCTGCAGGCAATGGCTCAGGTCCTGGGCTTATACCCAGGTAATGATAATATTGTTATAAGTGCAGAGGAAACATGGCCAGGCAGACAATTTTTTGCAAGGCAGCAGAATATATCCCCTCAAAGAGCAATCTGGTGGTTGGTTCAGGAGAGAGGGGCAAAACCTCCAAACTCTCCTGTTACACTAACTTAAAGGCCTCATACTGAGAGTTTCCCCAGTGAAGTCCAGCAACACCCATTTCTTGCACAGGCCTGAAGGAACTGGGAGTCTCTTAGAGAGATCGACTGGTTTGTGATAAACCCTTGCTTAAAAGTCTGAGGTAGAAAAAGCCCCAGACACGCATTGTGAATTATAATGTGTCCTCTTTCTAATTTGAATTAGCCTACTTTACTTTATTTTTTTAGTTTCTACTTTTCTTATTTTAACTGAAAAGCCAGAGGAAAAGCAAAGGACCAGTCTTAAATAAAACTTGTGATAATTCGTCATTTATGTAATATAAGTATATTCGTGTTTGTTGAAATCACTTTATCTGCAGATAGATGCATACAACAACTGTATTCTCAGCTCAGGAGAGAACACCAAATTGATTACACATATACACTGTGAAACCATAAAAATTTACCTACTTTGTTTCACTAACATTTGGCTCCTCTGAAGGCATGAAAATATGACTTTGAGCATTGACCTCAAGGACTAAATAAAGAGACCATAAGGAAAATCTTGCATCCCTTACAATCTTTGTGTTATAACCCCTCCTGACTAACCTGATCACTCTCTATCATAACCTTGTATTTAATTATGAGCCAAATAATTATTTTGCACTAAACGTAGCATAAACTCTATGGTAACGAATTTAGGTCACTGGAAGCAATTTCTATTGAATCCCTATTTATCAAAGCTGCCATAAATAAAAGAGGAGGACAATTTAAGGCACCGACTGAAATTAAGGAAGCCTGAAGGGACTGCTTTGTTTCAGCAGCGTTGCTTTCCAGCTGTCCGTGCAGCCCTGCTGTTTTATGTCAGCTCGGAGGTGTCCCCTGGTGGCTGTAACATTAACAGGACCAGCCACTAACTGGCCAAAGCTTTCCTGAGGGATTAGATCAAATGCCCCAAAATGTAGGCAATGGATCAGGCTAGATGTAGGTAAAATAGAAAAGATTTTAACAAAAAATATATATATATATATGAAAAAGCTTTTATATGATTGGGTTTCTTTTCTTTGTAGCATGGGGAGTTGCCCACCTCCGTGGGTTTCCAGTGTCATCTAACTCATCCCTTGCTACAGCAGTGAGTCAGTATGATACCCCGCTCTTTTTCTGGGCCACATTACACCCGCTTTCCTTATATTTTCTTCCTAACTCTGTCAGAAGTGCTGGCAAATATGTTTGTGCCCTGCAATGCCTAGGCGTTTGCAGCATAATGCAAAACCCATTCACATTGCTCCATTAGCAGACCCTGGAATGGTTTGCAGGGGCAATGGTGGTCCCTTCTGAATCCGCATTTCCAAAAATATTTCCTTGTGGAAGCTAAACTGTATGACCTTGCCTTTTGACACATCCTGTGCAAAGCTATGCTTATTCAAACATAGGCTTTTTACTACATTATTGCTGCTCAAAATGGTAAGAACAAACGTAATATAGCCTGAAGTGCAGCAGAGGAATTGCAGGTCAGAGATGTGAAGCCCGGTCGCACTGATGCTTATTACATAGAAAATCTCTGTAGGGTAAACATTGTCCAGGCTAAAAGCAGAGAAGGAATATGGGCAGAAGGAGAGAATAAATCAGCATCTTAGGAATACTTAACAATGTGACCCTTGATGCTTCTATGTTACTGACACTTAGTTCCTCACCTTTAACTGAAAATATGTATCCGAGGCTTCAGGGGATAGCAGGGTATAAAGATTTTATTGGAGCTTACATGATATGGCACACCAAGATAAATACAGCAAGCAGGTCATCTCAAATTAGTGTCAATAAAACTTTTATGTACTCTTTCCGAGTACTTAAATGGTGCTCTCATCTCAGTGCTAGCCAAGCGCCATGTAGCATCAAAGGGCCTTGCTACATCGCCACTATTCTGTACGTTTCAGGTGTTTTGGATACTAGCGCCCTGGAAGCCACAGAAAGGACGTACCAAATCAAAATGCACGGAGCGACGAATGTTTTAAAATTATTGTTGAAGCAATTTTTTTATCTCTCTGCCTAGAAAGCAAATTCTTTCATTTGTCCCAGGCCATGCTGTCTCAACCATGCAAAATGCCAAAGAGGATGTCCAACAAAGAAAATGGAGGAAAATGGTGGAAAGCAAAATATCCACTGGCGCTTTACTGTGCTTTGGTGAGTGGCACTGGGCCAGGCTGACGCTGAGGAGCAATCTTACCTCAGCCCACTGTTCGTAGATGCCTGACCAAGGAGCAAGGAATTTGGGGAGGCCAGTGTGCACAGGCAACAGCCTCCCTCTGACACTGGATATTCAGGCCATAATCCTAACCACCTTTTACTTTCCAAATCTAGCCTGAAGGGGCTACTGGGAACTAAAAGGAAACAGAAACAGTTTTATTGTGCATGAGAACGTGCTGACTTTCAGATCTACACTGATATTTTTAGAGCTAGAAATAAATGCTATGTATTACAGAGAGAAACTGAGAATATCCGTGCTTTGGTGGTATTGAATTATACTTCAAAGCCTATGCATTGCAAAGCACCGAATTTTAAACATTTGAACGGTGAGAAACTGAATATTGCCCTTTTAAATGCGGAGAAAGAGGTTGGTATGAAAGAAAGAGAAAAAAAAGTAAAATTAGTAATGAAGAGAGACTGTTTCAATGTGCTGAGTCCTTGGAAATTAGAGTTAATCCCAGAGAAAAGGACTAGAAAAGGCAAAGGGCAGGTGTATAAATCATTAGTGCATTAATCTATCCATAAATTCAGATTTACTGTAGCTGCCTGAGGAAGCTTAATTTACTCTCCTTGTGCTCAGATAATAACAACAGTTTTGGCCAGAGGTCTTTCCAATCAGTTGTCTGCATCTGGTTTAACTTGCAAATCCAGGAACAGGCTCCCTGATACAAAATGGCCAACCCCATTTCTCCTCCATTTTTAATACATTTTTTTCAAAGGAAACTCTTCTCTGTGAAAAGATGACCCAGCGGGGAGCCAAAAACTGAGAAATAGTACTGAGCTGTCAAGCTTAACATCCTTCTTTGGTCTTGCCCATTTCACTCTGCCCCAGCTGTTTTCCCAAGCGCTGTAATGAATAGGCCAATTGATTTCTTTTTTAGTACAAGTTCATTGCAATTTCCATTTTTAAACATGAATTGGGCACTGAAACCCAATGTCATCATTGTGCCTGGTAGCCCTTCCTCTAGCTAATGTCACCAGGCTTAAATGTCTTGCTTTCAGACGCTTATGATTTAGCAAGCTTTAACATTTGCACCAGAATTTTCCAGGCTGGAGGCCTGCTTTGAGTTGTCTCTTGTTGTTGATTTTAAGTTTAAGTCACAGTGATCCAGCTGTTTCAGGGAATTAAGGGAAAGTGTTGGTAGTGAAAAAATAAAGTATGACAGAGAGGGTCATGCTGGTGTCAGCAGCACGTCCTGATCACTGCCAGGAATATCTGTCCCCTCAAGTGTCATAAGCGATGATCATTAAAGAGGCAGAGTTTGTTTATAGAGACTCATTAGGGGTTAACAGGGAATTTTCCAAACATTATAAATGAACTTCAGCACCTTGCAGCTTCCCTGTGTACATGCTTACTGTCCTCAGCGAGGAACCAACCACGCTTTCCCACCGAGTGACAGGAACTAATCCAGTTTACATCTCGGTTGCTTCCTCTGGCTTCAATGCTCCAACAAGAAACACTCCAACACCTGTCCTCCCTCCAGCTGCCAAGCGATGCCCTTGGTGCCTCTGCTGCCACTTGGGGATTAAGGAGAAAGCAAAGGCCATTCATTGGAAACACAAGTGATGAGGACCTGGACCTGCAGAAGGCAAAGGAAAAGACAGGGACAAAGCACCCAATGGAGAGGGGACACTTGAAAGGATGCTTGAAACTGTTGAGCAATTTTACTTATTGCCACCACCATCATCTATGCCTCTGAAGTCGTACTGATCTCTGTTGATACGGTATTTGTTCCAGGTTAGGCAAGGTGCCCTCTTGAGTCAGTTCTGGACAAGCACTTTTTAAAATCAGATCTGCTGGCAAATGGGGCAACCTGGACTCTCTGCAGACGGGTGGGAGCTGAAAAGTGTTATGTGTGCTCTTGAAGGTGGTGCTCTGCAAGCACTTGTTGGGGGTGCTGAGAACCAACTTCATGATTCCTATTCTAGCTGAACAGATGGGCACCAGGAGATGAAGTATTAATCATCGGTGGAGGTGCTCTTAGGAAGGGAAAAGCCACCATTATTCTGATGGGGTGATTATTACAGAGAAAAGTCAGAGGATTTTGATTTCTCCCTGACCATTAACAAGATTACTGTGTTAGTAAAGACTGAGGTTTGCTCATAAGCAAATTAAGCCTCTGTGTAGCGGAAGTGACAACCTGCCTCAGCAGAACCCTAATCTGCCTCGTAATTAACTATGAGCTCCAAAGAGCCTCGATCAGCCGTTCAGGTTGCCAGCTGCAAATTAGGACACAGTGAGGCTTAAGACCTTGGTCTGCTAAGGTAAAGTAGTAATAACTCACTCTTTTATAGCATTTAACATTTCCAGATGGAAGTACTTCATAACTAAGTTCAGTATCACTGTCCCCTTTTTCCACAAAAGGAGAAGTGGCAGCACAGGGAGGCGAAGTGACGTGCCCAATGGCACTTGTAGAAACATAACTGAGGACTCCTGAGTCTCAATCTGGTGCTGCAGCTACCAAATTTTCTTTCAGTGGAGAGAAACTATTTTTCACATAGAATCAGAAGCACCATTTAAAACTGGCAGGAAAATTAACACAGAAGAGAGGTTGAGGAATACATAGACTCTATATAAGCTTGCAGAAGGATTAGGCCTTGCTTTGTGGCAACCGTGCTGGTTTAGTCTGGAAACTGCTACAGCACAGACCTGCAAGTTCAGTCTCAAAGTGTCAGGGAAAATGGAATGAATTCTGCGACTTCTTGTACGACTCCTGATAAAAGGAAAAATTCTTGCTCCAGAGGCTGATCCAGCATACTGATGTGGTCCAGCAGGACGAAGCAGCTAGTCAGCATTGGCTTAGGAAGCTTTTCAGAGTCCGGCACTCTGGCTTCTGTCAAGAGACAGCTTAAATTATAGATGAGCAGACGTGAAGCTTTTCAGAGGCACGCAACAGATCCTGTGTCGCACAAAAGGCATTGCCAGCATCTTTTAATAGAAAAACACAGACAACGAATTAGGACTGGAGAGTCATTCCCTTGTTTGGCTCAGGAAACCCAGACTATACTCCCACAGGCCTATCTCTGCCCTGCCTGGTGTCTCATCTGTGAAACTGTGGCAATGCTACCTTTTGGCAAAGTACTTTACATGTGAAACCGCTGTGAGAGAGCAAATTATTATTATTTCTTGCTACTTGCTCACGGTTGGTATATCTGGACTGGGGAACCTGAGAAACAAATACCTGTCCATGGATGCATGGACAGGGAGAGAGTTAGAGTGCACCCCGTCTGGACCTCCACCCATCATATAGGATTCAACAGACATGGACAAACACACTCATCCTACAGCTCAGAGTCTGTGTAGCGATTTGCCTCAGTCTTAATCCCTGTAAATGTCTCAGACATTTTTCAGAACTGAATTTCCACAAATGAGATCACAAATCGGTCCAAAACCACTACTCCGCCTCCAAATGCTCAGATTTGGATATATGTTAGAAAGGTAAGTTGTGTTTACTTTCAACTGCTAACACACACAAAAAAGAAGCTTGCAGAAAAAATGCTGTCCCGTGTTAGGTTTTTTTCTTAATCTTGTTCTGAAAGAAAAGACACACAAAGTGTTTTACACATCTTTATTGAAAGTGTCTGAAAAATGTCATTGCATGCCACCAGTTCTGAACATGTTCTGTCAGAAGCATGTAAGTGGCACAAGGAAGAAGGATAATGTATGTGATGCGCATTGTATTCACACATATTGCAAAATAAGTAGCACAAACATCAGTCTAACAAAGGAAGGCAAAACTCCGCTCTAATACAGCTTTCAGGTGAGACCACGTGCAAGACAGCCAAATAGAAAGAAGAACCAAAAAAGGATAAAATGAAGACGGTATTAGGTAACACAGGCCAAGTCCTCTTTGTTTAATTTCTTTCTATTTAGTGATTCAAGATCCATATGCTTCTTAAAACATAGCATAAAAGCTATAAAAGGAGCTAAAGCAGTCATCTGAACTCTGTTTTCATGCCTGCAGCACACAGGTAGGGCTAAGGGTCACTGCAGGCTTACGGCCTCTCCAACTGAGAGGACAATTTGGTCAATGAGACCTTAGAAAACTGGACTACCTGTCGATTCTAATGCCTTTCAGTTCATGACTCCTTTCACTGAAATGAACTTTCTAAAGACGGGGTGAGGATATTCTTGCTTAAGATCTGACATTTACTTTTCTCCATTTTCCAATACACTGAAGTAATCCCTCAGCAGAGATCACAACAATACATGACCGGATAACCCAGTGCTCCCTGCCTTGTTCTTCATTTTCTAGTTTGTTCTTGCACACACCTGAACTCAAAAAGGTCAGCTCATGAACACTGCTTCCGCTCATCAGAGCTACACAGGTTTTAAGTGCCGAGCACAGGTTAAAAATGGGGAAATGCACAGGGAGTTAGCAACGTAGCCTCCACCTTTAGGGGATTTGGTCTGCTTATTTCCTGTGCAAACCTTGCGGGTGGAGATCCGAGAGGTCGGTGTGAGATCTTGAAGGCCATGGTGCCCACAGTGAGACCTTGATTATCTATGAAATTAATATTAAAGTAGACACCCCTGAATATGATCATGAGTTTAAAGAAGAACATGCTAAACATATGACTACAGCATTCAACTCATAGAATCACAGAATGGTTTGCGTTAGAAGGGATCTTGAAGATCATCTAGTTCCAACCCCCCTGCCATGGGCAGGGACACCTCCCACTAAGACCAGGCTGCTCAAAGCCCCATCCAGCCTGGCCTTGAACACTTCCAGGGAAGGGGCATCCACAGCTTCTCTGGGCAACCTGTTCCAGTGCCTTACCACCCTCACAGTAAAGAATTTCTTCCTGATAGCTAACCTAAATCTCCCCTCTTTCAGTTTAAAACTGTTACCCCTCACCACTCTCCACTTAAATCTTGCTAAAACGTCACCCCACGGAGGGCAAGAGATAAGGTTATGATATAAGGGATATCCGGCAGAGAGAGATCTCTGCGAGGGAGCAGAACCTTGAGACCTAGATGAGACGGTCGACGGGCTGTGCTCCTCTTCCTCTACCAAGACAGGGATGCCTTCTTGGTAAGCACTGCGCCTTCACCTTTTGGTGAAGAACACCCGGGATAGCACTTATTCATCTATTCATTTATTTTGCTAGCATTATTATAGTATATTAGTGCTATTGCAGCTAGTGCATTTATCAATGGCAATTCCGAATCTGTTATATCTGACATTTCAATAAATCATTTTTCTTTTCAACTTTGCGAAACTGTCAGTGAAAGTCCTTTGTGGGGCTCTGAAACAGGCAAATGATGAACTGTTTCAGTGAAAGCCCTTAGCAGGGCTCTGAAACAGGAAATCGTTTATCTCTTCAACTTTCTGATGCTGTCTCTGTGAAAGCCCTTGGCAGGGCTCTGAAACATGCAAACGTGGAACTGCCTTAGTGAGAGCCCTCAGTAGGGCTCTGAAACAGAACTGCTTCAGTGAAAGTCCTTCGCAGGGCTCTGGAACAGGAACAAAACCAAACCCTTAACACAACAACCATGCCATTGAGGTTACAGCTGTGTGTCTTCTTCTCATGACTGTTCTTCTCCCCGTGTGTCTTCACCCTGACTGCTGCTACAAGGCTGGAGCACCCTCAGATTTGTCTTTTTAACGCAGGACCACACGTGAGGGACTGCTGCCTTCATTTCTTCGTTTTCATCCATGATTCCTCACTGTCACCCAATTACATCCATGAAAGCCAGACAAACATCGCGTCATTATTCTGTCTTTACCTTGTGATTTTGAGAGTAGCCTGCACACTAATTCCATATCAGACCAAGCCCCAGATAGGTGTAAACAGCATACTTTCTGCTAACTTCCCATTAACTAGACACATACATAACAACTACCATGGCAGACACTAGAGAACAGCTAAGCCCTCGCTTTGATATTTCCAAGGTCTAAACGTAGCCCTGACACAGAGGGTCTCTCCTTTCTTTGAAACAAATCTCCACCATGTCTATCACCATCAAAAAGATGCTCTGCTTTCCTGCTTCCACCTGTTTGAATCAGGAGCATGTTCATTTGGCTTACAGAAAAAAAATTATTACATCTGCAAAAATCAAAACTGTGATGCATTAGTAGTGACATTCTTAGGGTTGCATATGGTCTACACTTTATATTATACTGGTTTTGATATTGCCGGCCTGAGCAACAGAGTGGAAGATTATTTTTCTTAGCCATTCTACTTTCTATCCTACAAACTACTAAACCAAACTTTCTCAACTGTGAATCTCAGCTAGCAGTAATGTTATTCAGTCATTTACTTGTCTTGGTTCAGTCCACCTTGAAATATACAGGGTATGTTTCCATTGCATCATATTTGCTGTTTGTTAAGAAATAAATAAAAATATAATTATGTGCTAAACTCACATTTTTAAACAAAATGTCCCAATTATGACAGCCTAAATGACTGTCTCTGATATGCCAATATATTGATGTATCCATGTAAATTCAGGCTTTGGGTCTGACTGCAATACAAAACAAAAAAGACGTCCAATCCCTGCAAGCTTCATGTTAACACTGAGATAAGAGACAGAAGCCGTCACTAGAGGGAGACAATGTAATTTCATAGAACACATCCAGAAAACTTTTTAGTTGGAGAATTTACGAAAAGCTGCATAACCCATACCTGTTAGTGGGTTAACTCACTTGCTATTACCTTGCCTAGTGAACTCAGAACTACAGAACCGCGTCAATATTTGCCTATGTTGGAAGTAGAGAACAGATATTACAGAAAAAAAGAATTAACCTACCCACTTTTCTGTTATGAGCAGTATTCACTTTTAAAATGCTTTTTCTGAGAGCCTGAGACAAAAGACTGTCATAGTGTCCCTGTGTATCTATTGCACGACTAAAAACCCTTCCACCTGAAGTGATGACTCCTTGTATATTGCAGTTTTAGCCTCTGAATGATCTGAAATGCCCTGACATTACTGCTCTTTTAACCATGAAGAAATTAAAGGCCCTGGAACGCATTTTCCTAACCCCTACTGACTTTTGTCCTATGATGTACTTAGTCTTTTGAAAATTTATTTAAACGCGATGGACAAGTTTCCTCAGAAACAAAGCTTTGGGATCTATGAGAAAATACAAAAACACAAGGAGGCAGTGCATATTGGATTCAGAATATATTCAATTTTGAGTTTTAAGGGCTAGACAGGAAAGTTAACAAATTCATAAGCTCTGATGTATGATATAGGTGTGCTGCTTTTGGCAAAAATACTCACCTTAATTCACCAAAATGAACTCACCTCAGCAGCCATTTCTCTTCTTCATTTTCATTTCTTTCCTTTAGTTCTCTGTTTCATCCCTTTCCCCATTCTTCTTTGCTTATGCTGCCTGTGTGATCATCATCGATGACCTAAGGTTTAGCCTTTTGCATGTGTCCAACTACAGACCCATCAGATGATTTTGATAAAAGATGCTAAGAGGCGGGCAGCACAAATGTTTACTGTTTCACAACCAGCTTTATTATGACTAAGACCTGGATAAAGCAAATTGCATACTATATTCTTTTCCAGGAGTACTTGGGTCAGTGAAGCCAACAGGTTTCACGGTAAGTTGAGGAAATTCAGCAAAACACTGAGTGAGGACTGTCAGTAAAACAGTGGTCCCTGATAGGGACTGTAAAAGGATTGAAGATACTGCTGCCTCAGGGAGCTCCTTGCACTTTCTCAAAGTTTTTTCAACACAGGAAATTCTTATTAGTTTAGCCGTGTTGAATTAGCAATATTCTTCCATGAGAGAATTGTTTATGCAAATCTAATCACCATTATTCATTTATAACAATATTCACACTGGAGGCTACCTACTATAGCTATTTCTGTTTTAATAATAATAATAGCTAAAATGATACAAAACTTGTTTTATATGCACCCAGAAGTATGCAAAATCAGCACCTGATGCAAAAGCGCTAGTCCTACAAAATTTGTAACAGATGCTTTACCAATATCTACCATTTGAGTCTCGTCATCTGTAATTATGGAGCAAATGCTTCCTCCCAAAGCCCGCTTTCTATTTATTGTTCAGACTCCTCTTGAGACAAAACTGAAGCATAATCAGCTTCGAACTAATTTGTGTTCTGTCTTCAGGGGAAAAAATAATTCTACATTCTCCTGTTTCTGCCACTTGTGACAAACCTGAAGATGTCCTGCTTGCTAACTCTGCTTGCAAGCATCCAGTGACAAGTAGCAGCTGCTCTCAAGCGTGACAAAGAATGTTTGTGTTTTCTTTTACCAAAATCACAGGTTTAGTTTTGTTGTTAAAACTTAAAGAAAAAAAAAACCAACCTCTCTCCTCTCTTCAATCCTTTTATCTGCTTAAATCTTATGCAAATGACAAAGGTAATTAAGTAAATTACAGACAGTGAAAACTGATGTGTTCATTTACTCAGGGCTGAAAATGAAGGAAATGAATATTCAAAGCAGTGTGATGTACCACTGTGTGACGGGAAAAGACTTCAGTCAAACTGAATTAACTGTTTATTGGCAGCATCTTTGAACTGGATCTTGCTTTTATGAGTAACAAGGTCACTTGCCAACTACTTATAGAATCATAGAATCACAGAATGGTTTGGGTTAGAAGGGATCTTGAAGATCATCTAGTTCCAACCCCCCTGCCATGGGCAGGGACACCTCCCACTAAGACCAGGTTGCTCAAAGCCCCATCCAGCCTGGCCTTGNCTCAATAGGTACTTCTCACTGAACTCAACAATCAGAAGAAACAGTGAACCACCAGCTCCTGCCTTTCACCAGACACTAAATCCTGCACACGGTAGTCCCCTTTCTTCTAAATTCAGAGGATCTGGACAGATTCTGTAGAAATGAATAGCATGTCTTGTGGAAACCCAGTTTCTGCTAAATTGGGTTGAGGTGTGCTTCACCTCTGCCTCCACCCCAGGCATTACACGTTCTTAATATATATTAAAAAAAAAAAAAAAACAAAGAAAAAGCACAATTCAAAAACACTACAGCTGGTATGCCTTACTGTTTTTTCACCTAATCCTCGCCTCTTGTCACAATACTCAGCATTTTTCTTAGTTTGGGAGATCGCTGTGGCACTGCCTTTGATAGAAGGGTCAATTCACCTGCCTGATCCTACACAAAGAGCGTTCGGGAATTATGATGACGGATGTGGTATTCAGAGGCAAGGTCAGCTAAGCCACAAGTGAGCTGTACGCTCCTGAAACAGTATGGATCGGAAACCCTCTGCAAACAGATCTTTTTCATCTCAGAGGAAGGGTCTCTTGCTTTTTTCTTCTTGTGCTCTGATTTGTGGTTTTGCTTGAGGGAAGAAGTGAAGAGGAGGCTGCTTGAATGATTTCAACTGACTGGTTTCCATGTCTTTAGAGCTGCTTGAACAGGCTTCTGTGCCATTACCAGAACTCTGCCTGTATGTATTATAAACCACAGATTCTTCAGATGGCAAAGTAGGTGAGATTTGGGTGACAATTTGCGTGAATTTCCTATAATTGGATAAACTAGCTGTCCAAATTGCTGTGCAAGTCCACAGAGGTACAGTAGATCGACTCTATTCCCTTTTCCACCCCTTTAAAACCCTCTCTGCAAGCATCCTTCTTTGGCACGGTAACAAAATTTTATTTACAGAAATACTTTCAGTGTTTATTTCAGAGTAACCTTAATGGATTTATTTACGTTCTGACAATTATATCAGGCTCTTCAAAATACTGTCAATGACTCTGATAAGTAGCAAGAAAAAGGCATCATTTATTTATACTCACTTGCTACTCCTAACTTAATTCAAGGTGTCATCTACAGATAAAAACTGTTGCCATTAATTTCAGTCCTTTTATATGACACAGTAGATGTTTACAGAGATCTTTATGCTGACAATTTTCCCTGTATCCCACATTAATTCCAGCTTTTTATTATTTCTCAATGTCATTCACTTGTTACTGTGCATGCAATCTCTGAAAATGTGTTGGAAATCCCTTTATTGCTGTAAATTTGGTAATAATCCTTTTATTTTCCATGAGGTGTCAGTTGAATAAAATGTCACTAGAAACCTCTATACCCCTGTTGCAAACTGAAAAATAATTTTCTTGTTATTTGAAAATGTTCATCCAAAATTCCATGCTACTAAATACTAATTTCCTAAACAGTCTGTTTTTCTTCCCACCACAATATTTGGTTCACTGTCATTATAATTAATATTCATATTCTTCCCATAATTAGCATTATATTAACATAGCCTCATATCCTCACTGCTAATGCTCCGACTCCTATATTCAGAATAGCTCTTCTCACCAACAGGTAATTTGTGTTACACTGCTTTGTTGAAAATTGTTGCACTCAGAGTTGTGCTAGACTACTTCAAGATCATTAAAATTAGGCACTAATCTGTCTTTTCACCCGCTCTGTCTAGAATTGTTTGTGAAACCCAGGCTGCTTCTTTCCTTTTGTAGGTTTTTCCTTAGTATAAAATTAAAAGCAACAAAACAGTGTTCGCAGCTTGTTCTGCAGTTTCTCCTGCCCTCTGCTGGATGCCATGTTCGAACAGCTCCAGGAATTTATTGTCTTCATTATTTTGTGCTTGGTCAAGGTGAAGAATTTACCCTCCTCTTTCTGCTTCCCAAGTGAATACTACTACCTATGCCTTCTCTCTCAGGTGGTAATATGTATTTGTGCAAAGGAAAGACAAAAAAAAATATAGCTAGTCTTTTATTTAACAGGAAAAATAAAACAGATAAGGGTTTTCAGGTTTCTGCTTTGGCACACTTCTTGCTCATACTTCAGCTTAAATAAGTGTGTGGGCTCTCTGAAATCAGTTTAGATATTGGAGTACCATGAGGTTAAACACAGTATGTTTGCTTTCCACTTAATTATAGGATAACTTATACTGGACCGGCTCTCTGATGGTCATCTGGTCCAAGCCCTGCTTGAAGCAGGTCCAAAAAAGTCATCGTGCCCAGTGGAATTTTGAGTACCTTCTGGGATGGACACCTCACCACCCCTCTGGTCACCTGTTCCAGTGTCTGACCACATTTACTGTGAAAACGTCCTCTGATCATTATCTACAAGCTCTCAATTTGCTCATCACCCTGCCACCCGTTTGCACAGAGCACGAACCTTCCTCCCTGCCTTCCTGGCTTGTCTTTCCTGAAGAGTTGTACATCAATATCACTATACCCACCTATGCAGCACTCCAGTCATATAAGCTACCTCACCACGTATGTGCCAACGAAGTCACAGCTCTGCAACTGTGAACAGGCTTCTAATTTCTCCTCTTTGTTTTCCCTGCAGCATATTTTTCTACTGACACTTGAAATGGACCCCGTCACTCTGCGTTCACAGAGAAGTTCAAGACTCTCCCCATCGTGCTGTCACTTCCCCGTTGCTCCCTGTGCCTTTACTCCTCTATAGGTTATGACACTTTCCTCAGCTTACCCAGTTTCAAGCCGTCCTCACTAGGTCTGAAGCCCAAAGACACTCTTACCATACTTTGTCAGATGGATCTTGCTCCTGCTTTGAAGTCTTTGCTCCTCCAAAACCATCGCACGCGTGCAGAAGCCAAACTCCTGTCTGTGACACCAGCCATGCACCAAGTGTCGATCCACTGAAGGTGGATTACTCACTCCTGCCCAAAGCTTTACCCCTCACTGGAAGGACTGAGAACACCACTTGTGCCCCCTCCCATGCCATACTGCTAATTACTGCTGGTAAAAGCCCATTATGCTGTATCCTTGACCAAGCCGTGTATGTATATTCCGTCATAAAGAGGCTGGGCTCTAAAAACAGAAAAAAGCTGTAACACTAGTGGCAAATTTCATAAGCATCAGCAAAGACAACAGCACATTAAACATGATCTTAATTTGTGACATGCCTTTGAAGCTATGCTACATGCTGAGAATGCTGACACCATGTAAGTGGCATGTTCTATGCCCTTATCTGCACTGCTTTTCATCCAAATGAACCGGCAATCTCTCTCAGGTAGAGAATCCAAATCAAAAACAAGTAAAAATCTATCTAGTCATACCACTGATGTAAATTATCACGGTAGTAAAATTTTAAATGGCAAAAGGGAAAAATTCCCATGTTTTATCTTAAATGGATTTTCAGTTCTCTTGAAAGACTCCTAACTAGAATTCCCAGTGAAATCCCCTGTTTACTCTTATGTCACACATACACTTGACAATACAAAGTCAAAATTTCTTTCTGTGACTCATTATTGTAGTCAAGCCCAACCAAAAGCACCAGTTCTAATTATGTGACAGGTATGGTCTTTGCTGCTGATAGGTCTTTTTGCTTATTTGCATTTCTGTTGAAGCCACTGGTGAGGATGCTACATATTTAATTAACTTTCTACAGTTTGCTTTCATACATGCAAACATAATTACTTCAATCTGGACTACGTCTATACCTACAGAATGTACTAAAACATTACTTGTCTGATGACTTTTCTTCATCATGATCAACTTTACCCTGTAATCTGTATGTTGTTCTTTACTGTGCTGTTATTTCTCTTTAATTTTGCTTGTGCTTGGAGGTGTTTGGAGGTGTTCAAGGTTGCAAAATAAAATGGTCCTGTCACTAAGCAACTTCCTTCTAAGCTGAGAGGTATATACAGAGAAGACAGGATACAATGAGGACCAGACATAGGTATGATTCCAATCTTGGTGGATTAGCAAAAGTTTTTACTGCTTTCCTAGGAATTATTTTGGATTTCCCCATGTGAAAGTAGAATCCGATCAAGAATATTTGTATAGCCCAAGCAATCCCATACGCTGCTCACACTTCAATGGCAAAAGATTCACTATATTCACAAAAGTGAAAAAAAGATGGCAGCTTTGATTTAAGATTAGAAACCTTACGCTATCAGGACATAAATGAAAAATGAAGCGAGCTACTTGCTGTATAGGAAGAAGATGAGATGACACAAGACTTGGAAAAATTCAATCAGCGAGGAGGCCAGATGTAACACTGTAATGCACTGGGGCAAACTAGAGCAACTAAAACAAAGCAGCATTTTCAGGATTTCTAGAAAACTTTAGAATTCAAACCCATACAAACCAGGTGAAAGATTCTTCACAGCCTTCTCAAAAGGAGGCAGCTACTGCAGGATCACAGTTACACAAACATAACCCCCTTTAAAAAGGCCCGGGGTGGAGCTAGGAAATTATAGACCAGTTTGACCTTGGTGGTAGGCAAGATCCTAAAGATATTAATAAGAGATGAGATCACAAGGAACACAGACTGGGCAAAGTGATTAAAGGACATAATCTACTTGGATTTCAAAAAGGTATTTGACATAAAACTGCAAAGTAGATTAATGCACAACGGTAGCAAGCATAACATAGAAGGTGTCATCGTTGAATGAATAATGAGAAGCACAGATACTTTGAGACTATCTGCAACTGCACTCTCATAGGTGGTATGTTAACAAGTCAGATTCCTTTGACATATAAGCTGCAGATGTACACACATTAAGGCTTATTTACTGTCCTAGGGTTGCTGGTCTCTTAAAGATATAGTGACGTACTTTGCTTTCAGTTACACTAGTGAAGTCAGTAGAGTTGCTTAAAGTGTACAATGGCAGGACAGACTGGAATCTACCCTAGGTCAGTTGCCTTTGCTTAGCAGGCATGTTTGAAGTATGATTTTGTTAGAACTAGTTTTTTTGGTTGATCCCCCACCGACTCCGCCCCCAGTATACTGCATCAATTTTTCATTTTAGTGTCTCATCAATACAGGGCTGTTTGCTAGTAGATTTACCACAGTGGGTGCTGAAGGCTATACACATTCTGTATTAGGTACCACATTTTCCTGTCAAACTAAATTATTTTGATTTGTCAGTATTACTTTGGATTTACAACATTGTAGATGAGAGAAGTATTTAGCCCTTCTTGCGCAGCACTAAGTACTTCGATGGTCACTTGCAGGAACCAGATTCTGTGTCCTTTGCATAATTGTATCAATATAAATCCAGGGCAAACCAGAGAAACCTGTTCCACTTGCACAAAAACCTAGCATTGAAAGGCTTAAATGCGTACTTTGGGCCAGACCGTCTGAAGACTCTTCATCTGAAGAGTCAATTGCATCAATTACAGCAAGAGAGAATGTGGCTCATGTAGCTTCTTTACTGCTGATCCCTTGTAATGCCAAAAGGAAGTTCCTACCATTTACAAGCTGACATATATAAAATGTGAATCCACTGGCACATTGTAAGTCTCCTTTGGAAACCTTGTCAACATCAACAGCTCAGGCTAATATCGGCAACTGCTGCGATAATAGTTCAGAACAGTCATTCCTTTTCCCAAGTGTAAAGTTGAAATGGCAAGATAAAGCTGCTGCTTACACTCGTGTTGTTACTTCAGTTGGTTATATTTATCTCATTACTACTGGAGAGCTTGGCAGTTCACTGAAGCATCGTGATGAACCAAAGTTAATGATAGCAGGGAAGCCAGCTCTGTTCCAGATTTGTCATGTGGATGTGACGCCATGCACAGCGGACTGTGATATCAATGAAGCAATCAGAGTCAGCTGATCACTGCAAATTCAGGCACCAACAACTACCACACAGCCACAATCTAAAGCCTCCCTACAGCAAGAGACCATCAGACTGCATACTTCGGTACTAGGAGAGGCTGCTGGCAGGAAAAGGTCCAGAAGTGTGTATACCAAAGTGGCGATGACTCTCTTAAGTTCAGCCGGGTAACTACGAAGGGAATTTGACTCAAATCTGTTGACAGCCATGTGCGTGCAAGTCACAGTGCTTTTCAGGTGTGTTGTGTTGGGAGGTTGGTTTATTTTGATGGGGGTGATGTTGCACCAAAACATGTTCTGAATTTGGTTTTGGGCTCTACCAGAAGTATCATCAGCACTTGACAGTAAAAAAAGTTCTATTAAACTCTCTCTACATCATTGACCTCATACAAACCCAGTCCTCTGATTTAGCAAAACCACACAACCCAGGTTGGGAAAATGCACGTTTCAGCTACTTACATTTATCTTTTTGCTAATGGTGCTCCCCTTTTGTTGTATCTCTATCATCTGAGAATTTCACACAACCCTTTCCAAAAGGAAGAGAAAGCCAAAGAAACTATGTACTGATCCTGCTTCTTGTCCATGCCACAAATTTCTTGTAAAACTCATCAGAGGCAGCCTTAGGGCTTATAGTCCATGACCCTTTTCTTGCAGATGAAACGCACCATAAAAAATAACGTTATCTTTTATTTTTAATTATGTCTCCAGTCTCTCTCTTTGTCAGAATAGTCATAAGCTGTTAGAAAGCAAAAGAAGGGCATCTAGTTGCCAAGACACTCTTGGAGATGACAAATAAATAAACAAAACCCAATCTTCCTCCCTACAAACATTTCACATCTCCAAGAGAGAAGTCTCTCACAATATATTGGAGATTGGTATTTCACCCTCTTCCTCTTCACTGGAAGGCTGGCTAATTTCTTGGTTACTGTTCCTCTCAGTCCTCCTCAACACCTCCTTGGCTGACACTTCCAAGTTTTTGGTCATTCAGATACACTAGATCAGAAACAACGTGGAAAGAAACACGTGTGTGTAGGAAGTAATGTGACAGACGAACTTAGAAAAGATGTGATTATGATACTTAAGAAGGATCCAATTACTAATGGAAGAGAAAACCAAATTCACAGATTTCCTAAAGCAGAGAGAAAATGACCACTGGACAAAGAAATGGCACAACATTTATTTACCATGATCTATCCTAAGACAGAAAAATTGAGTAAAGCCAGGAAGAATAAGGCGGCTTACTGAAATGGTCTGTGAGTATCAAAGGCATGAGGAACCATCTCACATACCAGGAGCTGGCACAGAGTATAAGACGTTTTTGGAGAGTCATGGCTGAAACAAATTTGTTTTCCCATGCATGAATGGCCTTCTCTCCTCTTCTAGGCAACACAGGTCACCTCAACAAATTATCAAAAATACAACCCAAAATGATTTTTGTCCCCATCACAAAAGCATTTTACATTAGTGCCAAGCTCTGCTGAGCTTTATTTCTTCTTACACAGACTCTGAATTTTATACAGTTATGACTTTAAACCCTTGAGCTTTGTGGCCTGGAGCAAGCAAACCCAATCAAGCCCAGAATTCAGACAGCACAGAGACAGCATGAAATTACTTTTGCCCACCTTATTCTCTACTGGAGCCTCTTGCCAGGGTAAATACAGAATATGGCCCATCATTCTACATGACTTGAATTAGAATTGTTAAAACCAAGCTGATGTTTACTTAGGACATATGTTCTTATTAAGAATATTTCTCTTAAAGCATTAAGACAGCAACAACGGAAATATGTTAACATATGAACTACTTTTTGACTGTGTTCACCTTACAATTTTATCAGAAAATGGGTGCTAATCTCTAAATAGCTTATTTATAAAACTTTTTTTTTTTTCCAGGAAAATTATCAAACTGCATTTTTTTAATGTAACGCTTACACGCATATTAGAATACAGTGGCTAGAGAATTACTTAGAAGTCAATTCCGCTGAGCCAAACCTGCACTCTGTTTTAGATTCATGTTGCACCCCGGCAATAAAACTACCATGGCTCACTAGGGGAAGCAAGAGGCAAGTTTTTTTTCAGAGAACATACAGAAGTCCGTGATGGTGAAAACTGAAGTGTCAATATTCTGTGCTTTCTGTAAAGCCGTGGAAAAAGATGCACATGGCTAACACATCCCTCTGTCTCCACGGGTGCTTGCTTCCTTTTGCTAGGAAGTAATGACCATGGAATTGCTCCCTTTTGGTGTGCTATCTATAAATTGAGGGCTGTGTTGCTGCACTGGTGGTTTAGCCCTAAGGACAGTGTGTTTTCTTAGTCCTACAAGGGATTTCAGTGAGCAAAGGGTACTCAAAGCTGTGAATCTGTCTGAATCTGTCTGCTTAGCCTTGTGACTAATTGAGCGTCTCACAAAATGAAGGCAACTCAGGGAAGGCGGTACCAACTAGGCATGCAAATTAAATTGTTACAAAGATATGTGTTGAACAACTTTAGATAAAATAAATCACATTACTATGAAAAATTATAGGCTGTACAATTACATAGACTAAAGATGCTACTAATTATCCAGTGTTAATTACCTACTTAAAATACATTGGGGAGGATGAACGAATAGGAGATCTGTTCGGAACTAGGTTTCTGCTCTTTATTGTTCAGGTTGCAATCACAGTATATGAGCTAAATTGTTTTAAATGAATGCTTGGAGAACAAAACAAAGGTGTTTCGTATCTTGGAGAGCAAATCAATATATTGAGAGAGTTTCAATCTAACTACAGTTTAACTGTACTGGCAAAATCACATATAAGAAAAAGCGTAACCTGCCTCATAACTTCTAGGCCAAATTCAGGACTTGGCGACATGTATTACGAATGCTCTGGTGTCACTGAAGATGCAGAGATCTACCTGAGGAAGGTACCTTTCACATTATTTAAAGAAAAAACCATCCTGTGTAGTTATTTTTGCCAGTGCTAAATTGATATGAAATGCTACTATTTCAGCCCAGAGTGTCCCCTACACAAACTTTGTCCCTGCTCTTGACTATTACAAATTATGAGATGTGGTGCAACGTAGTAAGAGCTCACATGCAATCGTATGACAGGGCAGGGACACCTCCACAGCTGGTAGACATCAACATTAATAAACCATTACATTTATGTGAGAAATAGTTGCAGAACAAACAGCATTGGGCTCTAACAAAACTTAGCGAGATGCTAAGACCTTGCAGAAATCAGCAAGAACTGTGGAGGAACAACAGTTTGCACAGGAGCGGGGATTTCTATACCGTGGTAGTAGTGTAACATAGAAAACATAAAGGGTCAAAGATGCAAAAGATTAAGACATAATTTCAAGCAAAACTGAAGAGTTTGGAGAAAGTTACATATATAAAAAGAAGATACTAGACTGGAACTACCATTTCAATTTTAATTATAAAGGTCACCTTGTGAACAATTACCTAAACTGAGCTGACAAGCCGTCATTTCAGTTAGGACTCCAGGTTATCGTACTGCATGCATCATGGCAAAAGGACAGTGATCTAAACAGACCTAATTATAGACTTTTCCCATTCTTAGGCTACATGGAATCGGACTTCAAACAACTTAGCCTCTGGTAACCTTAACCTGGAAATAAACTGCAGTTTTGGTCTATCTTTAATGAGTATATTCCTCTTTTAAGATATTCTGGGTGGTACCTTGGATTTGGGGGTATTAGCCTACCACGGTAAAATCTAGGTAAGATTCTCAGCTTACATGGAAAACTAAGAGGACTGAAATGGAAATATAAATTCACAGTACAGGTTTCTCTGATGTTTGGGGATCCTGTCATTAACAACTAAAAACCACACAGCAATGAATATTTGCACATTGTCACAACTTACGGAAGAGAAAGCCCAGAAAAAATAATAATTTACCTATAGGAAGCCATAATATGCACGTTTAGTTCTCTTTCAGCTAAGTGTATCTTCCTCTTTATTCTCTTCTCAGATATTCAGGAGGATGGGGCCAGGCTCTTTTCAGTGGTGCCCAGCGACAGGACAAGGGGTAACGGGCACAAACTTGAACATAGGAAGTTCCACCTAAACATGAGGAGGAACTTCTTTACTTTGAGGGTGGCAGAGCACTGGAACAGGCTGCCCAGAGAGGTGGTGGAGTCTCTGTCTCTGGAGACATTCAAAACCCGCCTGGACGCGTTCCTGTGCAAGCTGCTCTAGGCGACCCTGCTCTGGCAGGGGGGTTGGACTAGATGATCTCCAGAGGTCCCTTCCAACCCCTGCCATTCTCTGATTCTGTGATCAAGGGTCTGAGCCAACTCAGGGGGAAATCTTCCAGCTATGTTAGGTTTAAGTGTGCTCCTTAAAAATCTAAATATAAAACCAGTTGTGATGAGTTTAAGAGTTCATTTCTGTACAGTATGTATTTTTTCCTAGAGTTGAAAAAATAATCAATGCTGGTCCCATTTGATGACTGTTCCAAAATCTGCCTCATCCTTCAACAAACCCAAACCAAACAACAAATCACACAGCTTTTGCAAGTCCTTGCAAGCTTATTGACTTCATTAACATTTTTGTCTGGGTGAAGCTGCAGGGCTGACAGAATTCAATAGCACAAACTTGCTCCTGGACCTATACCAGCGCCCTTCTATGTACACCTTGGCAGACACATCTTCTGGCTGAAAGACTGCACTGAGATAGGAAATAGAAGTGGTAAAAATCAGCCTCAGCCTCCCCTACGCTGACGGGTCCCAGAAGATTTATAGTGTTGCTAAGAAAGGCGCGGGGCCAGGAGCCTTGCAAACCCCCCGCTCCGGGGATACGAGCGGAGTTTTGTCTACGCTTTGAAGCTGGCTGCCTTCCCATGCAAACGATGCAGAAGGATTAGCTTCTGTGCCAAAGCAAGCGCAAATAATTTTGCCTTGACTTGAACGTTAACAAGTAGCAGACCCTCTGTATGCGAGATTTGAAAGGTAATTTTAAAAAGCAGCTATCTCTTTAAGCTTCTTGCTGCGTTCTAATTACTGTAGAACTGAATGGTTTTCACTTGAAACCAGACACAAGATAGCCTGATAACTTCGGGTGACAGTTTTGGAGTAAGGTCCCCATTTCCAAGGATGAATAACATAATTCCAGCTATTATGTTGCTGAAAGTACATTTTCAAAGGCATATGTAGACTCTGAAAGAAAACATTTTCTTGGGGACAAGGTAGACAAAAAAAGTAACTTTCCATACCTGCAGACAGGCACAGCCTTCAATGGTAGCACCATCAGCCACTGTCTAATGTGAAAAATGTAACCCATGTCAAAAACACGCTCTTGTGGTTTATTGCAATAAAGGATCATGTGGCTCCCTTGTGGCAATGTAAATTAAAAATACACGGCTATCTGTGTTTGGAAATTAGTAGATACCTCATTTGACATATAAGTGAAAGAGGAAGTGAAGAAAACGATTGTAAGGAGAGGCTGAAAAAAAATGATTAAAGGGTTATTTAAAAGATATTAGTTCCCTGAGGTATGTCTCTCTGATACTCAGAATTCATCTTTTTTTTGTTTGTTTGTTTTCTTCCTCCCTGAGAACTTTGCCTAGCTTTTCTGCTGGCCTGCACCCACGCTAATTTTGCCTGGTCACACAACTCTGGAGAATTGCTACAATTCTCTTTCTTTTGTTTGCTCTTATTCCTGCGGTACCTGACAGAAAATTAATCAGAACTGCTTCCATGCTCTGCTAACCTGTGTAGAGAAAAATATGCAAGGCTGGACTGTATAGCTGGACTGAATAGCACAGAACAAACGTATATAAGCTATGAATTTTAGAATAGTTGCACAAGTCTATAAAATTTAAGCCTTCCATACAAACCCAGCAGCAGTTAAGTTCTTCCTTGTCTTCAGAGAATCTACTTCGTTTCATTAAGGAGAAAAATGGTGGAGTAAGTTGAGGAGTGTTTAGTTTTACAGAACAGAAGGGACTGAATCTTTATTACGAGTGTCTCAGTGAAAGACTTTTCCATAGACCATTTGGAATTTCATAAAAATGGCCTTACTCAACATTCATCTAATTCCACCTAGTGACAGCAGTGTTTGTTTCCAGGTTTCATATGCTTTATATTAGGTCCTGTAACTAGCTTTTCCCAAACAACCAGTGGTCTGCACATGGAAACAGGATCATAGATACTTGATGTTGTGTGGCTTGATTCATTAATTACTTTTAGGTTGTTACCAAGGTATATGTAGCAGCTAGCAAAAGGACGTCAGCAGAGACACAGATGTAAGGAGAAGTGAAGATGGTTTTTTTTGCATCATCTGTCTTCACATTTCACTTCAGTTGGGGTAAACTGCATAGGAAGTGTTGGAAGCACCTGCTACTATCGACCATCGGGTGGAAAGCAGGGACAATGCTTTTCAGGTAGCTGGAGATGAAAGAAGTCCCACTTGGAAACTAATGCAACTCAGCAAGCAAGTCTGCAACCAACTCAAACAGCATGTATGACCTGGTACAACTTTGACAAATAGAAGCTAAGTGCCCCCAGCTCTACAGGAGACACATTTGCAAGTGACTCTGCAAAATCTTGTTGTTCCATACAATAGTCTGCAGTGCCAAGGCTGCACGACACAGTATTGCACAGAGGTCATATTGTGCGCAGTCCTTGAGAACCACCAACACTGTCTCGTGCTCTACTCTGACTTTAGATTATCATTAGACCTTTATAATATTCACAGATGTCACAGGCTGCTGGCTGTTTAGTGCTTTGCTGATCATTGTCCTGAGGTGGGAGATCGCAACAGGGAACGCAGTCACAGATATCTTCAGAGTTAAGCACTAGCTTCTCAAGAATTGAGTGAACTGTTTCAATGAAGCGTTGCAGCACAAGCCGGGATTTAAAAAACGTCTTAGCTCAACTCTCCTGAACTACCAGTGTTCTTCAGGAATGCCACTCTTCCTCTACAAGTGGTGCTGATGACTTACAGAACTACTCCGTCTGTAAGGTATGCAGTACTAGCAAAATAATCATAAACTGGAAATCAATGATCAAGACATTTTTAACTATTTAATTATGGGGGTTTACCTTAAAGCTTCCTTTTCAAGGTCCAAGAAGTTATATGCTTTGTCCAGTTACTTGAGGCAAAATCCTCCGTTATTACCTAGCAACACATGAAAGTCATAAATTACATTAATCTCTGACTACTAACCCATAGTACTATGTACTATGACGACACTGCAGCCTCTGTGCAGTGTCTCCACAATAGAGTTGGTTGTAGTCTACTTGGGCACGCTCACACTAACTTCTATCTAGCTAGAAACAGCAACAGGAGTAACACAGGCTCAGCAGCGCACACTTCTTCACTGACTCTACAAACCTGCAGAAAACCCTGTATATATACACATATACATGTGAAGTTTGTGAAACCTCAATAAAACCTATAGTGCTATGTTTTTATGACTGTTAAATTGCATGCTAGCTAAACTTGGCTCAGTTATGCCCCATCATTTACTGCACAAAGACACTGTAAGTGCTAGCTCAACAGACTGAATGCTAACAGTGTTTTCTGCGCACCCTACGTCCTACTAAAGCAGTCCTACTGCTGCCCCTAAATATTTCGGTAGGGTTGAAACTAAACACTCCATATCAGACTGTAAAATACAATTAAAACAATCACAGAATGAGATATATTGTATTCTAGTTAATGAGTAGTAAATGCCACAAACCTCATTAAGCATTTTATTCGTATCCTGCAGCACAGTTGCAACTTTCTGTAGTACTATAGAGCGTGGTTTGCAAATTATTTTCTATTATTATACTTGTGTATCTTTTCAGGAATATAACAACAGATACCAAAAGGAAATATTTGCATCACAGTCAAAACACACTGCTCCTCCTCTCTGGAGCAAACCACACAGCTCTAACACCCTTTATGTCTCTCTTGCCTGACAGATATGAGTGGGAAAGCAAGAGAAAAGGAACGTAAGAAATATTTGATCCTCAGGCAGTAGTGCTTCCTATATGTTGCACAGAACTCTTAGGCATTCCCATAAGGATGGACATTTCCTTTCTACAGATCAGGTTTTTCTGACCCAATCATGCTGACTGCTCTTATTAGCAACTGTATCTGATGCGACATGGTAATCTGCTATCTGCCCATACTCCTGTTCACAGGATAAACTGGCACCGACCAATGACTGAGCCACTGACAGTGTGTGATGATGAGTTCAGACAAGCAGTCAGTACAATTCAAAAGTACTATCTCCCTTTCAAGTATGTCACATGTCAGTGAAAAATATGGGCACTGGAAATACCACCCTGATGGCAAAAAGGTTACTCTCATCTTGAATGGACTGCAAACCATCACATCATCCTAAGTTAGGAAGAGCACATGCGATCTTCTGTTATGATAATTTACAAATGTATCTCTTTTATTCCTGAGAATTTCAAAATCCTTTTGCAGCAATTTTACAAATCACATACTCACCAATCTAGGTATATTTATATAACACATGTAGGTCGTAAATGGTAAAATGGACTTACACCACAGCCATTGTGCCCACTGCGGAAGTACAGCCACACCTAAGATAAAAAAGGACAGCTAATTTTATAGACTACAGTAGCCCCACACAATAGTACTGGCACAGAAGGAGAAAATGACATCATTCATTTAAATTCCTGCTACCACAGGGAAACTCTAGGTATTCAGAAATTGGAACTGACCAGAGCACCAAAGTTAACTGTAATGAAAAATTCCCCCAAAGGAATCAATTATATATATCATCCAAAAGATAAATACGGTCTTCATGTCATTTTAGAAAAAAAAATAAATCACAAATCCTCTTTGACTTGTATTATTAAAGCATTTCAACCCTAACAACAAAAATGCATACACGCAAGCATGTCTTTTGATTTCTCTCATACTACATATCCCTTTCAAATATTCAGAAAACACCTATGACACAACACTTGCTTTATATGTTATCACTGATTCAATTCATCAGCCTTTCAGCACCAAGTAGCTCTAGTGACAATGACTATGCCAGGACTGCAGCAGTTAAGAAGACTCTGCAAAGGAACACTTGAAACTTCTTGTAAGTTTTTAAGTGTGCTTATGGAGTACCTGTATTTCTGTAGAATCTATTTCTTCCAAGTCACAGGATAGAAATCCATAAAGCAGCAGATTTAATTGTGGAAACTGCAAAGAGAAAAACAGGGACTGCTCCATAGCTTTTCTTTGAGGAAAGCCAATTAAAGGTGCACGCTGACACTAGCTCTACTGCTCTTCCCAGTGTCTGTGTTGTGCTTGGTGTCAAAAGACCATTCCTCAAACAGCAGCAGAGCTCTGTCCTTGCTTGCTAGACTCACTCACAGAACCTGAGAATACAAAGGCACGCCTTGAAAACTTCCTGGTGTATATATACAGATGTGATCGTAGTGTTATATGTCTCACGTGAAGAACACCAGACACAGAAAAAACAATATTGAGGGATAATGCCTTCTCACTTACCGGACACATATATGCACATTTATACATACACCAACAGGTTCCCCAAACTCTGTCAGTTCCCTTCAGGGGCTGTAACAAGTGACAGTCGCTTAGATCTGCACTTCGTAAGGTAGAAAAGATTCCACCTTAAGACAAAGCAATAACATTTTTTGACCACTCTTATGAATCTTTCCCATTTTCTCTGAGGTTTATTCAGACATCTCAATTTTGGTATTGCTGTGTTTACTCCTAAGTTCCAAGATATCTTCATTTTTAACTCAGCTTCTTGATTCATGATCCCCATTAAAACAATAAACATTTTATACTGTTCTCTGAAGAGTTACACAGCTGACACAAATTTGCAACGGAAAAATAACCAGGGTACCTCATAGAGTCAAAACAACTTTGCTGCAAAAGGAAAAGTATAAAGGGTGATGCATAGGTCCAAAAAGTTTTGACTATATTTGGGATCTAGTAGATGAATCGTGCGCTACAAATTGTTTTCAGGGCATAGAATTCACCTTAAGATGAGGAAAGACCAAGGATACATTCATTGAAATCTAATGTAATACAGAGAGGTGAGGTGGTCTTACAAACCAATGATACAGGATTTATTAAAGAACAGCTAGACAGTTTGAGGAGTCTAAATTGACATACCAGGACTAAAATTTCCTATTCAATTCTGTAGGCAGAATTAAAATTGTTATAGAAAGGATATCCTTCACTGTGAGCTCTGGTTCTACAGGCTTTCACATAAATAACTCTGCTTAGACCATTAACTCTGCAGTTTCTTGTACACAAGTAAACTAGCAGAGGAGTCAGCAGGATCTGGCGCTATCTCAAGGTATTACCACAGACCTATAGATTACTCTGCCTAGACTTCATCCCAAGATGATTTCCTTTCATATGGAAAGTGATATGAAAAAATGGTACCTCCTTACTCTAGACACGCATTCTTGACATTATTTTTTACAGTGATGTTAATTACTTCCAGTACACAAAGACCAAAAAATATTACTTCTTTTTGTAACTAAAACTATGACAAATTGAGTCATACTGTATTCTACTTCATGCATCATGAAATAAACCCATTAGGCATATTCCAGTGACAAAATACACATTACTGACCACTGTGTAATAGGGAGAAAGAACTCGGTTTGACATTGTAGATTCAAGACTCCGTTTACAGTGCTTACATTGAAAAATTACTCTTTTGATTTGTAAATAAAACTAACTCAGTATAGGAATGATTCAGACAGAAAACATATGGAATGCTAGAGGGCCATTTTATCAAGATACTTTTCTGGCTGCAATTCTTAGGCACAAACATGCAGAAAATTGCTTTCTTCCAAAATAGGAAAATGGGTCTCTTAGATTGCTGTTCATAAAGAGGAAAGGGGAGCAGAAATAACTACATTTTTGTTCTGCTTAAAAATGAATGTAGCATAGAATTTAAATCACAAGCTGAAGCCTTTCAAAGATGCGTAGTAATAACTGCCATAAGCATTAAATTTTTAAAAACATCACAAAAACCCAAGGGCATTTTCATCTAGAAGTTATTACAGAACTGGATTTAACAATGAATTCCATTCCACTTTGAGTTACTGCCTCAGCAGCAAGTACTGAGGTCTAGTTTTCAAACTTTTCATTGCATATATTGCATTTTTTAAAATAGAGAAAAAAATGGTGATATATTTCAGAGCCCTGTCTGATACTCTGATTCTCACACAGCTGTCTACGAACTGCCCTGATTACTCAGTGCCAGCTCTCCTTGTTTCCAGCTGCTAAATCCCATTAGAGGCAGCTAAAAATACATTAAATACTTTCCTAATATTACTTTTCCGTATAATCAATTGTTGTAGTTGTCATATGGATAAGAGGAGACAGAAGAACTGGATCAGCAGTAAAATGAACTCCTTTCAGAGATGTGTTCGGCAAAGTTAAAACATATACAATCTTTGATTTCTGGGGTAATCAAGCACCTAATATCCATAAGGATTTTTTTCCTAAACTCTTGAGCAGAGCTCTGGCTCTGCTATGATTAATTGTGAAGTTTCCAGACTGATTAATTTGCCAGTAGCACAATCCTGCTCTCAAATCTATGACTAGCTAAGGGTGGATGAAAAATGCGAAGTCTCTACAATTTCTGTTGGAACACTCCTGCTTTGAAAGTGGGACGGGTGCAGATAAATCAGGCAATTGCTAGCTGATAGTCTTCCATTACAGTCCATTGCAGAGGAGAAACATCATTTCCAAACAAAAATAAAGGACTGGTTCCTGCTGAACGAAATGCAGCCATAGACCTCACTTACATGATGCTATGCTGGCTAGCTAAGATACCCTGGAGTACAGGGAGTTTACAGGCTGACGGTGAGAAACAGCAGAGGAAAGGTTTAACTCGGATGTTGATTTGAAAGATCTGGAAGCAACAAATGACAGGATGAATTAAGACCGTAGGCTGGACAACACAAAAAATGCTGAACAAGCCAGGGGGCCAGTACTTGCAATCCAGGGCACAGAGACTCTCATGTGCATGACAATCAACAGCTACACAAAGGGCTGTTTCTCAAGTTTTAAGAAAGTGAGACTAGATAGAACTACTGGAACTATTCACTGGGTCCAAAAGCATGCATTTGTATTTGGAAACTATGGATTTTTGCTGAGGAATGTGCACTACAGCATCTCGATATTAATTCCAACCATAGGATAAGCATCAGTCTCTCTTAGATAACAGTATTGTTGCACCGAGATCCTGTTTACTTCTGGTTTTGCATCTTGCCTCTCCAGAAATGCTAGTCAGGCTTGGCTTGTTTCCGACTTAGGGATTAAAATACAGGAATTCCTTAATTAACTTCACGTAATCTCTGACACAGAAGCCAAGGCCTCCACATGCGGAAGATGACGTGGAGAGTCAGTAATGGCAATACAAGACACATGCCCCCTCCTTTCACCCCTTCACCCAGATCTTTACCAGAGAGAGACAGAAGGCACTCTGCATCTGCTCCAATTAATTTCTTTGCAATGGTGTTTCTGTGGCTCTGATGAACAACACTAAGAGGAAGAAAAAAAGATCTAAGACAGATGCTAGCTAAACAAAGAAGGATATTTGAACACAAAAAGAAATGAGAAACGCAAATCATGGTCTTTATCATTTGGGAGGAGGTGCTTTAGACCAGTTTACACAGGCACACTAGCAGAACATAATCTCAAACTAAAGGCCCAGTCTATGGATGAAAACTCAACATACACCCACTAAACCATCTGCAAGGCTGTGGCCCAACAGGAAGATTTCAGCCTCTGTTGATGTCAACGAAAAGTCCATGCTGGATCAATCTGTATTGTCACAACTGCCTGAAGTCTGTCCTGAAAGCAGAGGGACGCAAAAACATTACTCAGAATGGCACAGGATGATGAGAGCTTAGGGCAAGAGCACAGCACTTGGCCGTTTTTATGCTAATAGCTATCCCCCTTTGTAAGTTAAGAACTGTGCTGTAGCCTTTCTGTCTGCACACCTCATTGTTGCTGTCAATAGTCGAGAAAATAAGGCCCCAAAATTTCAGTGACCACATAACCGTGCTCAGAAAGAAGTTTCTGTCAAGGGGGAAGCCATTACATAATGATGCCATCACCAACCTGCTGTCTCTGCCTCCCAGGCCCCGGCTGCCCGCTTGCCCCAGCCAGTACCGCGGGGCTGCGCAACCCCACGACGACACAGCCGCGGCCTCGACTCGCGTGGGGGCTACCACGAGCACCTCACCATTCGTTCGTTCGTTCGTTCCTTCCTTCCTCTCCTCCCCTCCCCTCTGTCTGTGCGCCATACACTGCCCGGCTGCCCCCTCACGAACCCCCACCACCGGCGGGCCGGGCCGGGCCGGGCG